>JAZKJV010009652.1:0-495000 GCA_037367405.1 Ottelia alismoides | reverse complement strand
AGCCCGTTGGCTCCTCCCAGGGAGCAGCGACATTTTACTCATATATGTGTGTGTGTGGTTATCGAGCTTTTAACGAATTGAACCTAAGCGAACCTATGATTTTTATGTTCGGTTCGTTTATTTAATCGAGCCTAAACTTGTGTTCAAGTTTGATTTATTTATTTTCGAATCGAATTCGAATCAAACTTTTAGAAAACTGAACCTCATCGAATATCGAACTTGATAATTTTCTAACACCCTTTCCTACTATGGATATACACGTATTCTGCCGAGGACAATGTGATCCAAAGTAAACGGTGCGGGCCTTAACTTTGATTCTTTGTTTTTACCGTAATTCAGGAAAGTTTTTAATAAGTTCAAGCTTTAGTAATTTGCGTAGCGCAGTTCGTGAGATTTGTTTCTCATCTTTTTATCCATATAAAAGCATGTTCCGATAGATCGGTGCTGTATTTTCTTATGTTAAATTTACAAAATTGAATATTATTCTTTATTTAATTACCTTTCGTTTAATCTTATGATGGTTATTTGTTAACTTTTCATTGGAATCTGTAACAATTGTGTTCACTCAAAATTGAGAAAAAAAGTCAGCAGAAAATCGTTATCATATGAGACATTTTTAACAATATACCAGGAAAAACAAATCTCTTTGCAAATTTGAAAATTTAAAGATAATTTTACAAAAAATAATATTTATTGTTATACATCCACTTATAAAAGATAAATCAAGAAATATTAAGTTATTCGTTTGCATGTGTCGATTCTCTTGTTGTGTGTCCGGTATTAGTATACGAGCACTTCTTATGGTTCTGTAGCTCTACTTTTTAAAAGGAAACTTTTTCTAACCTGATAAAACAATCCGAATCATTAATCAAATGAATTGCGTGGCTTTTCATAATGTTTACGAGGAGCATCAATACTTTGGTGCTAAAAAGAATAAAAATCCTGATGTTGTGCTCGAGAAAAATACACTTCAATTATTTAATCCAGCTAGTCTTTAGGTCAAATTTATTTCATTGAGTATATTTACATTATTTTTTGACATTGAATCAATAGGGATTTCCTTTACGGCAACCCTCTTTCCTTCCCTCCCATTATTCCTCCCCCGAAAAAATATGGGCTTAGAATCAATTGATCACAAAATGTCATGGCACGAATTTTTTCTACCAATATATACAACCACTATGCAGAAAATTTTCAAAAATATACAATCAAATTGTGCGTGAAGATACACATACATAGCTAACTCATGTATTGTTGTTATTGTTGTTGTTTCGAAAGTTCATGAGACAGTCTAAACTCATCCATATCCCGCCGATTTTCTTGCCCCAGCATTTGGCCAAAGAGCTTGGTGACCTATTTCGAAATGGCGGAGCATTCTTCAAACTTCATCATAAGTTCTACTTAAAAGTGTTTCCAGCCAAGGATCTCCTTCTTCCTCTGGTCGATGATGCAAAAGAAACTAATCACCCAAGATATACTACATGCATTTGAAATCCACCTAGCAAAAAGATTGTACCTTGAACGAAATAACTTCGAGACCGCATAGCATATGTTTGGAGATGTTCTCTTACCCATTCAATACAAACATTTGAATGCATTTCTCTAGTTGCTCTGGAGAGAGCGGACAATGATCGGTGCTCGGAGGGACAATCTATTCGTTGGAGATATGAGTATCTGCCAGCGTTTTGGTGAGGAGACGGAGGATGACAATCGTCTATTTTTTATGCATAATCTTTTTCAAGACAGATTTGGGCAAAGGCCAAATTCCTGTTGTTGCATCCTTAGAGGCTAAATAATTTTGTAGCTCCATCGATACACCTGGAACATGCATAGTAACAGAGAAGATTCATGTGTCATCAAGGAATGGAATTATTTTCCGTGGGGAGAAATTTTATAGTGAAAATGTAATGAAGCATAAGAGTCTCTTTACGAGGGTCTTGATCTTTGTAATCTTTGTACATAACGTGTGAATATAAGTTTTTTAGTGTCCACCTTTACGATTCTGAACCATTTTTTCCATAAAAAAATTACTTAGAATACTCATTATGAAGCAATCTAAATATAAACTTCCCTACTGCCAAGTGAGAAATAATATATCTTTGTGATATAGGAATCAAATTGCCATCAATCTTTAGAACATCTTTTACCTTGAACACGGTCAATATATAGCGAAATTAGAGTGATTAAACACAACGAGGGAGGGGATTTAGTAACTTGTTAGTTATGATTTACGAAATGCAATGATGGATGGCGTTAAATATAGTTAAAGCCGTCTAAATTTCTTGTAAGTTGAGTGGATGTAACCCGAATATATTAATCATAGGATTTATGAGTTTTTTTCAATATGATTTCATTTAATTCACCTCATACAATAGCAATTCAACATACATTTCATTTCATATTTTTATTTCATCCCATGCATACTCCATCTTAATTCGATCCATGTTCATATTCTTTTTTATCTTTCAATATCTGTCATCCAAGATTATCCATTGAGAATATATTATTTATTTAAGGGCATAGATAAGTTAAAAAATTCATATCTGATTGACATCCATATTTATATTGGATATTGATATATCTCGCACGCACACACACATATATGGGGTCTTTCATATAGGACGTAGTGATTCCATGTGTAAGGAAGGCCAACGACCTTGCCCATTAGATTCAAATATAACAACGCCATCAATTTCCTTGCCCAAAAGGATATTTGATTACATTTAATATTTCGAAATATTAATTTTAACTCAATGTAATTTTGGTATTTTCTCATAATACCTTATTAAATTAATGTCCAATTTCGTTTTCAGGCAACAATACGAGAGACACATGTTTGTAAAAATCCCGTATTTTTGATAGAATCCATGGTTTCTTTTTTAACGTTTGTATGTGTTTTTTAAAATGAAATATTGATTTAGTATATATCAATTTTTTGTCGCACACTATCCTCGTTTGCCACTATCATGCATCCATCAAAATTCATCATCACTTTGTAAAATTTGTATCATTTTTGTAACATGAATTTATTATTAGCAGTATATTAGTCATTTTCATGTTTCTAGCATTGTCCTTTTGCAATAACTCATGTCCATCAAAATACAACATCCTTTTTGTATTTTTGAGTGGTTCTTTGTAAAATGAGTTCCATATTAGTAATGTATTGGTTACGTTTATATTTTTCTGCTAATAATTTTATATTTTGATGATTTATGCAGAATGGTGTCCTGCAAAATAAGATAACAATTTGCAAGAAATGTATTCAAATATTCTAAAATAAGCATTAACTTTTCAAAATATGAAGCACAATTGTCGTCCATGCATCACCATTGTGTTCCACGCACAACATGCAAAATATGTAATATCTTTGTAGATTTTGCATGGTTTCGTGTAAAATGAAATAACAATGTGCAAGATAATGGTGTTGGTGTCGTTCCTCACATATCCAAACTCACGATTACCAAAACGTCGAAATCCGTCGAGGTTATCCCTCCTTGCTTTCGTGCTCCCATTTTTCCACATCATTGTGCTCTTCGTCATCATCACTATCATTCGACACTCCACGCACCACCAACTCGAGTGTGTCGTCACCTCCGCCCACACGCTGTTGTCGTGCTCCACAAACCACGACTGCCTTGCAATGCCATTCTCAAAACACCATGTGGGTTAGGTTTTCAAAATTCTCTCGAGCATATAAGGTGAGACATTAATGGAGGAGATAATTTTAAGCGTTTAGATACTATATTTAGATAAAGTGGGTTTCTGCGTAATTTTAAAATAATATTAACACCCTTTACTAACCACCACCGGATTAATTACGGAGGGTTGTGACTGCTGGCCCTCTATAGTAATGCAAGGACCATGTCCCATTGGAAAGATATAACATATACGGAAAAACTAAAAATGAGATTAGAACTCACCATCCCTATAGTGAGCCTGAAATCTCATCCTTTATTTTAAATCATGCAGCTCAAATTAGTGGCATGTTTATTATTTTTATTTAATGATTTGAACACATTTTGATCATTTTGTCACATTGTAAATATAGAATGTTACAACCTCACATCCCTAGATGGTCAGGAACCCATTTTACCTAAATTCATTGATATATTCCTCTCTCTCTCTCATTTGATGAAGGTTTTTGGAAAGGGAGGCATCCGTTGAATGCCGAGTTTCAGGTTTTTATTTAATAGACTTATTCACAAATAAATTGTGGTCATCGTAACCCAAAGAAGCATCAAGTAAATATTATTTGTATTTTATTCACAGCTCAAGCCAACAAACAATAAAAGAATGTAAGCACAAGAACTATGAGTGCTATTTATTTATATAACATACATGATCGAACTCAGGAAGGCTACAAAAATCTTGTGGGTTATTAATTCAATGAAAAACAAAAGAAATAAAGAAGTAAATTCTGTGCACACAACTCTTAATTTTTTTATATTTCTTGATTTTGTATTTTTAATGGATTTTTAGTTTTGTATTTTTTATTTTGTTTTCTGATTATATTTTTTCTAATTTTTAATATTTGCAAATATTTTTTTTGTTTTTTGAAAATAAAATAAAATAAAATAAAATAAGGGAACAAAAGCATTTTTTGTATATTTACAAAGAGGTAAAAATACATAGAAAATTCAAATAAAACTACTTTTGGGTTTTTAACAATTTTGTTTAATGTTTTTGTACCTTTTTAAAAATTTATGAATTTTTAAGGTTTTTAAAGAAATCTAAAACTGGGAAAATGAGAAAAAGAAATAAATGCAAATATTTTTGGGTTTTTAAAACAAAAATGAAATAAAAATGGATTAAATGTGCGTACACATAGAAAAATAATTTTTTATATTTTCTAGAAAGGCATTTTATGATTTTTTAGACTTTTCTATGAATTTTTATGTTTTAAATGTTTTGTGATTTTTTTTATTTTTATGAGGCAAAAAAATGTGAAAATGATACATAAATTAAAAGAGATGAAAACAAATAAGTAGGATTTTTTTAGAATTTTTGAGCAAATTTTTTATAATTTTTACTGAATTTTAAAACCAAAGAGGAAATTTTTATGGAGTTTTTGAATTAGTAAAAATAAAAAAGATGAAAATGCAAAAAAACTGAGGTGAATGATATGATAAACAGAAAGGTGACATGATTTTTACGAAATTTGTAATGATGTTTTGCTAATTTTTATTTGATTTTTAATCATGCAAAATAAATGTAGGTGCATAGGGGTATGGATGCAAAGAAACAATATTTTATTGAATAAATGATAACACAAATAAAAATTTTATGGTGAAACATGTAAAATGTCCAAAATCTATGTATGTAGGGACGTGAGTCGCGCTGGATTGGATCTATATGCAAATAAAATATTTCTAGGGACCAATTAATAACATAAACATGCAGGAGCCTTTATTGCAAATTATCCAAATAGGACCAACATGTAATTAAAATAAATGCTAGGGACAAAAATACAAGTGTTCAATAAAAGATAAACAAACACGTGTCAAATGTGGATTTATTTGCAAATTAAAATAAAGGCAAGGGCTCAGGTGAAATTGTACCCTTTTAATTTACGTGGACGGATCTACAACCGTGATTCATCTGGATGTTGATCCAATGGCTGAAAGTGAAGCGTGCTTGAGTGGCTCTGATATGATCTAGAGCGTTGATCTACGGTTAATCTTTGGGGCAAAACAGACGGACGAGTTTGCAACTGGGCAACTTGTTCTTGATCATGCAGTGTTGATGCTATCTGGATGAACGCAGAAGAAGGTTGACGTAGATGGATTTCGATCGGTTGATACTTTCTCGATCTCCACCCGAATCGATTCCTGAAGGTTTTAAATTACTCATGGGGTTCTCCTTTGTAGATCAGCTGCAACAAAAAAACTTGGAGATGCCTAATCAAGTTTCTGGAGGTCAGAAAGGTAGAGGCTTCAGATGAACCTCCAGAACTCGATTCAATGCTGATGCAATGCTCTTTGACCCTGCAACGTGAAGCTTATGCTTGGAGGAAACCTCTAGCCAAGATATTAGGTTAAAAACATAGACAATGGTGAATGAGTTGGGGCCTCCAGTGAAGATGGTCGGAGAGGAGGTCGGTCCTCAGATCTAAGTCATCTGAGGGGGGTCAGACTGTGGAAGAGATGGAGAAAGCTCAAGCAAATGTGAAGGCGTGGTCGGAGTGATTGGTAGGTGATCGGAACACCTCTGATCTGGCTGATCGAAGGGAAATGACAATGATCAGATTTAAGCTATTACATGACATAAAACATGAAATTAAAATGTGAAACCAAAGACTAACTGCCTAATGTTACCTACAGTGAGAATCGGGGTGAAATTGCCTCGATCCGTTGCATAAGGTAGAGAGTCGGAATGCCCGACGGAGGACTCCGACGCGTGATGGATCTTGTCTCTTAAGGGGATTCGCATACTCCCAACTGTGGATATCAAAAGCTCTATCACCGCTCAATCATCTGAGCTCAGTCGTAGAAAAAAAACCTCCAAAATGGATCAAATAGTACAACGGAGGTTCAATGTAACGTCCCGGGCTTAGGTCCCCGGTCCGTTATCGAGGAAAACTGGCCCTAACAACTTGTTGGGTACGGGCCCAAATGGACCCATTGGCAACTACCCAAAATGCTTAAGCCCAAGTTGTCAAGTAGTAGTCCCCACCACTTATAAACCACACCCACACTTCGTGAGTTTTAGATGTGGTACTATGTTTGGGGGTATGGGTGTTACAACCTCCCCCACTTATATTCGCAACGTCCTCGTTGCGACATGGCCCATCACTTCTTCCCAGTGATAGTGGCGGATGCACGCTCTGGGTAGCCATTTCCTCCAACCTCTTTGTAGGGGTGGCTCCACCTCTCGGGTAGCCCTTTTCACTATCAGAGAGAATTTGGCTCTGATACCATTTGTAACGTCCCGGGCTTAGGTCCCTGGTCCGTTATCGAGGAAAACTGGCCCTAACAACTTGTTGGGTACGGGCCCAAATGGACCCATTGGCAACTACCCAAAATGCTTAAGCCCAAGTTGTCAAGTAGTAGTCCCCACCACTTATAAACCACACCCACACTTCGTGAGTTTTAGATGTGGTACTATGTTTGGGGGTATGGGTGTTACATTCAAGATGTATATATAGATATATGACTCTGGCGTGTTTTGAAATTCGAATATCGAGCAGATTAAGGTGAGATTAGTGGAACTAAGACATTGACGATAAAGACAGTTGAATGGGCTAAAACTTTGGCGAAGAAATCAGGGGTTGTTAGTGATTAGAATGCATTAGGAAATTGGGAGCGAGAAGGTTGGAGAGTTGACTTGGGTCAACAAACTCGGGCCGACCAATGGGAGTGCACAGGGGAAAAGAACAAAATAGGATTGACGATAAAATAGAGAAAAAAATAAGAAATAAATTGTAATAAAACTGAAAATAAATTTAAAAAAAAATATTTTAAAGGAAAATATTTGTACTTTAATTAACTTATTTTTGGTAATTTTTAATTAATAAATAAGGTATATATAAGAGTTAAATCAAATACAATGTGTTATTTATATATCTGTATACTTATATATACAATGTTTTTATTTTAATTAAATATTTATACAAATATATACATAATTTAATAATTTATTAGTTTACTATATTTTACAAGGGT
Organism: Ottelia alismoides; assembly: GCA_037367405.1. Classification (NCBI taxonomy): domain Eukaryota; kingdom Viridiplantae; phylum Streptophyta; class Magnoliopsida; order Alismatales; family Hydrocharitaceae; genus Ottelia; species Ottelia alismoides. Next base: position 487,339 of record JAZKJV010009652.1, on the reverse strand, counting down.
TTTAATGGTATTTTTATTAGATTTTTAGGAATTAATTTATTAACTTAAATAAATAGGTATATGTACATTATAAACAGAATGAAACCTATACAATATATATATATGATTTTATTTTTGTTGATTTTTGTTTTTATAATTTTAATTTGTATTTTATATAAATAAAATATAATATTTACAATTAATTTAAAATACAATATATACAAATATTTACAAGAAAATAAATAATAAATAATGTACATAGTATACATAGATAAAATAGATAATAGTACCCCAAAATAGCCGCATTTCACACCTTAACTCTGATTTTTATGAAACCACCTCCATTTTAAAGATTATTTAATTTGGAGTACAATGAAAGTGAGTTTGATAAATTTTGAGTTTTGTGGAGAAGATCTTGATCTTACAAGTTGAGCTTTGCAGCTTTTTGATAGTATTGTAATTTACACAATATACACTGATCTTTATTGCTATTATTTTTGTTATTTACAAAAGATTTTTATGCACGATTTTCAAGAAAATAATTGTGTTTGAGTTAAATTTTAGTATGAATACATTAATGAAAAGAATGTATATTATATACAGTAGTGTACAAGTGATGAACATATACATATGAAGATTGATTTTTTGTGTCTAAGCCTTATCTTCCCCTACTTTATTCCTTATCGATCAGATCAATCGTGACCTTCTCTCTGGGTCAAAGTCAGCATGTATCTATTACATATATGCAGTCTTTGCTTTTCTTTATTTTCATTTATTTATTTATTTCTTTATTATGATTAAAATAGTGATATCTGGATGAACGCAGAAGAAGGTCGGCGTAGATGGATTTTGATCGGTTGATACTTGCTCGATCTCCACCCGAATCGATTCCTGAAGGTTTTAAATTACTCATGGGGTTCTCCTTTGTAGATCAGCTGCAACAAAAAAACTTGGAGATGCCTAATCAAGGTTCTGGAGATCAGAAAGGTAGAGGCTTCAGATGAACCTCCAGAACTCGATTCAATGCTGATGCAATGCTCTTTGACCCTGCAACGTGAAGCTTATGCTTGGAGGAAACCTCCAGCCAAGATATTAGGTCAAAAACATAGACAATGGTGAATGAGTTGGGGCCTCCATTGAAGATGGTCGGAGAGGAGGTCGGTCCTCATATCTAAGGTCATCTAAGGGGGGTCAGACTGTGGAAGAGATGGAGAAAGCTCAGGCAAATGTGAAGGCGTGGTCGGAGTGATTGGTAGGTGATCGGAACACCTCCGATCTGGCTGATCGGAGGGAAATGACAATGATTGGATTTAAGCTATTACATGAATTAAAACATGAAATTAAAATGTGAAACCAAAGACTAACTGCCTAATATTACCTACAGTGAGAATCAGGGTGAAATTGCCTCGATCCGTTGCATAAGGTAAAGAGTCGAAATGCTCGACGGAGGACTCCGACGCGTGATGGATCTTGTCTCTTAAGGGGATTCGCATACTCCCAACTATGGAGATCAAAAGCTCTATCACCGCTCAATCATCTGAGCTCAGTCATATAAAAAAAACTCTCTCCAAAATGGATCAAATAGTACAATGGAGGTTCAAGATGTATATATAGATATATGACTCTAGCGTGTTTTGAAATTCGAATATCGAGCAGATTAAGGTGAGATTAGTGGAACTAAGACGTTGGCGATAAAGACAGTTGAATGGACTAAAACTTTGGAGAAGAAATCAGGGGTTGTTAGTGATTAGAATGCATTAGGAAATTGGGAGCGAGAAGGTTGGAGCGTTGACTTGGGTCAACAAACTCGGGCCGACCAATGGGAGTGCACAGGGGAAAAGGACAAAATAGGATTGACGATAAATTAGAGAAAAAATAAGAAATAAATTGTAATAAAATTGAACATAAATTTAAAATAAAAATATTTTAAAGGAAAATATTTGTACTTTAATTAACTTATTTTTGGTAATTTTTAATTAATTAAATAAGGTATATACAAGGGTTAAATCAAATACAATGTGTTATTTATATATTTGTATACTTATATATACAATGTTTTTATTTTTAATTAAATATTTATACAAATATATACATAATTTAATAATTTATTAGTTTACAATATTTTAAAAGGGTTTTAATGGTAGTTTTATTAGATTTTTAGGAATTAATTTATTAACTTAAATAAATAGGTATATGTACATTATAAACATAATGATACCTATACAATATATATATATGATTTTATTTTTGTTGATTTTTGTTTTTATAATTTTTATTTGTATTTTATATAAATAAAATATAATATTTATAATTAATTTAAAATACAATATATACAAATATGTACAAGAAAATAAATAATAAATAATGTACATATTATACATAGATATAATAGATAATAGTACCCCAAAATAGCTGCATTTCACATCTTAACTCTGATTTTTATGAAACCACCTCCATTTTAAAGATTATTTAATTTGGAGTACAATGAAAGTGAGTTTGATAAATTTTGAGTTTTGTGGAGAAGATCTTGATCTTACAAGTTGAGCTTTGAGGCTTTTTGATAGTATTGTAATTTACACAATATACACTGATCTTTATTGCTATTATTTTTGTTATTTACAAAAGATTTTTATGCACGATTTTCAAGAAAATAATTATGTTTGAGTAAAATTTTAGTATGAATACATTAATGAAAAGAATGTGTATTATATACAGTAGTGTACAAGTGATGAACATATACATATGAAGATTGATTTTCTTGTGTCTAAGCCTTATCTTCCCCTACTTTATTCCTTATCGATCAGATCAATCTTGACCTTCTCTCTGGGTCAGAGTCAGCATGTATCTATTACATATATACAGTCTTTACTTTTCTTTATTTTCATTTATTTATTTATTCCTTTATTTATGATTAAAATGGTTATAAATATACAATATTTACACAATAATTATGGTTAGTAAAAGAATGGATTTTGTTGGTATTTACAGGTGTTTTTATAGGGGATTTAAGCTAAAATAAATGAATAAAGATGCTAAAATGAAGATCCATCATCCCTCTATGCTTTACCTTTGCTAGTCCCTTAACAAAACTTATTTAGAGAATAAGTGACTAAAAGAAAATGAATAAAGGAAAAATAAAGAACTTAGAACAATATTGAGTATTAAACTTATCTTCATAAAATCAAAGTATGGAGCTCGGTCAGACCTTTGGATTATTAGTTTACGCAGAATCTTAGTGGGAAATGGACTTGACACTCAACAACCTCTAGAAACCACACAACTCCTACTCAAGTCTCCTCAATAGCCAGGTCAGAATGAATCATCATATGCAAACTCTTATGACTACGAATCTTTCTTGTACAGTGTAAGTGATATGTAGCCCTCCTCGGCTGAAGCGGTAAATGTCAGTCTTCCCCAACATGATGACCCTATTCCCCAATCCAATAACTCTTTCCTTGAGAAGCAGCGCATTCTCTTCTAAGTTCAAGTGCAACTAGCTCAAGAAGAGGAGGTGGAGAGAAGAATGGATGGTAGCCAGTATAGTTATCTATCCCAAGATGCCTAGCCAATGTAGCCAAGTCATGCAGCTGCATGCTCATAAATATCTGACTTTGAAGCTCAAGCTTACTTATTGGCTATACAAATATACATACCCCGACAGGCATTTTATTTTCAATCAGGCCCATCCACTTTTTTGGAGTTTTTTTTATTTTTGCATTTTTTTATACAAAGGTGCAGCATGTACATAAGGAGTTCTTCCTCTTGAGCCAGTTGACTATCCCTCTTTTGAAGCTTTATTGCACCCCACGACATTCTATCATTAGACCTAATCGCTACTGGACCGGGTTGGGGTACAATGGCCACAAATGTGTGACTTCCGATGTTTCCATTGGCTTGTGTCTCATGCTAGCAAATCCAACCCTCTACCACTTCAACTGAGGTGAGTAAAGTGTAAGTGCATGTGTGCGAGCTATGTCATTATAAACAAGAATCATGTGTGTGCTCCAAAGTATTCTACTTAGGCAGTCAAGACGACACTGAACTAAGTCTGGAGGTTCCCAAGATATAAGTCTATAGACTTGAAGAATCTCAATTCTATTTCCAATAAGGTAGCTCTGAAATTAAATGGACTAAGGGCAAACAAAGCTCCATTCTTCGACTTTATTTCCGACTAGTTTAAGTGTCAATACCATTATGAAAACTGTACATGCAAATGCAAGAAATATATACAAAACATTTTTTAGAGAAAAGAAAGAAAAGAACAATCTTTTTTGAAAAGTTTTCAAAGAATTTTGCAAATTTTTATGGATTTTAAATATTTTTCCTTTTCAAAGAAGGAAAAAGTGTTAGTGAATTGATTTTATTTACAAGAAATATATACAAGTATACACACAAGGATTATACAAAATTTATACAAGATTTTACAAATGATTTATGTGCAAGTTTTAGATAAAAGTTTTACAAAAGAATTTTATTTACAACAAAACATTTTATTTACAAGAAGATAAGTGATTAAGGTTTTTATACACACGTGGATTTTACAAATATACACATTCCATAATTTATATCCCACATGATAAAATAAATTTATAAGAACTTTTACAAACCTTTTCAAAATATTTTACAAAATATTTACAAACATTTTTCAAAATATTTTACAAAGATTTTTCAAAAATTTGACAAATGTTTTTTCAAACTATATCACAAACAGTTTTACAAATAATTTTATAAATAATTTTACAAACATGTTTTTGCAAACATTTTGCTTTAAAAAATTGTACAAACATTTTGTATAGTATGCATAGTTTTGATACATAAAATAATTTATAAAAAAAAAAATTTTAAATAATTTTACAAATATTTGTATAAAAATAGTTTTACAAAAATGTTTACAAACATTTTTACAAATAATTTTACAAAAGTTCTACAATTTTTTTTACAAAATATTTTACAAAACATTTTTTACATACAATTTTTGAAAAGCTTTTGCAAATCATTTTGCAAATCATTTTTAAAAACATTTTTAAAGTAGTAGCTATATTATTAATAAAAATATGAGTTATGGCTAAAGTATATATTACGACACCCCTTATACTTGGCTCGAACTATGTCCTCATAGTGACTAAAGGGAATACATAACTTGAGCTAAGTATTGAAAAGTGAAAAAAAATCCTACACAACAATAACTCAAAGAATAGAAGAAAAGAATAGAAGTCGGTGATCCCCCGTATACTTAGGATCAAATAATCCTAAGTATAGAAGACTGTACAAACGGGGAAACTGAGGAAAAAATGAACAAACTCAACGGTCAACTCATCCTCCCCTATACTTACGGTAAAATATCCCTAAGTATAGAAAAAGAATATCAATAAGTTGAAGGATAAGCAAGAGATTTGAAGAAATAAAAGAATAAAAACACAAAAGAGATGGTATGAACAACATCACTTCTCCTATACTTAGGGTAAATGATCCTTACGTATAGGAAACATTAGGAGTGATGAATTTGAATGAAAATGGAAAAAACTCACATCATTCACCTCACCTATACTTAGGATAGAGTACGTCCTAAGTATAATACACACACAGAGATAAAAGAGGTGAATGATAAAAATAGAAGAAGAAAGAATAAAGCAAGATGAAACACATATATACAAAGTTGACAATGTTGAGGTCCCTCTCAACAAGCACTAGAGTTTACGCCCCTAGATGGTCACAAAGGCTAGGATAAAAAAGTATTGAGGTTCAGGAAAATATCTGTAATGCGAATGTCGTACCATCATTGTCGTCTCAGTATAAGAACAATGATGTCAACAGTGTAAATGAAGACGCCCAAATAAACAATCATGTGGGTGTCTTTTATCGAGTAAATAAATGAGAGAATAAAATTGGGCACCAGTAGTACAAATGAAATCATTGGCTCAATATCAGAATGGAGTGAAATGGTGGAGCCGAAGAAATCGAACATGGAGAAAGAAGGATCAGTCATGGAATCCTCCATGTCAATCACCTTCTCAAAAAGGTATGGACAATCAAGATCAGGAGACTCACTAGGAAAACCGATATCTGAAGCACATAATGTAGATATATCAGGTAAATAATTAAATATCTCAAAGATCAACTCATCCTCTCCAGGGCCATCGAGGAGAGACGACTCGGACTCAGAAGAAAAATCTGAAGGCATGGTCTCGTGATCCGATAAATCAGATGCACGCACAGGAACTAAAACCAAGTATAAAGAACACACCACTCACAGATAACCCTCGGAGAGGTTGGAAAAATCATACTAATTCGAGGAAGAGAATGAACGATCAAACTCGAACAAGAGATTCTCTCTCGAAGTTAGAGAAAAGCAGTCCAATGGATCATAAATACAAGGCTCAATGAGTTTCAGGTCAAGATCAAAGAGATCATTGACCTTCCAGAGTGAAGGGATCTAAGCTGAGGTAGTGTTGGACAACATCTGCTTCTCAGAGTGAACGGTGGGCGGGAGGGTTAAAAGAATCGAATAATAGGTGACTGTTAAAGATGAACATAACCAACTCAACTCCAAAGACAAGAAAACTAAAAGCAAACCCCATTTTCACCTACTCAACTTGGTGATGCCAGTTAGAGATTGGTCGTTAATCTTGCCAATTTTAGAGTTAGGTGATCAAACAGATATATTAGCAAACTCACAGGTGCAGTCTCCTGGGATGGTTCGTATCTAAGCCAGCGGAACACATCAACTCAAACACGACTACTTCTATTAAAGTAAGAGGCAAGTGCTTGCAGCAATAATAGGACCCAAAAGTCAGTCCAAGCTCTTAGGGAACAAGTCCAAGGCTTTGGGATCTAATCCTTAAGTGTACACGCCTCACTCAATGTGGAGAGTACCTGTGTACAATGAGGGGGTTGCTCTCCCCAAATCAAGGAATGAATTTGTTAAGTGTTATTTTATAGTCAATTGATATTATCAGTCCCAATTTTTACAAATGTTATCACTTTTTTTTGGATTTTTTTCAAGAAAATTGTCTAACAAAATTTTCAATTCCTTTTGATCTTATGTGAGTGAAAACGGGGAAGGAATTCAGAAAAGTCGATGCGTTAGAAAATCAATGATGCATGCACTATATAGAGGATGTGTACCTTGTCGCTAGCACTCTACAAGCAGAGTGATTTGTGCATAAAATAAAAGACAGAAAATAAACTAACTTAAATAATGCATGAGAACCATCCTAAAAGTAACTTCTATTAACGGGAAAAAACATGTTAATTTGACCAAGTCCAAGCTATGCTCTATTCTATAGGTACACAAATTCTTGTTTAGGGGCTTTGAACCAAATCATTTACCTGGCTCAAGAAATATAATAAAACCAACTTCTAAGGACTCAAGAACACAAAACTACGATAAAACAAAGAAAAAGAAAGTTGATGGAAACAAAATCGATGAGGTCCCCTAAGTGCACCGACACTTGGTGAAACAGACCTTGCACACACAAGGTATATAATGACCTTTTAGAAAATAGAAAAAGAGGCAAAAACCAAATAAATAGCTACAAATTTTTACAAGAATAATGAATGAATAAAAATACTAAAATAAAACAGAAAATGTGTGTGCAAAGCTCTCCAAAAAAATCCTCTTCTTCCAAATCTTCTGCTCCTCTTTCTACACTTTTCTGCTACTTTGTGAAGAAACGAGTCGCCCTCGCTTCGCTTTGGTGCACCGGTGCTCCTAGGAATGCTTCCCTCACTCGTCGGGCCCTTGCAAGAAAGGGGAAACACAAGATAATGTAAGAAATAATGTTATGAAAACATGAGCAAAAATAAAATGAAAATATACACAAAAAATAGGCGAAACAAATGAATGAAATAAATGACAAAAACATAGACAAAGAATATGTGATAGAAATATGCACAATGAAATAAATGACAAAAAAAGTATAGAGAAAATAAGAGAAAGAAAAACAAGTATATACAACCAAGAATAACAGGTCAAGAGAAAAACCTAGCAACCCTTGTTGTGCCTCCCCAGCAACGACGCCATTTGTTGAGCAGGGAATTCCTGGGTTTTAAATCAATGGATTATTTGCAGTGTTGTTGCAAACCTAAAATCCCCCAACAAAAATTATTATGTTTTATTCACAGCTCTAGCCAACAAAAAATAAAAGAATGCAAGCACAAGAGCTATGAGTACTATTTATTTACATATATAGCATATAGAATCAAACTCAAGGAGGCTACAAAAATCCCGAGGGTTATTAATTCAATGAAAAATTAATGAAATAAAGAAGGAAATTCTATGCACATTACTCTTGATTTTTGTATTTTTTATTTTTATGCAGTTTTATTTTTATATTTTTTATTTTGTTTTCTGATTTTATAATTTTTTTTTCTAATTATTAATTTGCAAATATTTTTTAATGTTTTTGAAAATAAAAGGAAATTAAATAAAATAAAAAAATAAGGGAACAGAATACAAAAGGTAACTTTTTGGATTTTTACAAAGGGGTAAAAGTACACAGAAAATTCAAATAAAACTATTTTTGATATTCTGACAATTGTTTAATGTTTTTCTAATTTTTTAGAATTTTTGAACTTTTTAAGGATTTTAAATAAATCAAAAACATGGTAAATGGGAAACATAAAAAATGTGAATGTTTTTGTGTTTTTAAAATAGAAAATGGAATTAAAATGGATAAAATATGCATATACATAAAGATATTTTTTTATATTTTCCAGAAAGGTATTTCATATTTTTTTGGACTTTTCTATGAATTATTTTGAATTTTATGTTTTTAATGTTTTGTGATTTTTTGGTTTTTATAAGGAATAAAAATTTGGAAATGGTACATATATGAAAAAGTTGAAAACAAATAAACATGATGTTTTTTAAAATTTTTGAGAAGTTTTTATATTTTTTTTATTGAATTTTAAAAGCAAATAGGAAATTTTTATGGAGTTTTAAAATTATTATTATTAATAATAAAATGATGAAAATGCAAAATAAAAATTTGAGGTAAAAGATCTGATTAACATGAACATAACATGATTTTTATGGATTTTTAATGTTGTTTTGCTAATTTTTATTTGATTTTTAATCATGCAAAATAAATACAGATGCGTAGGGGTATGGATCCAAAGAAACACTATTTGTCGACTAAATGATAACACAAAAAGTACATGACGAAAGAAACAAAATGTCCAAAATCCACGTGTGTCGGCACGTGAGTCACGCTAGATTAGATTTTTATGCAAATAAAATTTTTCTAGGGACCAATTAATACCTTAAAAATCCAAGGGCCTCTATTGCAAATTATCCAAAAATCACATGCAAGGCAAGCTCTCAGTTTAAACAGGACAAACATGCAATTAAATTAAATTCTAGGGACATAAGTGCAAATGTCCAATTAAATATAAACAGACACGTGTCCAATGTGGACTTATTTGCAAATTAAAATAAAAGCAAGAGCTCAGGTGAAATTGTACTCTTTAATCTACGTGGTCGGATCTACAGCCATGATTCATCTAGATGGTGATCCAACTGCTGAACGTGAAGCGTGCTCGAGCTGCTCTGATCTAATCTGGAACTTTGATATACGGTTAAGCTTTGGGGCCAAACGGACAGACGAGATTGCAACTGGGCGCCTTATTCTTGATCGTGTGGTGCTGACGCTATCTGGATGAACGCGGAAGAAGGTTGACGCAGATGGATTTTGATCGGCTAGTACTTGCTTGATCTCCACCCGAATTGACTCATGAAGATTCTGAATTACTCTTGGGGCGTTCCTCTATCGATCAGCTAGAACAAAGGAGCTTGAAGACGCCTAATCGAGGTTCTGGAGGTCAGAAAGGTAGAGGCTTCAGATGAACCTCCAGAACTCGATTCAATGCTGATGCAATGCTCTTTGACCCTGCACATGAATCTTATGCTCGGAGGATGAAGGATTATGGAAAAATCCTCAAGCGCATCACGGATGCACGGGGATCACATCATATGCGATCATGAGCGACTAGTCGAAGTAGTTGTTCCGTGCAATGGAATTTAAAAAAATTAAATGATGAAACTATATGATTCATGAACCATTCACGGATCATTTCATCTAAACCACATATTAGGTGAAGAAATATATCTTGCAGCATGGTTGTAATCGAGTCTCTAAGCAAAGAGACCTCCTATCTCAAGTCTGACCCATCAGTAGAGACGCTTGCGAGTTTGGAGATGAATCACATGCTTCTCGCAATCTGAGTTGTTGATCCAAGCAATAGATCTCCTGATCTTGTCTCACGAGATCAAATGTCTTCTTCATGAATGTGATGCACAGAAGGAGACGGAGATCCACAAACGGTCGAGGAAATGGTGTAACAGCGATGCGAAGACGAAATCAACCTTCTCTCTAAGGTTAGAGTCGACAACCACTCAAGAGTTAAAGAGAGAGTTGGCGTGTGATATGAGAATGAGAGAGAGAGGCATTTATTATTCAACAACATTTCTTTAGAAGGGCAAGGGTGCCTCTTTTTATATAGTATTTTGGGAGTCCATGGATCTCAATCCATGGACTACATGAATCCAATGGTTTAGATTGGTTTGTATTTGTTTCAGTGGTCATGATTTTGTTGTAAAAACATAACAACAATTAATTTAATTTAATTTAATTTAATATATATTGAATCATCAATAGAATTTAATTTCAATTAAATCAATTTTGCATGGAGATAATTTAAAAGAGATAAATCTCTTTCTTAATGGGACTTGGTGGCCTTCCACCTCCTCCCACTAACGTGGCTATTTATCTCGAATTAATTTGCAACAATGATTTGCTGCAGATTTATTCACACAAATAATTCATAATTATTTTATGAATATTGCAATCATGTCATTGGAAAACTACGAATCATATCCACAACCCAAAATAAAATGTAGATTACAATTTCAATTAATTGTCCAATGTGAATCCAATTCACATCAATACTTAATTAACAAATGTAAATTACAATTATCTCTCTTTAATATATTATAAATCATATTTATAATATATGTGCATAATATAGATAATACTATCCAAGTTATCCATATCCTTGATAATTAAATCACATTCAATTATCTAAGATCTCAACTCTCATGAATTCAAATAATATGTATCTTATCCATATTATTTATGATAATTAAATCACATTTAATCATCCATTTCTCAATGCTTGGATATATTAACAATGGAATCATTCTTGAATTCTTTCAAGAATAATGCGCTTCTCTGCGGATACTTGGAGATAAGGACAAAGCAATTATATGTTCCATGTATAGTGACTTAGATGTTGAGATCATATCCCAAGTCCAGATCTTAAGGACCTCCCATAGATGTTTGATTATATCAAAGCCGTAGATCTAATATCCTAATTGCATCTGAATTTCATTCCAATCAATGTCTAATATTCGGAATAAAATTAGATTACTTCTCTACTGAGAGGAGTCACTAAAATACATACTTGTTTCATGACTCCCTCGGTATGGAAGCGTCATGGTTATACAATCGTTTATGATTACATCACCCTCATGTATTCCTAATACCTATACAGCCTATATACTGGAAGACCTGGAATAAACCTGAAGTTTTAGATCTCTTTTGAACTGTCACCTCCAGGGTTTTATCATTAAGATTCTCATTCAGACATTGGGAATTTGTATCGATCATATATTTCCAAAAGCATATATCGAACCTAAAAATTCTTGTCATGCTTCCCAAGCAAGATGACCATGCATGGATTTTGATTAATCCCAATACCTCATGAGTGAGATCATGTCTTCCGGTTCACAAGTGAACCTGTATGATACCTTTGAAAGATCGTATTACTTATATGACCTTATATGCACACCAGCTCGTTGGTGTATAGACCTTGATTACACCATCTACCTATTGGTCTACCAAATGCAAATACTCAGACATATAATAATACATTAGTCTCCAGTCAGAGGATGCATGCCTATATCGTGGCAGTATATGACATAGGTCTTGGCTATCTCGATCTCATTAAGTCAACACTTTGACCTAACTTATCTAACACCTCCGAATCTCTATTCTAATGCAGAGGACCTACATCAAGAGGTCGGTTAGATATCAGCTTTTAGAGTGACATCTTCTTCTCAAGCTGGTGATCCTCTCTTAATAATCACTTGACGATGGTTGATAACTCCTCAGTCTAACTCTTTTGATATTCATCCAAGCACTAGCCTATATGATTTAACAATTGAATCAATAGATGTATGATTATTAAGATAGGCATGGTACATAACATTAAGTATACTAAGGGACCTATTATGCAAATTAGTTATCCTTCATTTCAGATTAAGGAGTGGATTGTAATAACATTTATTGCATAATGGCTCGTCGTGGGCTCGCATGTCCAATAATCTCCCACTAGCCCAAATAGCCATTAATGGGCTAATCATTTAAATCATGCTCATGTGACAATCATAAGCTATTTAACATAGCTAGGTAAGTTGATCGGTCACTCTGTTCCTGAGAGACTACGCCATGTCCTTTCACGATAGTTGCATAAGTAACAATGCTCACATCCAATGCAAATGTTGCTCCTTATGCAACCAATACTCAATATTGTTAAATCGGTTATAGTATTTTTGACACTAAAACTCAATAATCATTCTAACCAGTATGTAATTTCTATTATCAATATCAGAATGCCCTAATTCCGTTAGATCTCTATCTCGTAAGACTAACACCCAATCTTATGTCTTATACGGCATCCATATTTAAGACCTTTTAGATCACCATCTATTAAGTCTTAAGTTCTTTAAGATAAGACTTTGAGATCACTATCTTCATCTATGAAGGCATTTTTATTACTGCAAATAAGTGTTTTATCTCCATAGTAAGATTAGTAACAATTTACTACTCTTATTGCATGACAGACATTTGGCTTTTGCACACATCCGGCATACATCAGGCTTCTCGTTACCGATGCACAAGGACAAGTTGTTTTAGCATCATCAACACTTGATATGTTATAGTCATATCATGAAACCCTGGGGCTACTTCATATGAATATCCTCGGTGAGGAATTCATAGAGGAATACAATCTTGACTTCCATCTTGAATATGTCATAGTCAAGTTGTGTAGTTATAGTTAGCAATATTCCGATGGGTTTAAGCATGGTTACTAGAGAGCAAGTCTCATCGCAAGCGATGTCTTCTTTCTATGTGTAGCTCTAGGCTACAAGCTGTGATTTGAAGGTATCTACCTTCTCATAAGGTTTCCTTTTCTCATGAAGATCCATTTATACCTAATGGGTTTGACCCCTATAGGTGAATCCTCGAGGGGCCATATACAACACTTGTTTATGAAGTCTACTTTAGACTTTATTGTTAACCTCCATCTTTCCATGTCATGATCCTCAGAAGATTCATCATATGAAGTCAGATCATTGTCAGATTTATCTAAAACATAGAATCCATACCCCTCAAACTAATTTGAAGAGGTATAGTGTTTTATCTTTTAATTGTCCTTTTAGTTTCCGATTTCAGGAACCTTGTTATCTTCCTAAGAGATTCAATGAGTTCCCTTCACTTCATTTTATCTTTATTCTCAAGAGAGTCATCCTCTTGGCATCATATTCTTAGAGATGAAATTCTTTAAGAATATCAAGGTCATAAAGTAGGTATCCAATACCATCCTTTATTTTCCTAATGAAGTAGCACTCTCTAGTGCTTAATTATAACTCACTTGCATCCATGCTATGGTCATGGATCGAGAAACCCAAAATCCTCAATTTTCCAGCACTGAGCTAGGTTCCAAACCATAGCTTATGAAGGTTTCAAGTTTATATTAGCATGGAATCTTCACAAAGGGAAAGTCGAGTGAAGGATGTACAAGGTCTACCTCCCCATACTTAGGGTGAAATATCCCTAAGTATAGGCAGCAAAACAGGGGCTAGAAAGACACGAAGAAAATTACGAATATATACAAGAAGGAGGACATCACTCCCCCTATACTTAAGGTGAAGAACCTTAAGTATAGGCAACAACAGAAGTGATGGAACAGAATGAAGAACAACCCGGTGTTTTCACCCCCTTATACTTAGGATGAGCAATATCCTAAGTATAGCAAAGATAATCCTAAGCGAGACTTGGGGTGAAAACAAGAACGGAAGAAAGAAAGATCAAAGCAAGACAAAACACGTATATACAAAAGAGTACAATGTTGAGGTGCCTCTCGACAAGCGCTAGTTTTACGCCCCTAGCTGGGTGCAAAGGCTAGGATAATGTAGTATCGAGATTCAGTACGGCATCGGTAAGGCGAATGTCGTACTGTCATCGCACTCTCGGTATGAGAACGGCGACGAACTCAACACTGTAAACAAAGACACCCAGGTATGCAATCAAGTGGGTGTCTGCTACCGGCCAGTGATATGGAAATAAGTGATCGGGATCCGGTAGCACAAAAGAAATCATCGGCTCTGGATCAGACTGGAGTGAGAGTGTGGAGCCGAAGAAATCAAACGTGGAGAAGGATGGATCAGTCATGGAATCCTCCACGTCAATCAGTGTCTCAAATAGGTGTGGGTAATCAAGATCAGGAGACTCTCTAAGAAGACAGATATCCGATGAATGAAATAGAATCAGATCAGGTAAATCATCGAATATCTCCAGAATGGGCTCATCCTCGCGAGGGTCGTCGAGGTGAGAAGAGTCAGAATCAGAAGGATCTAAAGACTCGGTTCCGTGCTCCGCCAGATCGGAAACACTCTCAGCAGGTGAAACTGAGTACTCATCGAGTGTGGCATCCTCTCGCAGATAACCCTCGGGGAGAGATGCATGATTAGAAGTGACAAGAAGAGGATCAGGATCTAGATGGGCATCTACGCTGCTATCAAGTATCCACTCGGTGCACCAGGCTGCATCATCATCGGAAGTGTAGCTCTCGGCAATCTGGAAGCAGCAGAAGGTACTAGTCAACACCGCGGAAGCTGGTAAAGTGTCTGCGGCTGATCCTCGTTCTGCAGCTATGCTGGTTGCCAACTGGTCCTCAAAGGTGTTTATCTCGTCAGAGTGGAGGACCAAAGGCTCGAAGACGGGACTCTCTGTGTCTGTACTCTCAAAGTGGTGTCCCTCATCGAGCTGTGGCTGCTGGGCTGAGTCCTGGTAGCTGTCTGTATCCAAGAAGTATCTCTGCAAAAAGGAAGTTGTCTACTCCGGGACTGGAATCTGAAGTGTTTGAGACAATGGCTGTAGTAGCGGGGGCTCCTCCGGTTCCTGGAATATCAGAAGATCTGATATCCAAGACTCGTCGACTAGAAATTCTGGGGCTAACTTGAACTCTAGCTGGAAGACCAACGGGAACTCGAGAAGACTCTGGGTCCGAACCTCTGATATCACAGTCATGTCCTCTGTCAGTGGTGCTGCATCATCCAAGTCCCCGGGCTGGTGTGTAGAAACTATCTCATCATGTAAAGCGACACACCGCACTGGTACTGCATCGTCCACATGTGTTGTCCCGAGTAAGGCATCTCGTGAAGAAGAACTCTGTAAAAGTAGCCTCGAGATGGTATCCAGTAGGTGAATGTCGGAACTGTGGTGTGAACCGCCACATGTGGTAATCACCAGTGCAAGCTGCTCTGCGGTCATCCCCCGCATGGAGATCTCTATCAGGTCTGTCAGTGTAAGTCCGTGATCTGGAAATCTCCTCAAGAGGTCAAGAAACCTCGGCCATGCCTCCTGCAATGGCTCCTGGGGGTCAACTAAAAAGTCGGTGATCAAGGACCGCATAAACTCTGCTCTACGTGTGGGAAAGTATCTATGTAAGAACTCTCGGTGTAACTCTCCCCACGTGTCGAATGTCCTCCCCAATCAGCGGTGCCATCTCATGGCTCTGTCATGAAGTGTGAATGGGAAGGTCCTAGTCATCAGCTCCTCTGCAGTGACATCTGAATAGCTCTGTGCTCTGCAAAACTCCTCGAATGTGGACAGGTGAAGATACGGCTCCTCGTGCGCCTCTCCTGAAAATGTCGGCAGTCGGTGAATGTAATCCAAATACAAACTGAATGGATGTAGTGTAGAAGCTGACTGAGCTCCATGTGCTATCTGCTCCTCCATCCTTCTGGAACAGGATATGTCTGTTGATCTCCACTGCTCTCTCTGATCATCAACGGAGTGCGCTCTCGATTCAGCAACAGCATCGTCCGGGTCTTGCATCTGCTCTATCTGGTATCCTCGGACTTCAAACGTAGCATGCCCAGAGTAGAGAAAGGGATGGGAAGGAGGGGATGGGAGGTTGGTCGGAGATCCGACCTCCCTAGAAGGTGGACTGGACTGATGGTCAGCGAATGGAGAAGGAGTCGTAAGAGTCGGCTCGAAGTGAGGAGAATCCATCATCCAGGGGTCAAGAAGAAGAAGAAGAATGAAGGGAGGGTGGTGGGAAACAGAAGAAGAGAAGAAGATAGGGAAAGACAGAAGGGATCTGGAAATCACACAAGATGAACAAGCAAACCCCCGATTCACCTACGCACACAGAGCTGAAGACCGAAAAGGGATCGGTCAATTATCTTGTCGATTTTATTTTAGGTGATCATTCAGTCTATCAGAGCGATTACGTGAGGTAATAGGAATCCGATTTCTCTCAACCGACTGTCCCGTACCAAAGAGCCGGTAATCAGTCGAGAAAGATCAGATGGCTCTATCTTAAGGTGCAGATCACTCTCTCGCTCATCCAAACCAAACAAGGAGGGGGTTACTCTCCCCAAGATAGATTTTCAATGAAGTGTCTTTTAGGTCGAGTGTGATTAGCAGTCCCGATTTTATTGTTTTTATTTTTAGATATTTTTCAATAAAAAGAAACGCCTAACGAATTTTTTCAGTTCTCCTGGTTATTAAGTCAAAACAGGGGGAGAAGACGAAAAAGCCGATGCGCGATGAAATCAATGATGCATGCAAAGATAGAAATGTGTACCTGTCTCCAGCACTCTACATGCAATATGATCCGCGCATAATGTAAAGACAGAAAAGTAAACTACCTATATGGTGCAGCGGTAAAAACCCGAGTCCTAAGCAGGCAACTTCTACTCGACAGAACCGTCTAACTGGACACAGGTCCTTCGATCCAAGGAGTCCGGTCTCGGTCTACCCCTCCTCCTCCCGACACATCGGGTTCAGGAGCAGCGCTTGGCAGGGTAGGCTACGGCACGTAGGCTCGAAGGGAGTGAGTCAGTTATTTTTATTAATGTTTTATTAGTAGATCCAATTAACAATCTGTAGGTGCAGGCAGTCTATTAGGTGTTTGGATCCTACTCAATTACGGCACAGTCAAACAGAAAGTCCTAAATCTAGGGGCTCGAGAAAAACCGCGTAAAACCATAAAAGGCAGCGAAAAACCAAAAACCGCAAGAAAACCGCGAAAAACCTAAGGGTCCCCCGAGCACACCCGTGCTCGGCGAAACAGACCCGCTAAATAGTCCAAGTCCAAGTCTACACTGTCGGTCCCTGTATTATTACAATTCAAATAGACTGTGCTGAAAGAAACCTAAGCTACTCTACACTAAGCTGCTCCTCACGCTCTCCTACAGCTCCGTGCAGAAAGGAGCCGCCTCCGAATCCCGCGGTTGCGTCCGCTACTCGAGAGTCGTCGCCTCGGTCCTTGGGCCCTCGTAAGAAACAAACAAAGTGTTATCAACCAAATAAAATAATCAAATAAATGCAGGAAAAATAAAATGAAATAAAACAGGGGTATATGTTCAAAAACAGAAATAAAATAAACAAGAAAAATTAAAAATAAAAGAAAAGAAAAAGAAATAAAACAAAAATAAATGAAAAATAAAAAGCCGTGAAAAGCCGCGGACTCAGAAAGAGCCGCGGAAAGCCGCGAAAAAGAAAATAAAAAGAAAATGAAAACTAAAAACAAAAACTACTAAGCTGTGCTCCCCGGCAACGGCGCCATTCTGATGACCGAAAAATCACCAAGACACGGGTGAAAGAAAATAGATCAAGGGTCATTGCGACCCGGATCTTGGAAGTCAATCAGTCAATCAAGAAAATGAGGTTCAGACCACCAAAATAAGATGAAAATCAAATAAACACGATAGCGGTCCTGGCTATTAGATTAGCCTGGTATAGCGACCAGGGTCGGACTCAGGGAGCACGTAATGGCCTTGCGGCCTACGAAGTAGTCTAAAAAAAGAAATAAAACAAAAGACAAGTGTTTTTGGTGGATATTTAATTTTTATAATTTTTTTGGATTTTTAATTAATTAAGAAAATAAAAAAACAAGTGAATAAGCCAAATGCAAACAATTATTAAAGCACTCAAAAACCAACCAAAAATTCAAATAAAAATGTTTTTATGTGTTTTATGTTTTTTATTGTTTTTGGGTAATTTTTGGTATTTTTCTGATTTTTATTTAATTTTCTAAAAATAAAACAAGGCAAGAAAACGAGCACAATGTCCAGCCAAGCTTGGGGGACTTAGATAAAATATCTAAAAGTCCCTAAAAAGCCTGGAGGTAATTTTCCTTATAATAAAAACTACAAAGAAAATTTGGCCACTGGAATTATTATTTTTGGGTTTTTTAATTAATTATTAGAATTTTTATAGGTTTTTAGGTGTTTTTCAATTTTTATGAGTTTTATACAATGAAGAATGACCAAAATTGGTCCGAAAATCAAACAAAGCAAAATAGACAGTACCTAATTTTTTTGGAATTTTTAGATGTGTTTTAATATTTTTTTGTGAATTTTAAAGTTAGCCAGTAAAGAAAAAACTTGTTTTTGAATTTTTAAAAATATCAAATAAAATCAAAAATGTCCCCAAAAATAGGAGAAAAGTTTACACTATGGTAGGAGCCATGTATCCAATTTTCATTGCATTTGGAGTAGGTTTGATATTTTATTAAAAATAAAAACGTAGGTACAATGTAGAAGGACCTGTACGTAAATACCATAAGTTCCAGGGGGTCCGGTGCAAAATTTCCAAGAAGTCACGCATGTGTCTTGGGCACACAGGGACCTAATTGCAAAGAAACAAAGTTCATGGACTATTTAATAACAAGTATTAAAAGTCCAGGGGCTTCGATGTAATTAACCCACTAATAAACGCACATGCGCATAAAAATCATTCACAGGGGCATATCTGCAATTTTCCAAAAATATTCATTCATTCAGGAACACCCGAGAACTACAAGGCTAAACATGCAAATAACCCAAAGAAACACGTGTCAGCGCACGTGATACACTACACAGGGGCATACATGTAAATAGCAGAAAAGACAAGGTCCAAAGTGCAATTTACCTAACGTAAATAAAATACTAAAAATATTTACAGGACTAAAAACAAACTACTAAAAAGAGAAGGGCCTAAGAGTAAATTACCCTTTATTAAGTCGACCGTCAGATGGGCGCCACGTGTGATGATCGACGGCTGGGGAAGGGTGGCGCCCAACGCTGGGGTCCTCGGTGCTGATCGACGGCTAGGGCCTCGCCACGTGGTTGATCGAACGGCTACGAAGCATGTGGGAAGCCCTCACTGATCTGACGGCCACGATCTCTCCTCCGGATTATCTACGGCTGCTGCTGCTCCTCAGATGAACGGCTGGATGACGACCTGGAGCTGGAAGAGGATCGAACGGCTCTGGAAGATGGTGGACGAACTGGATGCCGGCGAACTTCGCCGGGCCCGTGTGTGCTCTGGCGTCCTCCTCGCGGGCCACTAAAGATCGGAGAAGAAGCGTGGCGGCCTTCCGCGTCGACTGGTACCCTCCGATGGCTCGACGGAGCTCCGGGGAGCTCAGGCGAGGCCGGCGGAGGTCGAGCAGCTGCTTCAAATGGTCCAAGCCCTCAGATGGGCTCAGATGTCCCTGCAAAGCACACCAGCAGACTCGCAGGTCGAGGGAAAGTTGCCTCGACCCGGTAAGTGGGGGTGAAAGTGGTCTGTGCGGCGGGGCGGTCGAGCTCCGGCGAGGTGTCGGCGGTGGAACTCGAAACCCCAGCTCCTGTGCGAGCTGGGTTGAATGGAGGGGCGGAGAACGTGCGCGGGGAGAAGGCGAACGTGATAGGATGGTCCGATGATCGCGACGAAGGCGGAGGTGGCCGGAATCAAAGGGGAACGGCGATGGGTCGAATTGGGGTAAATGCAAAATCAAAGAGAAAGGGAAAGAACTAAGGCTACCTGGGTGGACGAATCGACTGGGCGTGAGCTGCTGGAGCTCTGGGTCATTGCCTCGCGGGTCGTCGAGGCCCGAGGCTCGAGCTTTACCTTCAGGCGGAGCACGGCGGTGCTAGGACGCTGGATTTGAGGTCCGGGCACCTTCTCCTCTCTGCAACACGACCAGCGTCGAGTTCTCACCTCGAGGATGGCAATGGAGGTCACTGGATGGTGAGGTGGGGAGCCAAAGATGCGGAAAAAGGAGGCGGAGCTCGGAACTTATACTGCCAGGGGTCCGGCTAAACTCGATCGGGTAGGGCAGCTCAGAGCGCGGACCCCGAGGCGGGCACCCCGGCGAGGGTATCGGATCTGGCAGGAACAAATAGGACCCTGGGTTTGGGTGAAAGGCGATCGGGTTGTGACGCGAAAATTGTGAGAAATCGGGTCGGGTGTCACAACCCGTGGGAAGTGGTCCACAGGGGGGAGTTGACCGGGCGGTCAACATCCCCGTAGACCAATCAGGGAAGGCCATCTGGAAATGTTTTGAATATTCATTTAAAAATAGTAAATGGCCGATTTAATAAAAACTTAAAACATGAAAAATATTTGCTTTAATTTTTCCTATTTTTTGTGATTTTTAATTATTGTTTTGAAATAAAAATAGGGCATTTACATAATAGAGCTATATATAGGTATATATACAATATAGGGTTTTGATTTTTTATTTTTAATTAGTTATTTTTATACATTTTTATCCCTATTTTCTATTTTATTTATTTATAGTATAAAATTAGGAATAAAAGGGTATTTTTATTTTATTTTTATTATTTATATACAATGGATAAATAAATAGATATGTACATATATATACATGGTATATCTACAATATTCTTTTTGGTTTTTAATTTTATTCTTTTTATTTTGTTTTTGTTTTTGTTGTTTTTATTTTATTTATTTACAACATAAAAGATAAAATATAAACAATTTTTATAGAAATTAATTTATTTATTTATAAGGTGAAATAAATATAAGTGAGTGGACTATATACATGATGAATATACACAAGTGAAGGGGTTTTTGTTTTCTTTTTATTTTTTCAATTTTTATTTGGATTTTATATTTATAAATATATACAAACATATACAAGCACATATTATTCTATTTTTGGGAGGAAAAATATTTTTGTGATATTTACAGGTATATTTACACACATGAGCCCCTATCTCTCTCTACTTTGGCTTTTATGCGGTCAGGCCCATGCTGAGCCCTCCCTTGGGATTAGGTTGCTCAATATTTATTCGAAATATTTCCCTCTTTTTTCTGTTCTTTATTCTTTTATTTTAGCACAAAAACATGCTAATTATTAGTTTTTACACAATGCATGCATTTTGCTAATTATTTGTATTTACACATATCTACATGTATTTGCAAAGGTTTTTGTAGCTAAAATATAAGAATAAAGAGTGATGAATGAGTATTCATCACCAATAAGCGAGAGACTGACCCGCACACTAGGCTAGAGCCACATCCGACCTTCCTTCAGACTACTGGTTTCGGGTTAGTTGTTCTCCAGTGAGGATCGCTCCGATCTCCGGTAAAGCGGGTCACGATATCCTTAATAGAGCGAGTCGATCGGGAAGCCGGTAAATGATCCGCGACTTGTACTGGCTGGGAAAGATCTAGCCTTGGGATCAGGACAGTCTCCTGGGAGTGTTGGATTCCCAACATCTCGCTTAATCGCTCTGAAAGACTGTGTGATCGCCTAATAAAATTGACAAGATAAAAGACCGAACCTTTACGGTCATCAGCTCTGTTTGAGTAGGTGAATTGGAGGTTTGCTTGACCGATCTTGTGTGCTTTTCCAGATCTCATCTGCCTTCACTCGCCACATCATGATGATTGGTCGGAGGTCCCTTAGGCAGCCTCTAGTTGCATCACTTTCGAGCACTCCGGCTCGTTCATCTAGATTGGTTCGCGAGAGTCGAGACCCGCTCTCCGAACCCAATTTTGACTCCGCCCTGTACCCCCTCGACCACCCTTATACCAGTCCTGACGTGCCCGAGCAGAGACCGCAGCAGCCAGTTGATTTATCGACATTTGAGTTTGGGTCTTTAACCTTTGCAGAGACCATGGCCAGCAGTGAAGAGCGCACCGATGGACCCAACGGGAACCAGACGTACGTATTGGATCAGGGTACCATCAACAACACCTTGTTAGCCTCCCTAGAGACCATGCAACGTCAGATCAGGGATCAGGGGGCTTTCATGGTGGACATGCGCTGAGAGATGGAGCAGATGCGAGCTGATCGAGAGCAGCGCAGACCCGGTGGAGGAGGAGGAGGAAACCCTGAGAGAGAAGATCCTGAGGAGGCATCACAGCCAGCAGCACCTGCCCGACCAATGAGGGAGTTGCACAACCCTGGTGCAACTCTCACCCATAGATGGATCCAATTGCCGGACATTCTAGGAGATTTCAAGCTCCTGCCTTAGATTATCCAGCTTCTGCCCCGATTACACAGACTCGCCATAGAGGAGCCACATCTCCATCTTCAGGAGTTCGAGATGATCTGCAGTACTATCCACGATTGACTCATGGACGAGGACACCATAAAGATGATGGCCTTTCCATTCTCCCTCATAGATAGAGCAGCCAACTGGCTGAAGCACCTAGGGAGATTTGTCACGTCATGGGAACAACTCCGGAAAGAGTACTTGAACAAGTACTATCCACTCGGCCGGATGAATGTAGCCATGGCCCAGATCAGCAACTTTTCCATGCTCCCCAATGAGCAATTTCACGAGGCATGGGATAGATTCAGAGAGCTCACAGACCGGTGTCTCCATCATGATATATCCAAGACCAACCTTGTCTAGAGTTTCTTCTACGGGCTTACATAGGAGTTGTAGGGGCTAGTCAATGCATCATATGGGGGATCCTATTTCGCCAAGGATGAGGATCAGGTCTGGTCCATCTACGAGGAGATGGCAGAGAACTACACGGTGATGTCCCAGTCCTGACTGTATACACAGGGGAAGCCCACAACACAGGTCATGTCGTATCAGAGGATGGCACGGGTTGACGCCGGTCCATCTACATCATCAGCAGCCGCAGTACAGGTAGAGTCGACGGCCGCTGATATGGGGATTATCAGTGAGAAGTTAGACCGCATCAAGTTGATTGAGAAGAAGTAGTGCCAGGGCATGACTCAGATTGATCAGATGGCACAGACGCTGAGTGACCTAAAGAACCAGATCATGTGTCTCCAGGAGGCACAGACGACTTCTCAGCTCCGTCTCAGGCCATGGGCATTTCCCAGCAGCAATAGCAGCTCGACCCAGCACTCCACCCACTACTGACAGGTGCATCATATTCAGGCGAAGCCGTTCCAGCAGGAACAATGTGTCCAGCCACCACCATCTCAGGACAGCCAGATGGTGGTTTACCAGCCGGATCAGCCCCTGGCAGTTCTCTCCCCACCCACTTATGAGAAGGAGCCATTGATGGATGTCAACGGGATTTGGTATGACCGACCTCCGCCTGGGATCCGACGAGACCATCTCGGATTCTATTAGTCGACCGGAGGTACCTCTTCCCAGCAGCAGCCTTCAGTTCAGGGTGGCCAGTTCAGCCAGCAGCAGCAGCAACAATAGCAGTCCCAGTTCCCACAGCCGCAGCCACATCCGCAGCCACAGTACCAGCAGCATGGTCCCCGTCCTTATCAGCAAGGACAGTCATGGAGGCAACAGCAGCAGCCTCAGCAGTATCATCCTCAGCAGCAGTATTCCTCTCATCCTCAACAGCAGCCTTACTTTCAGATAGGCCACCCATCCGGTTCTCATGGGCCCGCCTATGAGAACCCGGCTTTAGATGATCTAGCTCGCCTCATCTCTGAGCAGCAGGCTACCTTCCGGCGGGAGATGGACGAGTTTCATCAGGAGATGAGAGAGATAGTGAAGGGAAAGGTCGCCATACCCGCCCAGATTAAGACAAACCCGAACAACCTCAAGAGGAAATCTGAGCAGGTAGAGTTTACAGAGGTTACCACTCCTAGTGATTCACTTGGTGATATTTCTGCATACACTTTTGATGCTGACTTTGTTACACTTAGGAGTAGTAGGATGCCAGCTGGTGGTGCCTCGTTTGAGTGACGACCACATGCAGACTCAGGAGCACCAGACGAGGAGGAGAGCGGTGCTGATGCCACTCGTGATGATGATGATGACGGTGGTGTTGATGCCACCAAGGATGTTGGTCGAGCTGACGGTACTGAGGCCGTCACTTCACTAGATACAGGAGGTGGTGCTGATACCACCAGACTTGATGCTAAGCCAGAGTGCGGTGCTGATGCCGCAAGTCCAGATGCCATGGGTGGTACTGAGGCCATCATTTCTATTCCTATTGCATTTCCTTCTGTAGTTGTATCTCAGGACTATTCTGGTAATAAAGGAAAGGGTTCTTCATTTGTGAGTCCATCTGTGATGCTTGGAAATGTTTGTATGGATTCTACTTTGCCACAATAGCAGGGACCCGATCCTAGCCCTCCATCTGAGGAGGGCCCAGCCATCCCCTTTCCCCAAGCACTCCGCTTGGCTAAGGGGACCAAAAAAGAAAACCCAAAAAATCTCAACAGTTAGAGTTCAGCCAACAGATGATGGACAGATTTCAGATACAGCGGACTCTACAGGAGGCCTTGGAGCACATCCCCCTCTTCCATAGGAACCTTAGAGAGAGGACTACCATTCACAGGAAGAGGAGGAACCACCAGTCAAAGATCCATTTGCTCACTTGTGCCACCTGCTTCGCCATCTAGAACCGTCTGCCAGCTAAGAGGACAGATGCAGGAGCTCCCTATGTCAGATGCCGCATACATGAGTAGAGGTTCGATCGGACACTATTAGACATCGGCTCTTTTATCAACCTACTTCTCGCAGCCTTACTCGACCGATTCGAGTTTGGCCCTCCTCGACAGAGCAGGACGGTCCTTCAGTTTGCTAATCGATTTGTCAAGAGGCCGAAGGGGTTGCAGAAGGATGTGGTCGTCACAATTCAAGGCCTGAAATTCCCTGTGGACTTCATTTTGTTGGACATGGAGATCCCTGAGCCTGTGGCTGATACCCCATCACTTTAGGATGCCCGTTCTTAGCCATAGTCAAGGCAATGTCCGATCATGATAGCGGGAAGGTATACTTTTGCGTCGAGGGCGAGAGTATACAAATAGAGACAATCGATGAGACCAAAGCGCAAGATTCAGCTTGCTCAGAGCTGCTTATAGATTCAGAGCAGATGACAGAGGCAGAGCGAGACGTCCACCAGGAGTGTGGTTTTGTGATTACAGATGACGAAGCAGCTTGGTCAAGCCCAGTTTCACGAGCCATCCTCTCACCTTCAGATTCCACTGATGCACAGATTCCAGTAGAGGAGAGCTTGGAGAGCGCATTCTTGGTACAGGACACCTTTCAGGCAGCAGATCATGTTCCGGATAGCGAGGCAGTAGATACTTCTTTTGATTCAGATTCAGATCCCTCGGAGTCAGACATTGATTGGGCAGAGTTTAATGATATGATTCCATGTCTGATTTCCACAGAGGCAGCAATTAGGGTGGAGACTGATCCCATTCAAAACACAAACACACCAACAGAGCAGTCTTCGCCAGATTTTTAGGTTCAGCGAGATTTCTCCCATGCAGATTTGGTTGTGTTCACTCAGACCTTTCAGAGACCAGATCCACCAGCTTCCAGTTGTCCAGAATTGAAGCCCTTGCCGCAGTCGCTGAAGTATAGGTTCCTTGCGGGCGAGCATGAGATGCACCCAGTCATTATCTCATCGGATTTGACTGGAGAACAAGAATCTCGTTTGATGGAGGTTCTTGAAAAGAATCGCAAGGCGATAGGATAGAGTATAGTCGATCTCTAGGGGATAAGTTTGGCCATGTTCGCCCACCATATCTATCTCGAAGAGGACGCCAAGCCATCACGTGAGTTCCAGCGGCGGCTGAACCCGAATCTTCGAGAGGTTGTCATGAAGGAGATTTCGAAATGGTGGAGCGTCGATTTTATCTACCCCCATCTCTGACTCCAAGTGGGTTAGTCCATTACATGTGGTGCCCAAGAAGACGGGCATCACGATAATTGTGAGTGAGTCTAGAGAGGAGATCGCTACCTGGATACCCACTTCTTGGAGGGTCTGTGTGGACTACAGACGATTGAACCAGGACATCAAGAAGGATCATTTCCCGCTACCTTTTATTGATCATATTATAGAGAGGCTAGCAGGGAAGAGTCATTACTACTTTCTTGATGGGTACTCCAGATACAATCAGGTGGCCATTGCGCCTGAAGACCAGGACATGACCACATTCACCGGTCCCTTTGGGACATATGCTTTCAGACGGATGCCCTTTGATCTATGTAATGCCCCGGTGACCTTCCAAAGGTGCATGTTGTCCATCTTCTCGGGCATGGTGGGTGAGTGCTTGGAGGTCTTCATGGATGACTTCTCGGTCTATGACGAGGGGTTTGATGCTTGTCTTGATTTCCTAGACTGCATCCTTCAGCGATGCATCGAGGTCCATCTTGTGCTATCTTAGGAGAAGAGTCACTTCATGGTGACTCAAGGGACGGTACTTGGCCATATCATCTCCAACAGGGGCATGGAGGGTTATCCGGTCGAGGTGGATATCATTGGGAAACTCAGTCCACCGTCCAACTTGTGACAGTTACGTTCTTTTCTGGGGCACGTCGGTTTCTACCGACGCTTCATTCATGATTTCAGTAGGATTTCCCGGCTGTTGACTGATTTTCTGACCAAAGACACTGAGTTCATTGTGGATGATAAGTGTCTTGCGTCCTTTGAGACTCTCAAGAGTCTAGTTGTTGAGGCTCCTGTCCTCCAGCCTTCTCATTAGTCTCTTCCATTCAAGATCATGGCAGATGCCTCCAATTTTGTCGTAGGTACTGTGCTGGACAGAGGAGGGATGGAGTACCATTTGCCATTCACTACGCTAGCCGTACATTGGATGCTGTCTAGCGGTTATTATACTGTCACTGAGAAGGAGATGCAAGCCATAGTCTTTGCCCTAGATTAGTTCAGATCATACATCATTGGATATAAGGTGACTATCTTCACAGACCATACCGCCATCAGGTACCTAATGGCAAAGAAGGATGCCAGAGAGAGATTGACTAGATGGATCCTTCTACTCCATAACATTGATATTTAGATTAATGATAAGCCTGGAGTCAAGAATGTGGTGGTGGATCATCTCTCCCATTTAGAGCATCTTGAAGATTCTGAGCAGATTGATCCTATCTCTTAGACCTTCCCAGATGAGATGATCCTTGCTATCACCTCACTCCCGTGGTACGTCGACATTGTGAACTATCTTGTTGCCAAAAAAGTTCCACAAGGTTGGCCCAGGCAGCGACTTGATACCTTCCTCGTGAAGGCCAAGTTCTACCATTGGGAGGATCCCATCCTTTATCATGAAGGAGGGGATAGCATCTGGTGTCGATGCATTCCTCAGGAGGAGTACGATAGCGTCCTCACTTACTGCCACAAGCTTGAGGCAGTAGGACATCACTCTGGGAGGAGAACGACACAGAAAGTGCTCCAATCCAGCCTATGGTGGCCTACCCTCTTCAAGGATTCTGATGAATTCGTGAAGAGGTGTATTGACTGTCGTAGGATGGGCACTTGTGGAGAGGTTTTTGACGCATGGGTCATCGATTTCATGGGTTCATTTCCTACGAGTCAGGGATTTGAGTACATTCTGTTAGTCGATGATTATGTGAGTCGTTGGGTTGAGGCCATCACCGCCCGAACCACAGATGCTAGGACTGTATGCAGATTTTTAGGAAGAATATCATTTCACGGTTCAGAGTGCCTAGAGTGTTGATATCTGACAGGGGGTTTCATTTCGTCAACGATAAGGTAAAGGCCCTTGCTAGCGAGTTCAACATTGACTATCGAGTAGCCACTCTATATCATCCTCAGACCGTGTCGAATAGGGAGATCAAGACTATGTTGCAGAAGGTCGTCTGCCTTGACTGAAAGGATTGGTCACAGCTTTTGGACTCAGTCTTGTGGGCATATCGGACGTCCTTCAAGACTCCTTTGGGTACATCTCCCTTTCGCCTCATTTATGGCAAGCCCTGTCATTTACCTATTGAGCTTAGGCATAAGTCACTTTGGACCGTCACAGACATACTTTTAGATCCAGTGAGTGTAGGAGACCAGAGGAGGGAAGAATTGGCAGCCCTGGAGGAGCTTAGAGGTGCAGCCTTTTCGAGCAGCCTATAGTACAAGGAGAGAGTGAAGGAGTGGCATGATTCTCATATCAGCCACAAGCAGTTTGAGCCAGGACAGGGAGTATGGTTGTTCGATGCTAGGCTGAGATTATTTCCAGGGAAGTTGTAGAGCAAGGGGAAGGGACCATACCTGATCCGAAAGGTATATGACAATGGAAGCATTGACATGTCTGAGATGTCATCTGAGTCTACCATTCGTGTTAGCGGGCAGTGGCTCAAAACCATATCTAGATCATGAGCCACTGGTCGTTGACGTCGCCCCTATTCATTTTGCGTGAGATGTGGTCTTTGACTCACATCTATTGCATCTCGCGCTTGATTATCACAGTCTTCCGTCTTGTATAGATCCAGATGTCCATATCACACCATTCTTCAGTCCAACACCCCATTTACATCTTTGATTATGCTATACTTAGGGTGTACTTTACCCTAAGTATGGGGGAGTCAGATCTTTTATTTTCTTTTAATACTTTTCTACCTATGTTTTGCTACCTATACTTAGGGATATTTTACCCTAAGTATAGGGGAGGTAGACCCTGTACATCCTTCCACTCGGATTTCCCTTTGTGTACAGTCTGCTATACTTAGGATTACTTGATCCTGAGTATAGGGGGAACACCGAGGTTCTCTTTCCATTCTTTCATTCGTCGTTGTAGTATAGTTTTCCTTTTCACTTCCCTATACTAAGCACGAGTTATGTCTTCTTCATTTCTCTTGATTCACTCTGAGGACATCGTTCGAGCTAAAAATAGGGGGGTGTAGTATATATTTCATATATACTTTAGCCATAACTCGTACTTTGTGTGAGTGTGTTAATAAATAAAATGGCTAAAATCCATAAAAATTTAAAATTTTTCTTGTATATAAAATTTTTTATTACACATATATATATCTATTTACAAATTTATTTTTGTACAAATGTTTATAAAAATATTTTGTGTAAAGAGTTTGTAAATATTTTGATATCAAAATTATGTATATAGTACAAACTTTTTGTAAAATGCTTGAAAAACAAAAAGTTTGCAAAAATCCTTTTGTAAATGTGTGTAAATATTTTGCAAAACTTCTGCATTCATGCATGCATTCATTCATTCAAACATTTTTCAAAAATTTTGCCCATTTTCAAAACTTGCATATAAACATTTTTGTATATACTTGTATAATTTTTCTGAATCATAGTTGACATTTAAACTAGCGTGGAATTAAATTGAAAAATGGATCTTGGTTAAGACCTTAATCCACCTAATTCTAAGAGGAACCTTATAGGGCTTAGGGTTAAGACTTTTCAGGTCCATGGTGACTTAATTCTTTGAGTCCACTAGACTATTATCATATGTCATCTTGATGAGCCTAAGTAGAATACTTAACAACGCACACATGACTCTCACAGACAATGGTTTTACTTGCACTAGCACTTTACACCTTGCTCTCTACGGATGAGGTGGTGAGGGGGTAGTCTTCTTTGGCTTGGGGTAGCATATGAGGGTAGTACTTCTAGGAAGAACCTCTCTTCTTCTTATTCTAGTGAAAGAAGTGCGTCTCAACTTGGTCTGGTGGCATTGAGGTATAAAGACAGGAGTCGTGGGTTGCAATAATGCTTCAAAAGAGGGATAGTCTACTGGCTCAAGAGGAAAAACTCCTTATGTATTTATGTTGCACCATGTAGATATGTTGTACATATGCACATCAAAAAAATGTGCAAAAGAAAAAAAACTCCAAAAAAGTGGTGGGTCTGATAGAAAATGAAATACCCACCGGAGTGTATACAGTCAAATAAAGCAAAGCTTATGTTACCCATGTCCATCTCATGAAGCTTGTAGCAGGGAGACTTAGCTACACTGGTTGGGATCCCTAAGATACATGGCTACACTGGCCATGGTCCATTCTCTTCTTCCTCCTCTTCTTGAGCCGGTTGAACTTGAACTTAGAAGGGAATACCCCGCTCCTCGAGGAAAGAGTTGCCATACTAGGGCATTATAGTTACCTTGTTGAGGGGGGTTGTCACTTTGCCATTTCTGAGGTGGGGAACTATATATCACTTACATAGTACAAGAAAAGATTAATGGTCATTCGAGTTTGTGTATGTAGACTTGTTCTGATCTGGATTATTGAGGAGTCTTGACCATAGATTGGTGGAACTTAGAGGTTGTTGGGTTTTAGACCTAAGTCCAAATAGGGTTCCGACAAACTAATAATCCAAAGGTCTGACTGAGCTCCATACTTCAATTTAATGAAGACAAGTTTAATAATCAACCTTGATTCACCTTATTTTCTTTTTCTTTTTCTTTTCACTTCTTTTTCAAATAAGTATTTGCTAAGGGACTAGCAAAAGTAAAGTATAGGGGGGTCATGAATCCTCATTCATCACTCTTTATTCTTTTATTTTAGCTAAATATCTTGGCAAAGCATCATGTATATAGTTGTAAATGCAATAAATTAGCAATAAGCATGCATTTGTTAATAATTAATAATCAGCATGTATTTTTGCAAAAATAAAAGAATAGAGAATAAAAGAAAAAGAAGTTAATATTTAGAATAAATATTGAGTGACCTGAACCCAAGAGAGGGTCCAGAATGGACCTGATGGCCAAACAAAATAAGTAGAGAGAGATAGGGCCACTCTACCTTATACATATTCATCACTTATGTATATAATTTATTTTTGCAAAAATAAAAACAAAAAAGGTGTTTTTATCCTCTTGTATATATTCCTAAAATCAAAACAAACATTTGAAAAATAAAATAAAAATAAAAATAAAATTCTCTCTCTACAACCTTATACATAATACATGTATATATGTATCAATATCTATCTATTTTATATTTGTAAATAAATAATAAAAATAAAACAAAAATAATTTTATACTCCCAATATTATGTTGTAAATAAATAAAATATAAAATTGGGGTATTTGTACAAAAATAAGAAAATAAATATAAATATACAAAATACATAGGTATTTTATACCTGTATATAATACACTATATAATACCCTAAATTTTTTTTCAAAAAATTAAATAAAAATCACAAAAAAATAATTTGAAAAATAACAAACATTTTTTATACGTTTTTTGATTTAAAGTCATTTATTATTTTTTATTTAATTTGTAAATATTTCTGTAAATCCTATTTTCTGATTAGTCTACATCAAGAGGTTGACCCCGATCAACCCTCTCTTCCCGGGCATGATCGGACCCGACCTCCTGACTGGACCATCTTCTCGAAATTTTTTAGGGTGGATCACGCGTGCCCATGCTCCGATTCTTCTCCTGCACCTTCCCCTTGGATCCAAGATCCTCGTGGATCCCTAGGGAAGTGCAGATCCTTCTCGGTTCACGCGCCCTCACCCGATCTCTCCAGCTACTTGGGACGTCCTGTAAATTCTTCATTCGATTCCCTAGGTATTCAGCTCGCACCGCACCCCTCTCTGCTACCCTAGAATCCTTCGCCTTGGTGACAGCAATCGGAGGATACCCTTGGTCATCGGAGAGGAGCGATGCAGCCGACGCTCAAGTCTCGTGGTCGGAGCACCGCCACGACGAGCCTCCTTCACCTTCTACAACGCGGTTGTGGCGACGACCACCACTGAAAGCACCCCCTGGAGCTCAGGATTACACTAGGACCTTCAGGGATCTATCCCGTAGTCCTTAGCTCCCGTATCCATTTAATCTTTAGTTTCTCTTCCATCGCACCTCCACCAGCTCCGACCAGCCGGTTGGAGCTTCGTTAGCCACTCCCATCCATTCCGATTGACGACCCAACTCGTTGTCCAGCTTCCCTCACCATCTGATCATCCTAGGCTGGGCCGGGTTAGCCAGGATTAGCCATCGGTTTCCTCTGTCGCTTCACCGGAAACCTCCCTTCCATCCATCGCCGCTTCTCTTTGATTTCAGTCAAATAACCCTGACCAGAGCCTTGCTCCGAGTCTGAGCTTTCCTCTGCAGGACTTTGCACACGTGGAAACACCCGATACCACCTTCTCCCCCCTTCACCGGAGCTCGCCCAGGTCCTAGCCGTTGTCCCAGAGATCTGACCGTCGACGAGCCCATCCGACCCGTTCACCCAACGCGGAGGGCCTCCACGATTCATTCGTACCGACCGATCATTCATCGGAGTCACCGATCTCTCTTGGTGCTCAGGTGAACCTTGCCCAGGCAGAGTTCTTCCAGTGACTCTCTCCGCCGATGGATCAACTCCTTCGCCCAGATGCCATCCTCGATGTCCATTCACAGCAGTTGTCAGGCCGTTAGATGTCAGATCTAACGGCTCTCGTACCGCCCATGTCCGCATCTTTTGACGACCGTTGGATCTGACAGCTGCCAGCGCCAGAGCCGCACGCCCTTGCCCACTCAGCACCTGCCGCATGTTCCCCCCCCCCCCCCACGCGACGCTCACGTGCTGCATGGGTAATTTGCTCCATCCACACTGTGTTTATTTCAGTTTTCATTTCATTCTGTAAAATAAAAAGTATACAGTAGGACCATTTGCACTTTAGCACCTGCTATTTTCCATATTTACTTTTCAACCCTTCATGTGTGGCCTCACTTGATTCGTCACGTGTACTTGTGGGTTATTTGTAGTATTTCCCCTAGATTTATTATCTATTATGAAATGAATGTTTAGTTATAGTATTTACAAATATACCCCTGTGCATATTGATTTGTGACATGTGTTGAAATTTGTGGAGAAATTACAGTTTAGGCCCTATAGTTTTTACGCGTGTTATTATTTAGCCCCTGAAATATATTTTAATTGCATATTGGTTCCTATGTGCTGTGTCATTTGTGTTGGATTAATAAATAGCAAATATTTTCCAAAAATCACGAAATTTTGAAACATGGCTCCTGCCA
Organism: Ottelia alismoides; assembly: GCA_037367405.1. Lineage (NCBI taxonomy): Eukaryota > Viridiplantae > Streptophyta > Magnoliopsida > Alismatales > Hydrocharitaceae > Ottelia > Ottelia alismoides. Next base: position 454,084 of record JAZKJV010009652.1, on the reverse strand, counting down.
TGGTCTAGGAATTTCTGTGAATTTTTTGTTGTGTTTTTTTCGTTTAATATTTTTAAAAATTCAGTAACCCTAAAAAGTGTCACTGTCTGTCTTTGAAAATCAATTAAAAATATTAAAAATCCTTGAAAAATTCTTAAAAAAATTATTGTTTGCTTGTTTTGAGTTGCTTTTATTTCAGTCCAATTTTTGTTGTATTTCTATTTATAAAAACCATAAAAAGTAAAAAAGACTAAAAACCTTAGAAAATTCATAAAAATCCAAAAAAACGTGTTTTCTTCTTCAGTAGTTATATTTTTACTTGTAGTTTCACATAAAATTACTGCTTGAATTTTATAGGCATTTTAAGCAATTTTAACTTGCCTTTAGATTCAAGTTGTACACTGCTTGTAATTTTTGGCCTTGTTTAATTTTTAGAAAATTAATTAAAAATCGGAAAAATCTAAGAAAAATTAATAAAAACATATGAATATTTTAAAAACACAAAAATATTTTTGTTTGAATTTTCTGAGTTTTTTTTTGTGCTTTAAATAACCATTTAAGTGTTGATTTTTGGTTCTTTTTACCCTTTTTCTTAATATTAAAAATTATATAAAAAATGAAAAATATAAAATCCACCAATTTCTTTTATTTTCTTGGATTCCCGACTACTTCTTAGCGTTAACATCACGTGCTCCTTGTGTTCGACCCTGGTAGCTATACTAGGTAAAATAAAGTAGCGAGATCGTTATCTTCGCTTGATTGATTGATTTTTATTTTGGTGGTCTTACTTTTTCTTGATTAACTTAGCTTCGCGGTTCGGGTCACAACGACCTTGATTATTACTCAACCCGGATAGCGAAAACCTAGTCATCATCCAACCTCCATGCTGTCACCATTGCATTGTAGGCTACAGCTGTCAGAGCTCCACCAAGCACCAACCTCCAAGCGATTCACTTCATCAAACTATCCACTTCCAGGTCAGTTTCCTACCTCTTTCTTCTTTCATCTCTGATTTCAATTTGATATCATTCGAATTTCTTCATAAACCATCTTAAAACCGACCTCCGACCTTCTCTCATCGATCAATTCCGCTTCTACACCTTCTTTCACAACCCAAGCACCTTAGACCCACACAGTTTTAAGCTCTCGATCCAATTCCTCCATCTCACCACGGATCGAACCCCATTCATCTTCACCCTTTGCTGTATGGATCAAGGCTTCTCGCCTTGAGTCAATTGATATCCTCTGTAGGTCTGCATTATAGATAAATAAACAACGAGGAATCGTCTGCAATTGATTCAACCATATGTAGATCCAAGCACCAATGCATTTAACTTGAGATTAGATCGAGCAGCTTCAGATTTAAATCATCAACATCAAGTGTCTGGAGATCTGATGGAAAGACAAGCGAGACACCACACCACCTTCGTTTGGTCAGTCACCGACGGGCTTCTCCACCACGATTCGAACTCTCTGCAAGACTGAGAGCCACCTAAGATCTGGAACACAAGCATACCTGAGAGTGAGTCCACCATCTCCAGTCCATTGCCTGATCGAGAAAAACTCGAAGCGTCAGAGTAGATCAGCATCACGTCTACCGTCGAGTTAATCGGGAGGAGAAGAAGGGAGGATTGCTACCACCTCGAATTAGGGTTTTTGATGTAAGCCTCGGATTGGACAAGTAGATCGAACGAACCTTAGCTCGCCACGCTCCACTGCTTAAGGGACACATGTCTTTGCACGTGCATCACTGATATTGTTGACCAAATTACAATCAAGCCTTTGGGATTTTGTTAATTACATACAGGTCTTGGTGCTGGATCAACCACGTGCGTGGTTACGTGCTGATTGTAGATTTTACAATACGCCCCCATGCGTTTCGCGTATTTTCCAGCAAGTCCAGTAGGTGGTAGCATCATGTGAATCACAGGACCAACTTGGACATAATATATAGACACCCTCGTACTTCTGCATACTTCACTCACACCCTAGATTTTCTAGTATATTGTATCCATACCCCCATAAAAGAATAAACCCTATATGTTTTATAATACAGAATAAAAAATACAAAATACAAAAATATAATAAAAATACATATTAATAACCAGTATTTCTATAGTATTAAATCATATTTTGAAAGTGTGAAAAGATTTTCTATTACTAATAAATCATTTAAAATACCAAAAAACATAAAAACTTTAAAAAATCTTAAAAAATATAAAAACATCTTTAAAGACCCTATAAAAATTAACCTTAGCATATTTCACCATATTTCACATAATAAACCAAAAACAAAATAAAAATCGAATAATAAAACAAATAGAAAATTAAAATACGTAAAAGCTTGTAAAAATCATAACTAATTCAAAATAAAACATAAAAAAAGTGCAACCTATCATTTTGAAGATATTTTTACTTAATTTCTGATAAAAATAAAATAAAAATATTTTCTTATAGTTTCAAATTTTTAAAATTTAGAAGACCTCACAATTTTTAATAAAAAACTTTGTTTCTCACCTTAAAAATGATCCAAAAATCAATAAAATTTTTAAAAATTAAAAACCTTTTAAATTAAAAAAAATTGGAAATAAAATTAAAAACATAAAAATTGAATAATAAAAATCACAAATTCATTTCTATAATTTAAATAAATTAGAAATTACTTAAATTAAAAAAATATAAAATTCATAAAATCAAACAAAAATCCAAAAAAATACCTAAAAATAAATAAAAATTAGGAAATCCATAACACCTTAATTTTCTACTATTTTAACCGTAGTTTCCAACAGTTTGCCTCCTTGAGTTTGATACTCACGTACATTCACTATACATCTAAATTTGGGAGTCTAAATAAAACAACTAAAATTTTCTCGTAAAATTCACCCAATCGAGACAATGACCTTTTTATCCTTTAGATCAGGTGCGTTTTTCAGATGGCACTGTTGTCAGGGAAGCAGCGCTAGGGTAGACCGTAGAGACCTTAGGTTCAGGGTTTTCTCCTTCTCTCTTTTTCATCTTCTAACTTTTGTTGATTTTTTTACTTCGTGGCTTTTTATTTCTGATTTGTGGAGCACAGATTCTGTGATGCACAACTGAGAACCAGAAAGCCGACAAATTTTAGTTTTCTATATTAACCTTTGTAAAAAAAGATTAAGGGTACTTGCTCATTTTTCTATTTTGTAGAAGGGGCCCCATAAGGGCATCCTGACATGTACCTTCCTCTCTTCTTCTCGGGATCTGTTTCATCGGGTGTTGTGCACTTGGGGGAGCAGGGCACCCACCGCTGTTTTCTCGCATCGTGATTTTCTCGATGTTTTCCGCAGCTTTTTCCATGGCTAGTTGATTGCCTAGGTTTTTCGATTTTTCTTTGTATGCGCTTCCGTAGGTAGATTTAGGACGCACAACCTAGTAGTATGCTTGTCATCTAGGTCAAAAATAAAAAAAAATCGGTAGACGCTATTTGAAAAGATTAAATAAAAGTGATAACCTAAAAAATAAAATAGGGACTGCTAACACTATCTGACGCTAAAATAAATGTAACATACTCCACTTGTTTTGGGAGAGCAATCCCTAACGAATATCTGACATGTACTCTCCAGATTTGTGAGTGAGAAACAACCCATAAGAATAGAGCCAGAGCTTTGGGAGAGCAATCCCCAACGAATATCTGACATGTACTATCAGATCCTGTAATCTGTGAGAAAACTTGCTTGCCAATTAGCCCAAAACTGAAAAGATTAACGACTGAATTTGTACGGTCATCACCAAGTTGAGTTGGTGAAATATGGGTTTGCTTTGTGTTTGATCGTGTGGTGCGAGTCCGATCTTTAAGTCTTAAGTAGTCACCACATTTTTCATGTTCCCTATGTTTTCTTCTTGATTTTTTCCCACCCTCCCATCCTCTATTCTTCTCGTCTTCTTTCTTCTTTCATCTGATTTGTGATGATGAGTCATCTACCATTTCAGCTGAATCTCGCAGCTTCATCTTTTTATTCTCATCATCCTGGTTCACCTTCTTGAGAGGTCGGAACTCCGATCGACCTCATGTCCCCAGCTCTGCTCTCTTCATCTTGGCAGGTCAACGATCTCTTTGATATTGACCTAGATCTTTTTGAGAATGTATTTTATGAGTCAGTGGACGATTTTTCTCTGATTTCGAGAGAGAATCCATTATTCGAGTGTGACTGTTCGTTCTCTTCCTCAAGTGAATCTGATTTTTCACATCTCTCAAGGGTTATCTGTGGGAGATGTGTTCTTTCTACTCAATCCCATTTTTTTCGATGTGCATCCGATCTGTCGGATGTCGAGACCGAGTATGATGATTATCTTGAGTATCATGATTCTTCCACTTTTTTTTGATTTTGAGTTTTCTCTCCTCAACGACCCTCACAAGGAGGAACTGATGTTTGAGATATTCGATTATTTATCTGATTTCTCTACCATAGGTACACCGGATATCAGTTTTCATAGTGAGTTTCCTGATTTATACTTTTTATACCTTACTGAGACGGTGATAGACATGGAGGATTCCTTGACTGATCCTTCTTTCTCCACGTTCGATTTATTCGAATCTACCCTTTCACTCCATTCTGATCTTGAGCCGACAAGTTCTCTTGTGCTACCAATCCCCGATTTTATGTTCTCTTCTCTTTCTCAATAGCCGACACCCATCGGATTGATTATTTGGGTGTGTGTTTTGACTTTGCTGAGTTCGTTGTTGTTCTCATACTGAGACTACAATGACAGTGCGACATTCGAATTACTGATGTCATCTTGAACCTTGACACTGCATTGTCCTAGACTTTGCGCCCAGTTAGGGATGTAAACTCTAGCGCTCGTTGAGAGGCACCTTAATATTGTCTGCTTCGTATATGTTTTGAGATTTATTCTTTCTTTCTTCCGTTTATCTTACACCTCCGGATTTTGTTTATGATTTTTTCTAGACTTAGGATGTACTTTATCCTGCGTATGGGGGGGGAGTTGTAGACATTGTGTTGTTCACATCACTCTATTCTATTACCCATGTTGTTGCTTATACTTAGGGTGCGCTTTATCCTAAGTATGGGGGGGTAATATCGCTCATCTCCTCTTTTGATCATTTTCAATTTTATATTGTCTACTCTCTCACTTGTCCCTCAACTTGTTGATAATATTCTCTATACTTAGGGATATTTTACTCCAAGTATAGGAGGGACAAGCTGAGACGTTAATTGTGTACATTCTCTTGACCTCGATCATCTTCGATTTTGAGTCCACTATCCTTAGGAGCACTTGATCCTAAGTATAGAGGGGATGATTGACTTCTATTCGTTTATTCCTTATTCTTTTTGAGTCATTGTAGTATATAATTCTTTTCACCAATCTATACTAATCCCAAGTTATGTCTTCCTTTGCCACTTCTTTGGTCACTATTAGGACATAGTTCATGCTAAGTATAGGGGGTGTCATATATATCTATATATATATATATATTATGTATATACTTTAGAAGCCATAACTCATACTTTATTATATTTTCTAATACTATGGCTCTCTAAAAGTATGGGTGTATATAGTTTGAGTTTTTAAAAGCTACAATAAAACGGTAATATAACATAAAATTTGAAAAAATGGCTTAAAATGTGTATATAAAATATGTTGTAAAATTCTTGGATAAATTTCTTAATATTTAAAACTTGTAAAATCCTTGTAAAAATCTTGTATAAAATATGTATAATCTTGTATATAAAATATTATCCTTTGTAAAATGTACATAATTCTTGTAAAATTTGTGTAAATTGATTTAATTCACTAATTTTTTTCAAAAAGACCCTAAAAATTGGAAAATTTTAAAAGTCGATAAAAATTAGAAAAAATCTTTAAAAATCAAATAAAAAGTTTAAGCCGAAAAATCTATCTCATAAAAAATGTTACATTCATTCTCATTTTTCGGAACAAGACTGATTCTTGACCGAATGGATCTAAGTTTGAGAGAGATGGAGCTTGGTTTAGGCCTTAATCCATTAAATCAAAAGGGACTTTATTAGGAACTGGAATTAAGAATCTTCAGGTCTTTTAAGACTTAATTCTTTGGATTTATGAGACCATGTTCGGAATTCAACTTGAATTTGTCTAAGTAGGACACCTGTCATCAGTTTAACTCTTCTCCATTTGTACCAATTTTGAACTCATGCACTCTGCACTTAGCTCAACTTGCATGGGGTTGTGAAGGGCAATCCATTTCAGTGGTGCATTTCCTTCCTTGTCTAGTGGTGTTGACATCTAAAGATGGGAGAGATTGGGGTTAAAATAAAGCTTTGGATGAGTGAAGGATCTGATGGCACAATTTATCCAAGATGCCAAAAAATGGATGGAAAGAAAATGTGCTATATTTGTTGGGGCATAAAAGATCTATGCAGTGCAACAATCATTTCTACCAAAAAGAAGCCATACACAAAATACCAATATGATCGCAATGGTCCAAGCTTCAGAAAAAGCATGCATTGTCTTAGTGGAGATTTGGCAAAACTGGCCATGCTTCACAAGGAGATGTGATTTAATTAATCACACTCCAGTACTCTTCCCATTCTTCATCTTCGCTCTCTACTCGATTGTGGACACATCACGACCTGACCTTTGAAGAAAAAAACCCCTCCTCGAGGATCGAGTAGCAGGACGAGGGGCCAATGGCAGTGTATAACTAGGATGGGTGGTCCCTTCACTTCACTAAGCAGTAAGAGCTAAAACCTTTCACACACAGTACAAATTGCTTTCAAACTGAAAAGTTTGCATGATGAATGGGTGTATCTGAGCTCGCTGTTAAGGTGAACCAGGATAAGGATTTGTGGAACTTGAGGATTGGCAAGGCTTAAATCCTCATTCTAATAGAGTCCCCGACACACTATTATTCTAAGTCTTATTTTAAGTTATAAAATTTGGGTAAAGTGAGTTTCGGTTTAAAGAAACAAGCATGTTTTAAGTTCTTTTATTTTTTCCTTTTTCTTTTGCTTGCACTTATTTATAGAATAAGTGTTTACTAAGGAAATAACAAAGGTAAAGTATAGGGGAATGATGAATCTATGATTAAAATCTCTGGTAAAATAAATGTAAATAACCTCTAATTCCCATTAATTAAATATTAACCATAAATGCTAATATTATACATTTAACACTTAAGTTATCCAAAAAATAATAATAAAGAGAAAAAAGAAAATTAAAAGAAAAAGAAGGATGTATCTAATATATATACAGACTGATCCTAACCTCAAGAGCAGGTCAACATTGACTTGGTCGACAAAATAAATAAGTAGGGGGAGATAAGGATCCTAACGTAAAAAATTGTCAGAAAACCAAGACCATTAATTGTACATAAACACATTTTTCACATTACAAATATTTCATGTATTTTATTTATCATCAAGAAAATCTCAAAACAAAATATTTTCATCATAAAAGTTGTTTATAAAAAATAAATATTAATTTATAAAAATTTCAAAAAAATCAATTAATATAAAAATAATTAGTTGCAATGAACCTAACAAGTTGTAAAAGCCGACTTCCTAGGTTCATAACTATTTATAGAAAAGTCCAAACTGACCAAACTCACTTTAACTTCGTTTTATTAATAATACTAGTTATTAAAAATATCTAAAAAATTAGAATAAAATGGTTGAGTTTTGGCGTTTGTGCCATGTTGTATATTTGTACTATACGTAAAAACTTCCTGATTTTATAATTAATTATCTTTAACTTCATTAACTTAATTTCTTTTCTAAAATACTTCTAAAAATCAATAAAAAAAATATAAAAAATATAACTTACGTCAAAATGCCAATAAATCCCAAAGCCATGAAGCCGTAACCTAAATTTTTCGGACCTCATATCTCAGCATATGAACTCCAAATTGGGTGTAGTCACTTTTAAAGTTTGTTAAAATCAGAGTTAATAAGAAAAATGTGGGTTTTGAGACCATATTGGTACATATATTATACAATGTACATTAATTTATATTATTTAATATACAAATTATTATATACTTTATCAATATTTTACTAAATTAAATGCAAATTATTTAATTATTTATAATTTAATAATTAATCTATTTATTTATTAAATATTATCTAATTATTAATTAAGTTGTTTAACTAATTCATTAAGTATAATTAATTAATTATTTAATTACTAATTACATAATTAACCGTCTAATTATCTTTTAAATTATTAAAAGTATTAAATTATTAAATTACTTAGTTATTTAGTTTTATTAATTAATTATTTAATTAAATTTTTTTTAAATTTTCTCTCTCCTCTTATCTCTTTCTTCTCCCCGCATTCTTCTCCTTCCTTCTTCCTACGCTGCCCAACGACATTCTCTCATCCGCTAATTGCCCCAACAACCTCCTTCCCTCATGTCGTCCTCCGCTGGTGTCTAGACCGCCTGACATGCTCCCTAGTCCATCTCCTCTATATAAGTGCCCTAACCCTATTCACTCGGGCTATCCACATTTCCACCTCCATCTCCCGAGTTCTAGCGAGAGAGAGAGGGTTGTGACAGGGCTCTCAGCCTTTCCTGCCATTGAGCGAGGTCGATCGAGCTAGGAGCACTGAGATCGAGACATTAGAGAGATCTTCGTGCTTTGTGTCTAGCCTCTGAGCTATCGTTGTCGCGTTGTAGGCTACAACTATCGGAGCTTCACAAAGCACCGACCTCCAGGCAATCGCCACTTCCAGGTCAGTTTCCTACCTCTTTCTTCTTTCATCTCTAATTTTGATTTGATTTAGCCTATATTTCTTCATAAAACCATCTTAAAACCGACCTTCGACCATCTCTCATCGATCAATTATGCTTCTACACCTTCTCTCACAACCTAAGCACCTTAGATCCACACGATTTTGAGCTCTTGATCCAATTACTCCATTTTGCCAAGGATGAAACCTCATTCATCTACACCCTTTGTTGTCTGAATTGAGGCTCCTCGCCTCGAGTCAATTGATATCCTCTGCAAGTCTACATTATAGATCAACGAACAATGAGGAATCGTCCACAATCGATTCAACCATCTGCAGATCTAAGCACCAACACATTCAACTTGAGATTAGATCGAGAAGCTTCAGATATAAACCATCAACATCAAGCGCTTGGAGATATGATTGAAGGACACGCGAGACACCGCACCACCTTCGTCCAGTCAGTCACCATCGAGCTTCTCCGCCACGATTCAAACTCCCTACAGGATTGAGCTCCACCAAAGATCTTGAACACAAGCATACTTGAGAGCGAGTCCACCATCTCCAGCCAATTACCTGCTCGAGAAAACCTCGGAGTATATCAAAATCACCACCATCGCCAAGTTAATCGGGAGGAGAAGAAGAGAGGATCGTTGCCTTCTCGAAATTAGGGCTTTTGATGTTAAGCCCTCAAATCAAACAAGTAGATCAAACGAACCTCGACTCTCCATGCTAGCACGTGCGTCGCTGATATTATTGGTCAAATTATGATCAAGCCCTCAGGTTTTTATTAATTACATACAGGTCCTGGTGTTGAATCAACCATGTGCATGGTCACGTGCTTATTATAGATTTTGCTATATGACCCCACACATTTCGAGTATTTACCAACAGGTCCAGCATGTGGCAGCATCACATGAATCACACGAGTAGCTTAGACATTTTACATAGACACCCTCATACTTCTACATACTTTACTCACACCCCAGATTTTCCAGTATATTGTATGCATACCCCTATAATAGAATAGGGAAAATGGAGCCTACACCCATGTGTAGGTAACTTACCTACACCAACTCTTTTTCCCTCAAATTTTTTTATTTTTTTGAATTAATTCCTTGGAGAGTTTATATCACAATATATCACCATATCGTCATTCAAATTTCAACTTATTTTGAGACTTCTAACGTAGCCATCATGACAGTCAAATTTTAACGGTCTGAGATTTGCTGAAATCGGCCCCTTCCGATGGAGCTGTTAGGAATGTCTGTTTTACATGAAATTTGAAACACATATTCGATTTAATATTCTAAGTAAATCCCCTAAAGATCCATTTCAAAAAATCAAAAAAATTAAGAAACAAGAGGTGGGTGTAGGTAAGTTACCTACACATGGGTGTAGGCTCCCCAATCCCAATAGAATAAACCATATACGTTTTATAATACTTAATAAAAATACAAAATACAAAAATATAATTAAAATACTTATTAATAACCAGTATTATATTGTATACATTATTAAATCATATTTTGAAAAAAAGAATTTGTATTATTAATAAATTATTTAAAATACTAAAAAATATAACAATAAAAATCCTAAAAACATATTTAAAAATAATATAAAAATTACCCTTAGCATATTTCACTATATTTCACATAATAAACAAAAACAAAATAAAAATAGAATAATAAAATCAAAAAAATTAAAATACATAAAAACATGTAAAAATCATAACCAATTCAATAAAAATCATAAAAATATGCACAACCTATTATCTTGAAGATATTTTCACCTACTTTCTAATAAGAATAAAATAAAAATATTTTCGTATAGTTTTATATTTTTAGAATTCAAAAGACCTCACAGTTTTCAATAAAAACTTTGTTTCTCGCCTTAAAAATAACATGAAAATAAATAAAAACATTAAAAACCTTAAAAAATTCATAAAAAAATTGGAAATAAAATTAAAAACATAAAAATTGAATAATAAAAATACAAAACATTTTCTAAAATTAAAAACAAATTACAAAATACTTAAAGTAAAAAACAATATAGAATTCATAAAATCAGATAAAAATCCAAAAAAATACCTAAAAACAAATAAAATTAGGAAATTCATAAAACCTTAGTTTTCTACTATTTTAACCCTAGTGTCCAACAGTTTGCCTCCTTGAGTTCGACACTCCCGTAATTTCACTATACATCTAAGTTTAGTAGTTTAAATAAAACAAATAAAATTTTTTAGTAAAATTCACCTAGTCGATACAACGACTTCTTTATCCTTTAGATCAAGTGTGTTTTTCAATGAACTATCTTATCTTTATTTCTCTTTTTGGATTTTCTCTTTTGTACATTTTTTGTGTTTTTCTATCGTCATCATTATACAAGAAAAATGTTAAAGAAGCTGTAGCAGCATCAGACTCTAACTGCTTGTCTTCGGGTCTGGTGGCATCAGCACCAATGTTAACATCCTCAAAGGGATAAGCGGCATGAGCGCCGCCTTCATCAGGCTCAACCGGCTCACTTGTATCATTAGGGGTTTCCTCATCAAGTTTAGTTAAGTCTCCGCCTGCTGGCATCCTACCGCTCCTAATAGAAATAAAATCAGCTTCATCACAATAAAGAGTCTCATCTGAAAATATCTGTGACTGGAGAGTGGGTTCTGTCAAGTGTACATGCTCTAACTTCCTTTTTAATATGTCCAGGTTCGAGTCAATCTGAGCAGGAATGGATGATTTCCTTTGATTAGGTCAGTGACATGATTCTTAAAATCATCCATCTCTCTCCTAACGCGACCTGCTGGTTAGCTATTAAACTAGAGAGATACTCTAGAGCGGGGTTATCATGGAAGGGACTATGAGAACTAGATGAGTCGCCTCAGTGATAATGAGGCTACTGCGAAGCTGGATGTTGTTGTAGAGGGTAAGACTGCTGATATTACGATGGATATGCATTCTGTCTCCACTGAGATAGTTGGTAATGACGAGGACCAGAATGCTACTATTGTTCAATGTTTTGCCCCATCTGTGCCTGTGTTGGCTGCTGGGAAGAGGCAACCTCCGAAAGACCAACGGAAACCAGGATGATCGCGACAAATCCTTGGTTGTTGTTGCTAGTTGTACCATATGCCATTGACCTCTATCAATGGTTCAAGCATCTCAGAATAAGCCAGGGGCATAGATGCAAGTGACTGATCACTCTAATACGCCGCCATCTGGGTGTCAGATGATGGTGTTTGCTGGTTCTACGGGTAAGCTAGAGACTGGTGGGTAGACTCGGAATGCACATGGTATATGTGCTGAACTGGTGGCCACGGAAGAATTCCTCGACCTCTGCTTCCTAAGTCATCCAGTGATCTTGAATACTTTGCAGAATCTGTCTGAATTTCTTGAAGGCACATGATTTGTGTCTTCAGATCACTGAGGCATCTCTCAACTCGTCAATTTTATCAAGCTTGTCGTCCAAATTCTAGCACCTCTTTTTCAGTTATCTCCATTCGGTTCAACTTCTGGTAGATAACCCCATATCAGCTGATGAGGATTCATAATGTGAAGAAACAATAGAAGAAGGAGTCCTTCGATGTGTGCCATACGAGAATGCTGATGATAAGTCGGTGGCTTTGTCTGAGTACAAAACCTAGTCTGGGACATCGTGGTGTAATTCTCAGCCATCTCTTCATAGATGGCCCAAACTTGGTCCTCATGCTTTGAAAAATATGAACCACCGCATGAAGCGTTCACTAACCCCGCAACTCTGGTGTGAGCCCACAAAAGAAGCTCTGAACTAAGTTCGGCTTCAAGATCTCATGGTGGGTACACCTATCTATAAGCTCTCTAAATCTGTCCCATGCCTCATGGAACTTCTCCTTCCCGATCATGGTGAAGTTACTAATCATAGCTCGTACAACATTTGTGTGACCAAGTGGGTAGTACTTATTCAAATATTCTATTCTTAATTGTTCCCGCGTTGACACATATCTCCTAAGTGTTTCAGCCAATAGGCTACTCTATCTACGAGGGAGAATGGAAATGCAATCAATTTGATTGTGTCCTCGTTCACATACAAATCATGCACCGTACTACAGATAAGCGCAAACTCCTATAGGTGCAGATGTGGCTCCTCTGTAGTTAGCCCATGAAACTTGGGCAACAACTGAATGGTTTGTGGTTGCAGCTCAAAATTGCCATGTATAGTAGGAAGATGGATCCCCCCGATGTGTAGTCATCGCTCCATGTTTGTAGAGTTGCTTCATCGTGTAGTTCAGATCTAGTGGAGGTCTCTCTGCTCCATTCTGTCCTCCAGCCTCAGCTCCTAGAATCTCAGCATCAGGATTCTCTCTTTGAGATCTCAGTGGTGTCAGATCTTCCTGGACGGCGTTCATCACTATCCCCTGCTCCCATATCTGATTCTGCATTGTCTCAAGGGATGCAAGGAGACCACTGTGGATCGTGGCCTGATCTATTACTATCGAAGTAGTCTATGGCTTTTGCGATCCTTTTCCAGCCATGTTTTCTGGAAAGGAGAAAGAGTCTAGATCAGGTTCGACCCAGTCAATATGTAACTGCGACTGTAGATGGGTTCTCTCGAACCAAGGGTGATGATGATAAAGATTGAGAAGAAGATGGAGAGGGAAGAGATCTTCTAGGGTCGGAGTTATGCCTGGAATATGAAATACAATAAGACTTCGGTTTGGGGAAAGGGACATCCCGACCCAACCTAGATGGATAGGCAGGTGTGTGAGTGAGAGGATTAGTCGGAATCGACTGAAGCGATCTCCTACCCATAATCTTCATAAGACATATGATATGAAATATAAGAGATCTGATAGATAGGACTCACACCACAAATCAATAGACAAAGCAAACCCTAGATTCACCAACTCAACCCGATGATGATCGGATCTGAAAGACTTGCTTGAGATTCACTGGGGATTGCTCTCCCAAAAGAAATGGAGTCGGTTATGTTTAATTTTAGGTTAGATATATTAGCAGTCCCTATTTTATTTTTTGGTTATCGCTTTTTTTGGATCTTTTCAAGAAAAAACATCAAACGATTTTTTCTCATAGGTGAGCACGCATACAACTAGGATATGCATCCTAGTTCTTACTACGGAGGCACAAACAAAGAAAAATCAAAAAATCTAGACAAGCACCTAGCCTTGGAAAAGCCGTGGAAAATATTGAGAAATCACGAAGCAAGAAAAGCTGCGGTGGGTGCCATGTTCCCCACAGTGCACGACACTCGGTGAAAAAGACCCTGAGAAGAAGAGAGGGGAGGTATAAGTCGGGATGCCCTTACGGGGCCCCTTCTATAAAATAGAAAACAAGCGAATGCCCTTAATTAATTTTTTTAAAAAAGGTTAATACAAAAAATGAAATTGAGTCGGCTTTCTGGTTCTCAGTTGTACGGCTCAAAACATGTGCTGCACAAATTAGAAATAAAAAAGCGTGAAGTAAAAAAATCAACAAAAGTTAGATGGCAAAAAAGGAAAAACGAGAAAACCCTAAACCTAAGGTCTCTACGGTCTATCCTAGTGTTGCCTCTCCGGCAAAGACACCTTCTGAAAAACACGATCGATCGAGTAGTCTAAAAGTAAAAAACTGTCGTTGTAATGATCAGTCAAATTTTAGCAGAAAATTTTATTTTTGTTATTTATACTCCTAAACTAGATGTGTATAGTGTCAAGTACGGGAGCGTCTAACTTAAGGAGGAAAACTATTTAGAAACCGAGGGAAAAGAGTAGAAAACTAAGGTAAAATATGTTTGTTAATTTTTTATTTATTTTTAGGTAATTTTCTGATTTTTTATTAAATTATTGGGGATTTTACATTATTTTTGTTATGTTAATATACATATGGAAGAATATAGGTATAAATTTTTGAAATTTTATATTTTGGTCTTAGTTTTGTAGTTTTATGAGTTTTAAGTATTTTGTAATTTTTATTTAATTTTTGAAAATATTTTATTACTTTTGTTTGGTTTTTAATGTTGAAAACTATATTTTTATTGAAAATAGGTTTTTTATAACATTTTTAAAATAGAAGATAGAAAGAAAATATTTTTATTTCATTTTTATTACGAAGTAGGAAAAATACCTTTAAAATGATATATTGTGCGTATTTTTGGGGATTTTTATTGAATTAGTTATGTTTTTAAAAATTTTTATTGATTTTGGTTTTCTGTGTAAAATGTAGCAAAATAAAATGTATATAAATTTTTGTAGATCTTTTAGAGGTGTTTATATATATTTTATGATTTTTGAAGTTTGTTATATTTTGTTATTTTTAAAAGATTTATGAAAAATAGAAAATATTTTTTTTCAAAACTAATTTAAGACTATATATGGTGTAAAATACAGGACTAATACGTGTTTTTATTTGATTTTTATATTTTGTATTTTATTTATTATCAATTTATTATGTACAATATTTAATTTAGTTAAAGAATAATTAACTGGAAAGTATGGAGTGTGTGTGATATGTTGGAAACGGTAGGGCGTTCATCGCAAAATTCCCGAAGACACACGTGTGAGGCACGTGATCTCAAGCTGTCAGCCACCTATAAGCAAATAACAGAAATTCCGTAGGCTAGCATACAAAACACCCAATGGAGCATGTGCAGATCACTTGCAAGCTCCTGAAGCGGGACCTGTATGTAAAATATAAATGTTCGGAGTGTTTGGCGCAAATTTACCAGAAAAATATCAATGCTCATGTGAAGCACATGCGATCTCTAAGCGGTGGGGCGGTCGAGAAGCCCTAGAGTTGGCACGTGGCAGGCGATAGACCCTTCGATCAGTTCTCGATCTATTATGTTGGATGCAGATCCAATGGTTGTGGTAAGGTGTGATCTATACCGTTGATGCATGGTCTCTCGAATTGATCATATAGATGCTATAGTCCAAGTTTCCCCCAAATGTCATTTCCAGGCAGCAAAAGATCTTCGATCGACATTGAGGTTCTCGAGCGGCAAGTCTGAGTTTGAGGACGGCGGAGGATATCGTTGATGCTCTAGAAGATTCGATGTAGATCAGATGCTTGATGGTCTGTTGCTCATCTTCAGATGATCTGATCAGATCGGTTGTCTATGAAGACTCGATGTTAACCTCACTTCCAGCTACTTCGATGGAATTGGAACCTGTAGGGGTCAAATTTGCTCGAGGACAAAACCTCGGGATCAAAAATCACAAGGGACACATGAATGGTGATTGATCCTCGGACGGACTGGAGGATGAGTATCATGATTTAAAGAATATTGAGAGTGTGCATAGCATTGGATCGATTGAAATGGAATGATCGAGGGTTTTGGTGTCGAAGTGGATTCAAAACAGAGGAATTGGAAGATTGAGAGGAGAAAGGAGGAGGAGGAAGTGGATTAAGGAGATATCAAAGAGGAATCTAACCGGAAAATGATGGATGGAATGGACATGTTTGTCTGTGATTGAACTCTAATGAAGCTCATGGTTGATTTCCTCTACCAAGGATGACTGGGGGGCTGATCGTGGTGGAGCAAAGTTGCTATACCGGCGAGATTACACCAGAACTTGCCTTCGACCTCACTGCACAACGGACATACACGAGCTCTGTCACCACTTCTACCTATCGATGGAGCTCACTGAAAGAAGTAAGTGAATGGCGGATGAGGTCGCTCCGAGGGGGTAGGGTGCTATTTATAACAGAGAAGTCTTGGAGCTCAAGAAGTGGGTCCGGTCACCGGCGACGAATCCGGTGACCACGGGTGGTTGGAGGAATGACAGGCCAACGGCCCATCATTTATGAATATGTGATTCATCACTTTAGAAGTTGAAAATAGAGCTTCGTTCCCCAACAATTAGCTGCATATTTCCTTTTATTGTGTGTTATTCGCATTCATGCATTTAGAATTAATGTTTGCATTTTAGCATTCATATTTTCATTATATAAGGATCCAAAAATCACTTGTAAATATTCATCTATATATTAGCTAAATTCACCTATTTGTATCTATTTTTCTACTCACTCCAAATCCAGTAAAATCAACTCTATAGTGTATATATTACTAACATTAATAGAGGAAAATATCAAAAAAAATAATAACTTGTAAAATAGACCAATAAAACCCGAGCCCTAGTTTGAGAATAAGATCCTTAAAATGTGCATATCTCTCTCATACATGATCCGACTTAGGTCTACTTACTTTTAAAGTAATATACATTCAAAGACCTTCAAAACAAGATCAATTTCATAAATATCACAGATCGTATGTGAAACTTGGGTTTTGAGCCCCTATTGTATATCGTACATATTGACAAAAATACCTTCTTTTTTATTCTTTTCTTAATTATAAAAATCCCAAAAAAATATAGTAAGTTGTAAATATTTCTTTTACATTTTCTCTTCTTTTATTTTGATTTTATCTTATTTAACAATGACAAAAAATCTACAAAACACAAAAATACGGTATTTTATACTTATAAGATCCCACCCAAAAATACACTTTGTGCAAATATTTTATTTTGGTATTCAGTCCTTCACAAAGTTGTAGATCTCGTCGAGACGAGCAACTTTGTGTTGACCACTTTTTGATTTGACCCAATTTATTATTTATTTTTATTTTTCTTTTGATTTAATTTGTGATTTTTCTAGGAGCGGCACGTGGCAGCTTCCACATCCGCGACATGTCACCGCATTTATTTTTATTCATTATTTATTTACTTATTTATTTATATTTATTTATTTATTTTAAATATTACTTATTTTATTTATTACTCTAATTATTTTTCTTTATTATTTTAATTACTTTAATTATTATTTACTATTTACTAATTAGTATTACCGATATTATTTTATATTTTATTTATTTATTTTGTGTTTTATTTTAAAAAAATAAAATAACATCTCGCCACATGGTACCTCCTCTTTTTCTCTATCTGAATCACGTGCTTAGCACGTGACCGTCCCTCTCCCCCTCTCTCCCGGTCAACCCGCGCCTCTGATCTCCATCATGTGTGCGCACAACCGCTCCCGCAGGACCCGATTACCACCTCCTCCATGGTAGCCCAACTGTTGGTGGTACCCTCGCAACTTCTCCTCCTCAAGACCGCGATATGCGCTTGGAGCGCAACTGCGCCCCCAACTCCCTCCTCTCGCAACATCACTTCTCCACCCGCATCATGGTCGCACGTGCACCTCTCTCTCGCCATCTCTCTCCTCTGCCCTTCTCTCTCTACCCCACGCAACTGCTGGCTACCCTCTCTCCGCAGGACCCGACCATCTCATAACCACCTCCTCTTCGCACGTTGCACATCCCTCCAACCCCTCTCGCTCCACGATCTCCACTTTGCCCCCCCCCCCCCCCCCTCTCTGCTAACCAACCATAAATAATCCTCTGTCTCCATCATTCAAGGCCATTCGTCGTTATTGGAGACCTTCAAGCTCCTCTTTCCTCCTCGATTCCAGCAAGTGTCGAATGGATCGAGTGACGACAGAGCCCCTCCTTGGTGAGATCCAAGGGGTGTCTAACTCCCCCTGATGCAGTTACTCGACATAGCTGCTAAGCTTTGTCTACGCCGCGACGTAGAGCGACGATCGGAGGAAGGTCTATCCTCCTCCATCACAGGCACTTCGATCATCACAGGTAAAGCTTCTTCTTTGTCCTTCCGGTTATTCTTCCTTCTCCTTTGAACCCTCCCTTCTTCCTTTGCCTTTTTCCTTTGTTTCTTCCCTCTCTATCGATCGACACAGCTTTATCCTCTCGTTCTTCCTCATTCCCTCGATCAACCTCCTGTCACCACCGGCACACCCACCGCCTTCGACAGGCAGCCTTCCCTTGTGTCTTCCTCAATGCGAGCTTCAATGATCACCGCCTCCATCTCCACCGCACGCCCCACCTTCGCACAGGCATCATGACTGTCAGTCCTCCGTGCCACCGACCGCAGGACATCCAGCCGCCTCGTAGAGCAGTCTTCCCGTTGACCTCCACCGACTTTAGTGCCACGACGACCTCACCAACGGGCGTGTGTTTCCCACATCTCATACGCCCTCGAGCACAACCTCCACTCCAACACCGATAGTTGGAGCCCGTACTTCACGCACCACCGATCATGTGTCGACTGGTCGACAGCCACACGCGGCACCGCCTCCCGTCAGCCGCCCATCACGACTATCGTGCCTTAACTCCTTGCGCACGGAGCACCCTTGAGCAGCCTACACCGACACTATTCCCCCGCATGTGCGCATCACGTGATGCAGTTGGGGAAATTACAGAGAGGTCCTTCTAGGTCCAACAAATACCAAGACCCACCCCTTTTCAAGCAGGCACGTGCCTAGCACGTGCTCTGATGGGATATTGCACAAGAGATCCAATCAGCATCTCAATTTCTCCATTTAGTCCCTGCCTACAAACTCTCACGTGCAAGTCACGGCCGCATGGACAGATTGCAACAAAACCCCCCAGTGTCTAGGTAATTGCATTTGAGTCCTTGTCAGCATTCTTTTTATTTTTCAATTTTATTCATGTAATTGCATTTAGGCATGTGAGTTTGCATCTTCAATTGTATCTTATTTTGCATCATTTTATCTTTTTAAAAATTACACATTGTAGAACCATTCATGCTCTATCATTGTGGATGTTAAATTTATTTTTAGGAGCTGCGAATTATTTACTTTAATTATTTTGGTGAAAAATTCAACATTTTGCCCACTACTTGTTCTTCCATTACTATTTAATTATTTTCTACCCTAAAAAATCTCAAAAATCACTCTAGTAATAATTTGTTCTACTTTGTGCCCAAAATTCATCTTAGTTGTACGTATATCGAGGTCAGAATATATTATTTGGTGATTCGCTTAATTAATTTTTAATGGGTCACAAGTAAATTATTTTTAGGATCTATTTATTTTTCTGGATTCGTCTCACATAGACTAATCTAGATTAATTTCATTTCTTCAAAATTAAATTGGTTGCTATTTATTAATATTAACTTTGCGAAAAAACACCTAGTTTGCATATTTTATTCATAGTTAATTCATATTAAGTCAGAAAATTTATAAAAAAATTATAGTCTCTTAATTTCATCACTATTCAACTTCTGACCAAGTTTGGGGATTTTTGAAGTTGAATTGATCGAATTTTGCATTTTAAACCCTTAAACTAGCTCAATATTGCATTGCATTTATCTCTTGTATTTAAAAATACCAAAAAAATGCTCTCCTGAAAACCTAATTTCTTGATTGACTTAAAATAAACCTAAAGAGACATTGGCCTCTATGAGTTTGACCTTGGGCTTGCCCAAGTAAAAAAATATAACCGCTCGCTTTAATCGATTATTCATTAATTAGCGATTTTTTTGATCAATCCAAATTTTTCCTGACTTTAACAGAATTCAAACATTGTTTAATCATAATCTGGTTAAATTAAAAGAGAGATTCTCGGATTCTTCAATCGTTCAGGAGGTTAGGGACGTTGGTGGCCGCCACATGCGATGGGGAATAAGAAGGCACAGAGTGAGGTAGAAGGAAGCAGAGGAAGAAAGGGGATACAGGCGTGCGTGAGGTGCACATGACGAAAAGTTAAAAAAATAAAATAAATAATTTAAAAGATAATTAAAATAAAAAGATGAAAGATTAATTAAACTAATAATTAATTTAAATTAAATAAGCATTGACTAAATAAACAATTACTAATTAAAAAATAATTAAGTAATTAAATATTAAAATATACAATTACATTCATAATCATTTAAATAATTTAATATCATAATAAATAAATAAATAAATAATAAATGTATATAATAAAAGAAATCAATAAATTTTATTTAATTTAATAATAAAATATTAATAAAGTATATAAATGTAATAAATCATATATTAAATAATATAAATTAAGGTACATTGTACATTATACCAATATGATCCCCAAAACCCACGTTTTGCCTTCTCTGGTTTTAACGAAATCAGTGTCATGTGGTAGATAATTATATAAAACAAACTTTAAAGGTGACTACGCCCATCTCAGAGTCATGGTCGAGTTATGAGATCCGAAAATTTTAGATCAGGGCTTCGTGGTTTTTGAGATTTATTGGCATTTTCACTTAAGTTATATTTTAATATTTTTCTATTGATATTTAGAAAGATTTTAGATTAGAAATTAAGTTAGATGGAGTTTAGGGTAATTAATTAGAAATCGGGAATTTTATACATAAGTACATATAGACAACATGACCCAAACGCAAAAACTCACAAGTTTTATTCTAATATTTTTTGATATTTTTAATAAAATAATTTATACTTTTGTTAATAATTTTTGTGAAGAACATATTTTATTTTGAAGTGATCTTAGTGATAAATAAAATAGGTGAAATATTTACAAGGTGAAAAATGTGTAGATATATAATTAATGGTCTTAGTTTTCTAACATTTTTATATATTAGGATCCTTATCTCCACCTACTTATTTATTTTGTCAACCAAGGAATCAGACTATATATTTATATGCATCCTTCTTTTTCATTTATTATTCATTTTCTCTTTATTATTTTATTTTGGATGAAATAAGTGTTAAATATATTGTATTAATATTTGTTATTAGAATGTTAATTAGTGGAAATTAGTGAGTATTTACAGGTATTTTACCAAGGATTTTAGCCAAAATGAAAGAATAAAGATGATGAATCATATATTCATCAGCTATATATAGGAAAGGATGGTAGGAGCTCGTTAGAGTGAGGAAGTTGGATGAACAACAAGAGGTTGAGGAAGAACCTGGTGGTTGACAAAACAGAGGGAGGGGGACCACAAGAGGTTGGAGAAGAAGATAGTAGAGCAGGAAGAAGAAAGAAGAAGACGATAGGGAAAGAGAAGAGTTTTGACTAGTCATACCACATATTGACCTGTCAAATCAAGGATAAATTTAAATTACATGATTATTCATTAAATAAATAATTATATAAATAAAAATTATAAATAATTTAATAAATCATTTAATTATGAATTTTAATTAATTGAATAATATTATTTAAAGGTTAAACAAATAAATATATGTATATTAAAACTATATAATAAATACATTTCATTATTTTAAGTTAATTTAATTTTTATTAAATTTATTTTTATTTTATATTAAAGTATATTATTAATACATTATTTGCAAAGTATAAACTACAAAATAAATAACAAATAATAAATAAAATAAAATTAAAATACATTATACAAGTATAGCAATTAGGTCCCAAACCTACTTTTCTCACATTAACTCCGATTTTATTGAGATATTTTTTATTTGATAGATAAGTTTATGAAATGAACTTTAAAAGTTAGTACTCCCAATTTGGAATTCATATGGTTGAGATATGAGGTTCAGAAGTTCGGCTTTATACTTTTTAGTTTTGAGATTTATTAGTACATATTAGCAGTTATTTTAAATTTATATTTTTTGTATTTTTATATTGATTTTTATAAACACTTTAGAAACATAATTAAGCTAAAATCGGATTAAGAATAAAAAAAAATTAAAGAAGGTTTATATACATATAGTGCATATATAATAAGGCGTCCAAATGTTAAAACTTATACATTTAATTCTATAATTTTTTGGTATTTTTAATAATTAGTACTGGTTACAAAACTAAATTTAAAAGTAAGGTTGGTCGATTTGCAGTTTTCTATAAATAGTTATGAACCTTAAAATTCAACTTTTATGGGTTTTTCAGTTCAATGTTATTATTTATTTTCATGCTAAATAATTTTTCTATTTTTTTTATAAATTAATATATATTATTATAAACAATTTGATGAAGGGAATATTTTAATTTGAGTTTTTTGAAATATAAATAAAATAGGTAAACATTTGTACAAGGTGAAAAATGTGTTGATGTACATTAGTGATCTTGATTTTCTTATAATTTTATAGATTATGATCATTATTTCTCCGTACTTATTTATTTTATCAAACAAGTCAATATTAACCTGGTCTTGGGATTAGATCAGTCTGTATATATTTACATATCTACATCCTTCTTCTTTTATATTTATATTTCTTCTTTACAATTTTATTTTGGATAAAATAATTTTTAAATATAGAATATTAATAAATGAGATTAGAATGATAACTAATTAGAGTTAGTGAATATTTACATGCATTTTACCAAGGATTTTAGCCAAAATGAAAGAATAACGGAGATGAATCCTGGATTCATCATGCACCTAGCATGCACTTGGCAAGCCAATATGTGCACGCAAATCCCACTTTTTCTTGTAGTGCCATCACCAATCCTATCAAATTCAAGGGTCTCAGAATTGTTGAAATCAAACCATCTTAGATGGATGGATGAAAAATCGACCAATCGAGTCGTCTAAAACTAGTCAACTATCATTGTAATGATCGATCAGATTTTACAGAAAAATTTTTGTTTTATTATTTAGAATCCTAAACTTTGATGTATAGTGAAAGTGCGAGAGTGTCGAACTCAGGGAGGCAAACTGTTGGAAACTAGGGATAAATAGTAGAAAAATAAGATTTTAAGGGTTTCCTAATTTTTTATTTATTTTTAGAGATTCTTCGAGATTAATATTGATTTTGTATTATTTTTATGAATTTCATATTGTTTTTGTGGATTTTAGGTATCTTAAAATTTTTTATTATTTTAGAAAATGTTTTGTAATTTTATTTTATTATTTTTTATGTTTTTAAATTGTTTTACTATTTTTATAAATTTCTAAGAGGTTTTTAGAATTTTTATAGATTTTATTTTATTTTTAAAGGAGAAAATAATGTTTTTTAATAACTGTGAGTAATTTTTTATTTTTAAAATAACAATCAGTATGAAAATATTTTTATTTATTTATATTAAAAAGTAGGTGAAATTATCTTTAAAATGATAGCTTGTGCGTATTTTTGTGATTTTAATTGAATTAGTTATGATTTTTCAAAGTTTTGATGTATTTTTTTATTTTTTATTGGTTTTATATTCATTTTTTATTTTGTTTTTGCATGCGAGAAGAATGGAGATCAGAAAGAGAGATAGAGAGAAAAGAAGGATTCTAACCTGGGAATCTGATGGGGGATTTCACCTGTGGAGGAGCTCCGAGGAGCTCCTGGTCCTGGCCTCCATGCACGACCATCCGCGGAGGTTGTGCGCAGTGGAACAAAAGGTTTCAATGCCGACGTTGATCTTGCCAGCTCCTTGCTCCTCCTCGTTGGGATGTAGGAAGGGAGTCGCTGCCACTCTCGCTCTCTCTTCTAGAACTCATTGGACTCGAAGGGAATGAAATGGCAGATGGCCTGAGTCGAAGGAGGAGGTGACCTATTTATAGGCATTGGAGGTTACTTGGGGAGCAAGGGAAGGTCTTTGGTCAAACGGCTTGGAGGTTAGGTTGTTGGCGGGAGTGACGACGGAAGAGGAAAGAGGAGAAGAGGAGGTGGTGGGCATAGAGAAGAAGAAACAGGGAAGAGAAAGGGGAAAGTAGGGAATAAGAGAGAGAGAACGGAGGAAATAAAAAAATTAATTAATTAGTAATTAAATAATTAACGGTTAATTAACTAGATAATTAAATAAATTAATTTAAAAATAATTAAGTATATAGTTCAATACATAATTAAGTAATTAAATTTATAATTATATATATTTATTAAAATTATTAAAAACTTAATATATAAATAAATATATAGCTAAATAATATTAATTTTATTTAATTTAGTAATAAAATATTAATAAAGTGTAAATTAATTATTAAATAATATAACTTAAGGTACATTGCTCAATATTTATATACAAGTACGCTCTCGAAACCCATATTTGCAAATTAACTCTGATATTAGCAAAATCAGTGTCATTTGGTAGATAATTCAATAAAGTTGATTTTCAAACTGAGTTTTCCCAATTCAGAGTTCATTTGACCGAGTTATGAGGTTCGGAAAATTTAGTTAGCGGCTTTGTGGCTTCGAGATTTATTTGTATTTTGACTTATGTTATATTTTTATATTTTTCTATTAATTTTTAAAAATACATTAGAAAAGAAATTAGGTTAAACGGAGTTACGGTTAATTAACTAAAAATATGGGAAGTTTCTACATATAATATAAATACAATGGGGCTCAAACGACAAAACTCACCTGTTTTATTCTAATACTTTTTTGATATTTTTAATAGGTAGCATTAAGTATAAAATGAAGTTTAAAAATTATTTTGGTCCATTTGCAGTTTTATATAAATAGTTATGAACCTCAGAAGTCGGTTTTTACGCCTTTTTCGGGTCATTGTAATATTTTATTTTTATATTGAATACTTTTTCTGATATTTTTTATATATTAATTTATATTTTTGTAAATAACTTTTGTAAAAGAAGTATTTTGATTTGAAATGATCTAAGTGATAAGTAAAATAAGTGAAATAATTACAATGTGAAAAATGTATAAATTGTATTTTTGGTCTTGATTTTCTGATGTTTTTATAACTTAAGATCCTTACCTCCCCCTACTTATTTATCTTGTCAACCAGGTCAATATCGACCTCGTCTTGGGGATAGGATCAGTCTATATATATTTTATATCTACAGCTTTCGTTTCTTTTATTTTTTTCTTTTTCTCTTTATTAATTTATTTTAGATAAAATAAGTGTTCAAATATATAATATTAATATTTTTCATTAGAATCATAATTAGTTAGAATTAGTGAGTATTTACATGCATTTTACCAAGGATTTTAGCAAAAATGAAATAATAAAGGTGATGAATCACAGATTCATCATTCCCCTATACTTTACCTTTGCTAGTCCATTAGCAAACACTTGTTTTATAAATATGTGCATGCAAAAAGAAAAAGGAAAAAAGGAAAATAAAATAACTTAAAACATGCTTATTTCTTTAAATTGAATCTCACTTCACCAAAAATCTAGATTCGGATTAGGCCTTTGGATTAATAGTATGTCGGGATTCTATTAGAATTAGGATTTAAGTTTCGACAGTCACAAGTTTCACAAATCCTTATCCAGGTTCACCTCAACATCCAACTCAGATCCAACTATCCATCACGTAAATTTTTCAGCTTTGAAGGTAATTTGTACTATGTGTGAAGGGTTTTAGCTCTTCTTGTTTAGAGAAGTGTAGAAACCGCACACCCTAGTAATACACTCCCATTGGGCCCTCATCTAGCTACTCGATCCTTGAGGGGGTATTTCTTTCTAAGCTTAGGTTGTGTTGTGTCCACAATTGAATAAAGAGAGAGAAAAGAAGACTAGGAAGAGAACTGGAGTGTGATCAGTGTAATCACGTCTCCTTGTGAAGCCTGGGCAGTTTAGCCAAGTCTCGACTAAGATAATGCATGCTTTCTGAAGCTCGGACCATTGTGGTCAATTTGGTATTTGATGTATGGCTTCTTTTTGGTAGAAATAATTGTGACACTGCATATATCTTTTATGTCCCGACGGATATAGCATCTTTTCATTCCGTCCATTTTTTGGGGTCTTGGAAAAAATTATGCCAGCATATCCTTCCCTCTTCCGAAGCTTTATTTCAACCCCAATCTCTCTCATCTTTAGACGTCAGCGCCACTAGACAAGGATGGAAGCACACCATAGAGGTGGATTGCCCTTCACAGCCCCATGCAAGTTGAGCTAAGTGTAGAGTGCATGAGTTCAAAATTGGTTCAAATGGAGAAATGTTAAACAGATGACACCTGGTGTCCTACTTAGGCACATTCAAGTTGAATTCCGAACACAGTCTCAAGGAACCCAAAGAATTAAGTCTAAAAAACCTATAAAGTCTTAATTCCAGTTTCTAATAAAGTCCCTTTAGAATTAAGTGGATTAAAGACTAAACCAAGCTTCATCTCTCAAACTTAGATCCATTCGATTCAAGTATCAGACTTGTTCTGAAAAATACGAATGAATGTAACATTTTTTATGATGTAGATTTTTTGGTTTCAGATTTTTAAGTGAATTTCAAATAATTTTGCAGATTTTTATTGAATTTTAAACCTTTTCAATTTTTAGGGTCTTTTTGAAAGTGTTAGTGGATTAATTCCATTTACACGAATTTTTACAAGAATTTTGTACATTTTTTAAAGAATTTTATACAAATTTTATATACAAGATTATACAACTTTTATAGAAGATTTTACAAGAATTTTACAAGTTTTAAATAATTACGGATTTTATCCAAGAATCTTACAATATTTTTATATACAATTTTAAGCCATTTTTTATTAAGTTATATTTACGGTTTTCTTGCGGCTTTTAAAAATCCAAAATATACACCCATATTTTTAGAGAGCCATATTATTAAAAATGCAATAATGTACGAGTTATGGCTTCTGTAGTATATATAGAATATATATACGATACCCCCTATACTTAGCGTGAACTATGTCATCATAGTGACCAAAGAAGCGACAAAGGAAGACATAACTTAGGCTAAGTATAGATTGGTGAAAAGTATCCTATACTACAATGACTCAAAGAATAATGAATAAAGAAATCGATCATCCTCTCTATATTTAGGATCAAATGGTCCTAAGGATAGCAGACTCAAAATCGAAGAAGATCGAGGTCAAGAGAATGTACATAATCAACGACTCGACTTGTCACCCCTATACTTAGGGTAACATATACCTAAGTATAGAGACAAATATCAACAAGTTGAGGGACAAGTGAGAGAGTAGACAATACAAAAATCGAAAATAATCAAAAGCTACATGGGCGATATTACCCCCCCCCTCATAGTAAAGCGCACCCTAAGTATAAGCAACAACAGGGGTAATAGAATAGAATGATATGAATAACAGAGTGTCTACACCCCCTGTACTTAGGATAAAGCACATCCTAAGTATAGCAAACATTCTAGATGAAACCTAAGGGTGTAAGACAAACGGAGGGACAGAAATGAATAATTAGAAAACACTTATGTACAAGATGAACGAGCTGTACAAGCTCAAGGAAGCCGAAGATTGGCCTTCTTGCATGACCTAGGAATGATAGAATGTACAAGAGTTAAATCGACATCAGGGTCGTCCTCGAATATATCCATATCCGAATCGGAAGATCCCTGACCTGTGTTAACAGGTGAGGAGCGTCCCAGATGGTCGAAAAGATGGACAAAACTGACCTCTGAGAGCTACTACATGGTCTCTAAAGTATACACAAGATAGAGTTCAAACTCTGCTGCGATCTGATCAATCTCCTCATTAACTTGGCCTTGATCTGATTCTGCATGAAAAGAGGGCTCAATTGTCTCATAACTGGAAGGCACGAATAAAGGATTTATAATCAAACAAGTTTGACCTTCGGAGTACGTGCCACCAACGGGTTTGACTCAATGATATAGTTATTATGGATCTCGTCAACACATCTACAAACATGTGTACTCGGATCACCAAAATCTATATTCCCCAAGTTTTCCTCTTTGGAGAGGAAATCTTGGGTCTCTGTAGAATCAGAAGGGATATGATCGTATCATATTTAAGCTGTAATCCCACATGTCTTTGTCTCCGATGGCCCGAAAGCACACTCATTTGCTGGTAGAGTCTCTATCGGCTCGGGGGGCACTATGCTGCTGGGAGAGAACGTACACTATCTGTCCCATAATCAATAATGGCATTGGTTGCACGCAGAAAAGGCTGACCAAGAATGATGGCAGCATCCTGTGATGGTACCAATGGGTCAGAGTCTAAGACCACAAAATCCATAGTGAATTTTGTGCATTGTACCATCACGACAACCTCACGAAGTATACCCTTCGGCCTCTTGGTCGATTGATCTGGAAACTGAAGAATCATTCTAGCTCGCTTAAGAGGTCCTAAATGAAGAGTTTCGAGAAGATGGAAGGGTAAAATGTTCACCGACGATATGTTGTCCAATAAGGTATGCTCGAACTCGTGATCTGAAATCTGACAACTGACAAATGGTGCTCCCACGTCTTTCTTTCTCTTCTTGGGAGATGTATGTTGGATGGTGTAACAAGTGGCAATGGTCAACACTTGTTTATCATAACAATGATTATACCTCTTCTTATTCTTAGTATGTTATGTTGCCTCAGACATTTCTGAAGAAGGGAATGTGAACCAATACCTTCAAAAGAGTGAGATTGATCTGAATTCTATCCAGCAACTCTTTGGTGAATTAGACTCTTGAATCTTTTGGAAATTTTCTGATTTTTCTCCCTTACCTAAATTCAAAGCATCGGATAAGGGTATTTGTACATCGTACTCAGTCATATGTACACTCGAAGGATCAAAAGAAGACGGAGTAGAAAATATTTTTCTAAAATGGGGACAAGCTCCATGAATAGCAGAAGCTCAAGATCCATCAGAAGAGTTGAGAGTCTTATCTTTATTCCTTTTCTGGATTTTCTCTTCTTTTTTTTTTAATTTTTTTGTGATTCTTCGCTTTGCTATGAAGAGAATCTGAATCTGAATATGCACTTGCGTCGTTGCCGATTGCGTGCTCCTTTAACGACTCATGTGAAGCTGGAAAATCTGAAACTAATCTCTGCTTTATGACAATACTGACGATAAAATCTCTGAAGGTGTCCATATGCTCTTTATGATAGGCGGTCTGACCATGAATCAAATGGATGAAATGATCAAATGTGGGACCGTCTATATCAATGCTCTCAAAGTAATGTCCCACATCCATCTCAAGTTGCTGAAGACTCTCAAAATAGGCAAATGAGTCTGAGTTGAACTGCTCCTGAGGTTTCTTCTCATAGCATTGGTCATGATATGGGAACTGAATCGGCCGATAAAACATGGGCTCTGGCTTGGTATCTTAGAATCACGGAATCGACTCATACTCCGGCTGAAAACTCAATGGAAGAAGTGTCGGTTTCTGAGGATAAGAGCTCTCCATGTCTGTCTCAACGACCATCCTTGATACTGCATTAGTGTCCATATCAACTGCCTAATGTGGGATCCCTAAATCAACGCGAGGTAGATCGCATCTAAGTGGCCTGGCGTCTCCCTCGTGTATCATGTTGACATCAGAAATATCTATAAAAAGAGTCCATAGTGTCTCCTCATCAAGAC
Organism: Ottelia alismoides; assembly: GCA_037367405.1. NCBI lineage: Eukaryota > Viridiplantae > Streptophyta > Magnoliopsida > Alismatales > Hydrocharitaceae > Ottelia > Ottelia alismoides. The sequence goes on along the minus strand of JAZKJV010009652.1, from coordinate 424,406 downwards.
TGCAGTGTGAACCACCACACGAGGCATCGATCGATGCTTTCTGATTTGCGGTCATCCCCTGGTAGAAAATCTGAGCTAATTCAGTTTTGGAGATCCCATGATCGAGGAATCTCCTCAAAAGAATATGAAATCTAAGCAACAATCGTGAAGTAACTTGTGGGGATCATGTGAAAATTCTCTGATAACAGACCACATGAAGTTGGTTGGGCTAATGGGGTAAAATTTCCTAAGAAATGGAGCTCGAAGCGTACCCCAATTAGCTTGTTCCTCTCCCAAATGTCGGAGCCATCTCGCCGCTCCATCCTTGAGTGTCAAGGGAAAGTTCTTCATCTTAGCATTCTCAGGTGTAATATCTAAGTAGAATCGAGTACTACAGATCTCCTCAAACTCAAAGAGGTGCTCATATGGTTCCTCATGCGGTTTTCCATGGAACTTTGGTAGTAATGACACGAAGTTTAAATCAATCAGAAAGGTCGGTAATCTCGATATAGAAACTGACTCAGCTCCCAAAGAAGATGCATGCTGCTCCATTCGCACTCATGTCTCAGTAACTCGTGGACCCGAATCTCTCATCTGACCTGAAATCGTCTCACGGGTCTCGAACATCTGCTCAGTTGTCACTGTCGTAACTGAAGGCTGACTCGATGAATACTAAGAAAAAGGGATAAAGGGGATGTAGAAGAAACACAAGAAATGAAGGGAAAGGGTTCTCTGAGGTTAGAGTCATACTTGGAGAAGGAAGGATTACTCAACTTAGTTTCGAGACACGAGACGTCTCGAACAGATCTAGATGAATGGGTAGATATGCCTGGAAGAACTGTCGTAAGAGTCAGCCCAAGATATCGTCTACCATCATCGTGATTAGACAGAAGACTCCTGATCGATTGATTCATTTGAGATATAGGACTCACACAACAAAATCAAATGCAAAGCAAACCTCGTATTCACCAACTCAACCCTGTGATGATCGTAAAAGTTCAGTCATTTTCTGTTCCATTTTAGGGTTAATTGTCAAGCAAGTCTTCTCACAGACTAGTGCGAGATGATAGGTGCCCGAAACATCCCCAGAAGATTATCCTGAATTCTTATAGAGAATCACCTATTCTCAGCCAGTATGGGAGTAAGTACGGACCATTTCCGACAACCCGTGTTACTTGAGGACGGAGCCATACATAATGTCCTCTAAACCTCCCACTCTGCTAAGGAAACTCGAACCGTTTGTGACTACCTGAAGAGTAAGTGATTAATTGTATGAAATCAATAGTAATCCAAAAGAAATTCGAGTTTTGGATCTAACCTTACAGGTCGTCTCTCACTCACAAATATGGAGAGTACTTGCAAGTCATTCGCTAGGGATTGCTCTGCCAAATAAAGTGGAGTCTATTACGTTTAGTTTTTGGTCAGATAGTGTTAGTAGTCCTAGTTTTAGTTTATATTTATCACTTTTTTGAGTATTTTTAATGAACGTCTAACGATTTTTGTCTTTTTGGTTTTTGTCCTAGATAAGCATGCACCTAGGCTGTGAGTCAAACTAACTACAAAGGTGTAGGCAAAGAAAAACGAAAAATCCTAAACAATTACCTAACCTCGAAAAAGTCATGGAAATCATCGGAAAAATCGCGATGCGAGAAAAGCCGTGGTGGGTGCTCTGCTCCCCCAAGTGCATGGCACTCGGTGAAATAGAACCTGAGAAAGAGAGGGGGGAAGGTATAAGTTGGGATGCCCTTACGGGGCCCCTTCTACAAAAACAGAAAAACAGACAAGTGCCCTTGATTTTTTTATATTTTTGCAAAGGTTACAAGAAAAGTATAAATAAATAAATTTCTCGGTTCTCAGATGTGCGGCTCAACCTGTGTTGCACAAATCAGAAACAACAAACCGTGAGGTTAGAAGAAAAGATGGCAAAAAGGAAACCCTAAACCTAAAGTCTACAGTCTATCCAAGTGCTGCCACCCCGACAAGGACACCATCAAAAAATCGACCGATCGAGTCGTCTAAAAAAAGACAATAGTTGTTGTAATGATCGATCGAATTTTACCATAAAATTTGTGTTTCATTATTTAGACTCCTAAACTTTGATGTATAGTGAAAGTATGGGACTGTCAAACTCAGGGAGATGATGAATCTATGATTCATCGCCTTTATTCTTTCATTTTGGCTAAAATTCTTGGTAAAATACATGTAAATAATCAATAATTCCAACTAATTATCATTCTAACCACAAATATTAATATTATATATTTAACACTTAGTTTATCCAAGATAAAATAATAAAGAGAAAAATAAAAGAAAAGATTGTTGTAAATATGGAATATATACAGACTTATCCTAAACACGAGACCTGGTCAATATTGATTTGGTCGACAAAATAAATAAGTACAGGGAGATAAGGATCCTAACCTATAAAAATATCAAGAAAATCAAGACCAAAAATATAATTAAATAATTTCCCACTTTGTAAATATTTTACCTATTTTATTCATGACTTAAATCATTACAAATCAAAACACTTCTTTTATAAAAGTTGATCACAAATATATATATAATTTTATAAAACTATCAGAAAAATACTTCAACACAAAATAAGTTTTCATAATGAACCGAAAAAGGCGCAAAAGCCATCTTTCCAGGTTCATAACTTTTTATAGAAAACTCCGAACGGACCAAACTCACTTTTAAACTTTGTTTTATACATAATACTATTTATTAAAAATATCAAAAAATATTAGAATAAAACCAGTGAGTTTTGGCATTTGGTCCCCATTGTATATATGTACTATATGTAGAAACTTCCCGGATTTTTAATTAATTAACCACAAATCCGATTAACTTAATTTCTTTTCTATAAATCTTCTATATATATAACTATGTCAAAATACCAATAAAACATGAAGCCTCGAATCCGCTACCTAAAATTTCCGGACCTCATAACTCGGTAATACGGACTCCGAATTGGGCAAACTCAGTCTTAAACTTTGTATTATTTAATTATTTGTAAAATGACATTAAATTCTCTAAAATCGGAGTTAGTATGAAAAATATGGGTTTCAGGACAGTATTGGTATATTGTACAATGCACCATAATTTATTATACTTTTATATATTATGATTTAAATATTTATTTATTTATATATTTATATTAAATTTATTTAGAATAAAAATTATTTATTTATTTATTTATTTATTTATTAAATATATAATTATTAGTTATTATTCTTTAATTTATATAATTAATTTATTAATTATTATATAATTTATTTAATCACTAACTTAAGTATTTAATTACTTATTTAATTATCTCTTAGTTAATATATTTAATTTAATTAAACCAATTAATTAATGCATCCCATTTCCCTTTCCCCCTTCTTCTTCCCCCTTTCTCCTATGTTGCATCGTCCGCTACTTCTCCTCCCCTAGCCGCCTAACTTCCCAACTACTCTAACCGTTGGCTATTGGCTGGTACACCAACTTCCTTGCCCCGCTACCATCCTCTGTCGGCGGTGATCGGAGCCACCCTCGCCTATAAATAGGACCCCCTTCCCTCTGAGCTCAATAATCCACCATTTCTATGGAGCTCTAGAGCAGCTCGATAACAGAGAGTCGTGTCTCCGTTGAATCGAGGAGCAGGGCAGTTGGCGAGATCAACTCGTCGATGTCAAGAACAACTATGTCGCACGTAGCCTCTGGAACAGCCGTCCGTGGAGGCGATAACCACCTGGAACTATTTTGATTTCCTCGTTACCAGGCGGCTGCTTCCATACCATCGATTATTCCCCGGTTAGATACCTAATTTTCCCCTCTTACTTCTCCTTCCTTTTCTCGGTTTCTTTTCTCCTTCCCCTCTATTATCATCTTAACTATCTGATCTAATTACACACCTCGAATGTAATCTCGATTCTCATCTCATCCTCTTCCAACTTATCTTCTCTCCTCTACATTCCTCCTAGATCTGATCTCCTTCCTGCCAAGTGTGGTGGCCGAAGGTCTGTTGTAAGTCCTTCATGCCCTATCACTATTGCACTCACTGATTTCCTTATCATGTAACGATCGATCGAGATCCTCAATCTCGAGCCTCTGTTTTACATGTTTATTAGGTACCTAGTGTCACTGGTTCAACCATCGCTTGGAGCTCTTGCTGTAGATCGGAAGCACAGAGGTATACATCGAGCATATGTACATTATCAGAGATTCAAACATCGACAGATATTGCGGATTTGATCACCTGAAACTATTGGTTTGATCGACATCACTACATCTATAAGCATCGCAGATCGAATCCATTCGAATCCGAGAATTAGTGATGCATCTGCAAATTTAAGACATTAAGCATCGTTGCCCGAGAAACCTTCGACATCCTTGGCTCATCGAGCATCACTTGCAGATCAAGCCATTGAACCGAAGGCATCTGGAGCATCCTCAACATAATCTGAATGAGGTGCACAAAGGTGAAAACCCTGCAAATTCCGAGAACAGATACAAGTTACTTCAGCAAGAGCGAGTAGCGCATGCATCGTTGACTGATTACATCTTCAGTCGCATCCAGTCTGAGAACTTAGAGCTTCATCTACTTCGATCAATGAAGGAGTCGACCTTGAGTCAAGTTTCATCGCTGAAATCCAAAGTACATCACCTTTGATCTGAACATCTGATCGTCCGAGCATCACCTACTGGAAGCTTCTCATCTTGAAGTGCTTGAACAAGCATTAATAGTCTGCTAGAGATCGACTACTGCATCCGATCGAGAAGCAATCCTCGCTGCTTCACATAATTGGGAAAATAACCCCAACCGTCAGATTCAACTCCGGTTGCATATCATTATGATCGATTGGTCATCCGCACTACCGTGTGTCAGTACCAAACTGACTTGACCAATCCACCGCTCTCCGCGGTCACACGCGACGTGCGTGCACAATAGTTTTTTCTAGGGCAATTTGCAATACATCACCAGAATATTTGGTATTTACTAGTAACTCCCGCCATTGAGCGATCCCATGGTCAAACATGCGCATTTTTGGTGATTTTGCCGGTTTGCCCTCCACACCCCTTGATATTATGGATAGACCCAATAGGTGGAAGTAGCACGTGATCTTTGTAAATTTTTGCACCAATGCCCTTCTATTCTGCAGATTCACACGCAGCCTCACAGTTTCCATAATGTCACATTTATATCCTTAACTACATACATCATACTATACATATCCTCTACATATTAAATAAAATTAAAAATATAAAAATATAATAAAAATACATAAAAAATACCCTAGTGTACCATATATAAAATTAAATAAGTTTTAAAATAAAAAAGATTTTCTACTTTTAATAAATCATTTAAAATCACCAAAAATATATAATAAACTTTAAAAAATCATAAAAAATAAAAATGCTTTAAAAATCTAGCAAAAATAACCCTTAGTATATTTTACTACTTTTACATAGAAAACCCAAAATAAAATAAAAATCACATATTAGAACCAATAAAAACACAAACTAATTAAAATTCATAAAAAAAACACAATTAAATAAATAAAAATCATCTAAAAATGCACGACATATCATTTTAAAGATAATTTCATCTACATTCTAACAAAAAATAAAATAAAAATATTTTCATCCAATTTTCAATTTTAAAAATATAAAATAATAATCTGTTTTCTATAAGAACGTAATTTTCAACATCAAAAATATTCCAAAACTCATAAAAATCCATAAAACCTTTTAAATACTATAAAAATAGAAAAATAAATTAAAACATAAAAATAATAAAATAAAAATAAAATAAAAAGTTACAAAACATTATCTAAAATAAGAAAATATTATGAAATAAATAAAAAACAAAAACAATATAAAATTCATTAAAATTGAAATAAAAATCCAGAAAAATACTTAAAAATAAAGGAAACCTTTTATTGTATATTTTCAATAATTTAACCCTAGTTTCCAACAATTTGCCTCCCCGAGTTTGACACTCCCATACTTGACACTATACACATCTTCTTTAGGAGTATAAATAATAAAAATAAGAAGATTAACTAAAAATTAATCTTTTCAAGTAAAATTTGACTGATCACCACAATGACGGTTGTTTATCTTTTTAGACTACATGATAGGTCGTGCTTTTCAAATGACGTCGTTGTCGGGTAGGTAGTGCTAGGGTACCGTAGACTTTAGGTTTAGGGTTCCTTTTCATCGTCTTCTTATTTTTTCTAACCTCACGGTTTATTATTTCTGATTTGTGCAGCACAATTTGAGTTGTACAGCTGAAAAGTGACAAACTGAATTTTCTTGTAATTTTCTGTAATAAAAAAAGTTTTTGTTCGTAGGAAGGGGCCCCTTCAGGGCATCCCGACTTGTACCTCCCTCCGTCCCTTCTTCTCGGGGTCTGCTTCACCAGGATTGTAGTCCTGGGGGAGCAAAGCACCCACCTCGATTTTCTCGCTTCGCATTTTTCTCAACGGTTTTCCATGGCTTTTTAGAGGATATGTGCTTGTTAGGATTTCTCGATTTTCCCCTCTCCGCGCAACCATAACTAGATGCTTTCTTAGGTTGAACCACCTAGTTGCTTGTGGTCTAGAAAAAAAACAAAAAGAGAAGAACATCGTTAGAAGTTGATTGAAAACACTTAAAAAAGTGATAACCGAAAAAAATTAAAACATGGACTGCTAATTTTATCTGACCCTAAAATGGCAGCTTACTGGCTAAAACACTTAGGGAGATATGTTTCGACGTGGGAGCATTTACGAACCACATATATGAACAAGTAGTACCCACTTGGTCGAACGAATGCTGCTAGAGCTATGATCAGTAATTTCGATGATCGAGAACGAGCAATTCCACGAGGCATGGGACCGTTTTAGATAGCTCATTGATCGATGTCCCCATCATGAAATCTCAAAGACAACTCTTGTACAGAGTTTCTTCAGTGGGCTAACAACAGAGTTACAGGGAATGGTGAACACATCTTGCGGTGGATCATATTTTTCGATGCATGAAGATCAGGTCTGAGCCATTTATGAGAAAATGACAGAGAATTATACCACAATGTCCCAGACTCGGGTCTATAATCATATGAAGCCACCTACATATCATCAGCACTCCCGAGTGGCACAAATCGAAGGGAATATGTCTTATGTTGTCTCGATGCCTATCAATCCTCATCAGCTGACATGGGGATTATTTGCCAGAAGTTGGATCGCATGATAATTATAGAGAAGAAGTGCAGAATTTAGACAAGCTCGGCAAGATTGACGAGCTTGAGAGATGCCTCAATGATCTGAAGACACAGATTATGAGCCTTCAAGATATTCAAGCAGAATCCAATAAGTCTTTCAGATCATATGCTAACTTAGGAAGCCAAGACCGAGGAGTACTTCCGAGGCCTCCAATTTAGCGCATTTACCATGTGCACTCTAAGCCGACTCACCAGTCTTCGGCGTATCCACAGCACCAGCATACACCATCATGTGACACTCAAATGATGGTATATCAGAGCGATCAACCATTGGCATCGATGCCCCCAGTTTACTATAAGATGCCTGAGCCATTGACCGAGGTCATTAGGGTATGGTACAACCAGGAACAACAACCAAGGATCCGTCGTGATCATCCTGGTTTCTGTTGGTCTTCAGGAGGTGCCTCTTCCCAACAGCCATCCCAGGCATCGATTGGGCATATTAGAGAACAACAACAACATTCTGGTCCTCGTCCTTACCAGTACAATTAGTGGAGGCAGAGTTCTTATCCTTCTTAGTATCAGCACAATTATCCTTTACTCAGCCTTAATACCATCGAGGTGACTCATCCGGGTCTCATGGTCCATTCCATGATAACCGAGCCTTAGAATATCTCGCCAATCTGACCACCGACCAGCAGGTCACTTTTAGGCGAGAAATGGATGAGTTCAAAACTCATATCACAGATCTGGTTAAAGGGAAGTCTATCTTGCCTGCTCAGATAGATCCGAATCCAAACAACTTGAAGCGAAAGTCAGAGTAGGTAGATTTGATCGAGTCCACCCTTCAGTCACATGTATCTTCAGATGAATATCTTTTATGTGATGATGTTGATTTCATTTCTCTTAGGAGTGGTAGGATGATAGTAGGTGGAGACTCAGTTAGGCTCGACGAGGATATACCTGAGGATACAAGCGAGCTTGTTGAGGATGTTGATGGAAGTGTTGAAGCCGCCTATTCCTTTGATGATAAAGATGGTGGTGCTGAAGCCACCAAGTCTGAAGAGCAGCCAGAGCCGAACACCAATATAGCTGCTTTACCTTTCTTTGTGTATAGTGACGATGAGAGAAAATCACAAAAAATGTATAAAAGAGAAGAACTCGAAAGAGAAATAAAAAAAACCGTTGATCAATCTCTGTCTTTTTCTGATGGATCGCGAAATGCAAGTCCCCATTTTGCAAAAACATTTCCTTCTTCTTCTTATGATCCTCCTATTGTACAGACTAACCTGGAGGATGTACATACTCCTTTTCCCAAATCACTCTACTTAGGAAAATGCAATAAAAAAGAAAACACCAAAAAGAAACAAATGAATGATCAGATGAAAGAGATGATCGACAAGTTCACGATCCAACTCACTCTTTCGGAAGCCTTGGAACACATCCCTCTTCTGCATAAAGGCTACAAGAGCGAACCACGATCCACAGAAAGAAGAGGCAATGCAGCCATTGTTCATAAATCTGTGTATTGACTGAGGAAACATGTCATGCAATTTAGTACCGTCTCCCGGCCAAGAGATCATATACAGGAGCACCGTATGTTAGATGCGAGATCCTCGATTAGACTTTTGATTGTATTCTATTATATATCTGATCTTTGATTAATCTTCTTCTTTCTTCCTTACTCGACAAATTCAAATTCGGACCTCTTCGACCAAGCCGAATGGTCTTGCAGTTTGATGATAGATCGGTCAAGAGGCCTAAGGGATTAATCGAAGACGTTATCATCACCATTCATGGTTTGCAACTTCCCGTGGACTTCGTCGTGTTGGTCATGGCGGTCCCAGATACCCCGATCATATTAGTATAACCTTTTCTAACGATGATGAATTCACACTTCATCGTCTTTATTCTTTTATTTTAGCTTTATTTCCCTAGTCGAGTATCTGTAAATACCTATTAATTTCAAGAAATTACCCTTCTGCATGCATTTGTTAATTATGCATTTTTAATACTTTTTATATTAAAATAAAAGAATAAAGAAGATAAGAAAAAGAAAATAAATAAAGAAAAAAATAAAGGATATATTTATGAAAATGCATGCTGACCCGAACCCCAAGAGAAGGTCAAGAGTTGACCTGATCAACCAGGAATAAAGTAGGGGGAGATAGGGTCTTTAATTCAAAAATCAAAAAATCATTTGTAAGTATTTTTCCCTATATATTTGTATAAAACTTACACTATTTTATTTGTATATAAATTGACCTCAAATTAAATATTTTTCTAAACAAAAGTTGTAAATAAAAATGTTTTGTAAATACTAAAATAATGCAAAATAAAATAATGTACATATTACAAATAATCACACTCAGAAAAAGCCATAAAGCGATAATTGAAAGATCAATTCTGGCTCCATACAAACTCAAATTGAATCAAACTCACTTCCACTGTACTCTAAATTAATTTTTCTTTAAAATGGTTGTGGCTCATAATTTTTGGAGTTACAGTTGAAAAGTTGTTTTTCTGGGGTGGTTTTTGCAATTTCACCACTTACTTATTGTATATATTTATTCATATTTATTTTTTATACATAATCTAAAAAATTATAAATATTCTCTTCATTAATTGAAATAAAAAAATAATTTCCTTATTTGTATATGTGTATATTGTACTATATGTATATATTACTTGTATATAAATAATTACCTTACATACAAATCACCAAAAAATTTTAATATCTATCATTAATTAATAAAATTAATATAATTACAAAAATTGGATTTAATTATATAATTTATTCATTTATTTGATTTGAAAACCTACCTTGTATATAAGATTTGATTTTATGCCTTAAATAACCACCATTAAGGTGGCTAACTAACTTTGGAAAATTATATATTTTGATTATTTTGTTTAAATCCGAATTTTGTTTTTAATTAATTGATTAATTAATTTTATTTATTTAATTAAACAATAAACACATTCCTTTTTTGTATATGGTTTCCTTTTTGGGATTTATTCTTCTTTTTAATGGTTCTCCTTTCCTTCATTATTCTTTGATCAATCTTTGGTGGAGAGGCGTCCGATCTCCGAGATCAATCTTTGGTGAAGAAGGAGCCTCAATCCCGAAATTATGTCGGTCGATAGAGGAGCGCAGCCCCCGAGCCGTCCGGTGACAGCGGACCGGTTGTCGTTGAGGCCATCACGGCGCCCGCCTCCCTTAAGTTAGATCCCATTTTTTTGTATATTTCATCTAGAGTAATTGTAGCGTAGTTTTAATTTTCAATATCGTAGTAGATCTAGATCCGTAGTTTTAATTTTCCATTCCGATTAAATCCGCCTCTAAACCTGATTTTTCATCTCACATCTCGATCTCTACATGTTCCTATTCTACCTCATCAACTTCGGTCATGCATGGTGATCAGAGACTCGGATCTATCTTCCATTTTGCCAGATCCGCCTCCACTCACATTTTTCCGTGTTTGATTTTTCCCAGATCGACTCGTCGTGCTCTTATCCCCATTTGCATAATTAAAAAAATAAAAAAACATATAGTTTATTTATCTAACATCTATTTTGCAGGAATAAAAATAATAAAATAATAATAATACATTTTTATTTAATCTTTGCATTTTTATTTTCCAAAAAAAATAAAAAAATTAAAAAGAACAACGGCGTCTGCCGCCCATCTTCCAGATCCACCAACGCCAGCCAGCAGTGCTGCCCGTCGCCTCCACCGCCCCACCGCGATCTACCGCAGTCGCCGCCATCTCCTCCAACCTCCTACCGCCGCAAGCAGCTGCCACCAATACTCACACCACCGACCGACAGCCCTGCGCCACTGCCCTTTCCGACTATGGTAATGGGAAGGTGTACTTTCGCGTCAAGGCTGAGAGTATACATCTGAGATATGATCCAAGAACAATAATCCAAATCAGCTGAGTTAGAGAGAGCATCTAATGATGAACCCGACAAACATCTGGATCGCGATTTCATATAAACAGGTGATGGGGTTGTCTGGGCCGAACCTAGTACTCAATCATTCATCACACCTTCAGTAGAAGCCGAGATTCAAATATCAGATGATGGGAGGTTGGAGAACACAGTCATGGAATCGAATAGTGAAAATATTGATGGAGACTATTCTGAGACTTTTTCAGATCATTCTGATATTCTTAATCCCTCTGAGTCAGAAGTCGATAATCACAGTTGTCAATTACCCGCAGATCAGTCAGATTCCAAAGTTGCTGATTGGCAGTGTTCGTTGAATTCTTATCACTTCAGACTCCATTTACAGAGCCTACAACTAGCCTGGAGATCGAATCAGATCAGAATATCTAACAACCTCCAGATCTTTCTGAGTCAGAGCAGGCTGAGCTTACGCATCCAGACCTAGCTTCCTATACACATGCCCGAGTCAAACCGGCTCTTCCTATTCCTTCTCCCCCTGAGCTCAAACCATTACCTCAGAGCATGAAATATCGATTCCTTGCTGGAGAGCCTAAAATTTTTCCGATCATCATCGCTTCCGACTTGACTGATGAAAAAGAATCCCGTCTGATAGACATTCTTGAAAAGAACCACAAGGCGATCGGGTGGTCAGTAGCTGATCTTCATGGGATTAGTCCGGCTCTGTACTCCCACCACATCCTTCTTGAAGATGACGCCAAACCATCTCATGATTTTCAGCGCAGGCTGAACCTGAATTTTCAAGAGGTGGTTATGAAGAGCGTATATTTTATCTATCTCATCTCTGACTCAACATGGGTTGGTCCTTTACATGTGGTACCCAAGAAGACTGGTATCACTACTGTGATAAATGAGGACAGAGAGGATATCTCTACCCGAGTACCGACTTCTTGTCGCGTCTGTGTGGACTACAGACGTTTGAATCAGGTGACCAAGAAGGATCACTTCTCGCTACCGTTCATTGATCAGATCATCGAATGGTTATCCAGGAAGAGCCATTGTTGCTTTCTCGATGGGTACTAGAGATATAATCAAGTGGCCATTGCTCCTAAAGACCAAGTAAAGACAACATTCACCGGTCTGTTCGGAACGTATGCTTTCAAATTGATGCCCATTGGATTGTTTAATGCTCTGGCTACATTCTAGAGGTGCATGCTTTCTATCTTTGCGGACATGGTGGGAGATATCTTGGACGTCTTCATGGATGATTTTTCGGTCTATGGTGATGGTTTTTATTCCTGCCAATCTAGACAAAACCATGTGCTTCGGAGGAGCATAGAGGTTAACCTCATTTTTTCTTGGGGGAAGCGCCATTTTCTGAAGACTCATGGGATGGTCCTTGGTCACATCATCTCCAACAGGGGCAGAGGTGGAACCGACCAAGGTAGATATCATAAAGAAACTCAATCCACCATCCAATCTAAAGTACTTACGGTCTTTCCTCGGGCATGTCGGTTTCTACCGACGTTTCATACGAGACTTTAGTAAAATTACCCGACTGTTATCTAATCTTCTTGCAAAAGACACCGGGTTTATTGTAGATGATAAGTATCTTTCGACATTTGAAACTCTCAAGAACATGGCTGTAGAGGCTCTTATCCTTTAGCCACCCGATTGATCTCTCCCATTCGAGATCATAATGGACGCCTCCGATTTTGTTGTTGGGGATGTGTTGGGACAGAGGACGGATGGACTTCCATATGTTATACACTACGCTAGCAAGAATTTGGATTCTGCCCAACGGAATTACACAGTTACAGAGAAAGATATTCTAGCCGTAGTATTTGCCTTATATAAATTTAGGTCCCACATTTTAGGATCGAAAGTGACCATCTTTAATGACCACACTACCATCAAGTACTTAATGGAAAAGAAGGATTCAAAGCCATATCTGACCAGATGGATCCTTCTACTACAGGACTTCAATATTGTGATCAAGGATAAGCTTGGAGTCAAGAATGTGGTGGCATATCACCTCTCTTGGTTAGAAACACCCAAGACTTATGAGTTTGATGCACCTATAACCGAGACCTTCCCTGATGAATCGATTCTTGTTGTCGCCTCGCTTCCATGGTATGCCGACATTTTGAACTTTCTTGTTTCTAAGAAAGTCCCACAAGGTTGGTCCAGATAGAGACTTGAGACTTTTCTTGCGAAAGTCAAGTCTTACCATTGGGAGGATCCGATCCTTTATCATGAAGGAGTGGATTCTGTCTGGCATCGGTGTATTCCTCAGTAGGAACCAGAGTGTCCTCATGCATTTCCATAGATTAGAAGTTGGAGGACACCATTCATGGAAGAGGATAGCATAGAAGGTGCTCCAATCTGTCCTTTGGTGTCCTACGCTCGTTGCGGATGCTCATGCATTTGTAAAGAGATGTACTGACTGTCAGAGAATGGGCACTTGTGGACATAAAGACATGATGCCAATGCAGTCGATTCACCTTTGTGAAGTGTTTGATGCATGGGGTATCGACTTTATGTGCCCATTCCCTAAAAGTAAGGGGTTTGAGTATATTCTTCTAGCTATGGATTATGTGAGTTGTTGGGTAGAGGCTATTCCTGCTCGAGCTGCTGATAAGAACGCAGTTTGTAAGTTCCTGAGAAAGCATATCATTAAGTGGTTCGGGGTCCCTCGAGTTCTGATATAAGACGGGGGTAGCCTCTTCATCAATGACAAGGTAAGAGAACTTGCTAATGAGTTCGGCATAGACCATCAGGTTGCTACTCCATATCATCCTCAGACGAATGGTCTAGCCGAGGTTTCGAATAGGGAGACTAAGACGATCTTGCAGAAGGTTGTTCGCCCGGACCGAAAGGATAAGTCGCAGCTTTTGGAATTGGTTCTTTGGGCCTATAGAACATATTTCAAAACTCCATTGTGAACATCTCCCTTTCAACTCGTTTATGGCAAGCCATGCCACTTACCTGTTGAAATCAAGCACCGATCTTTGTGGGCAGTGAAAAAGTGATCTTTGGCCTAGATTATGCAGGAGATCAGAGGCAGATTGAATTAGCAGCCCTGGAGGAATTAAGAGATGAAGCCTTCACAAGTAGCCTTCATTACAAAGAGCGGACGAAAGAGTGGCATGATTCTCACATCAGCCACAAGCAGTTTGAACCCGATTAGAAAGTCTGGCTATTCGATGCAAGGTTGAAATTATTTCTAAGGAAACTTCAGAGCAAGTGGAAATGCCCATATCTTGTGTGAAAGGTGTACGGAAACGGTAGCATCGATATATCTGAGTTGTCATCTGATTCCACCTTTCGAGTTAATGGTCAGCGATTAAAACCTTTTCTCAATCATGAGTCGCCGACCATTGAAGTTGCCCCATCTATTTTGTATGAGATGATCTCTTCACTCTTACACTCTGCATCTCATACCTGATTTTCCAGATCACCTTGTATATAACTTTTCGATTGTATTCTTTTCTTCTTCTGTTTTTCTTACACCCTTAGGTTTCATCTAGAATTTTGCTATACTTAGGATGTGTTTTATCCTAAGTATGGGGGGTAGACACTGTTGTTGTTCATTTGTTCTGTTTTATTACCCCTGTCGTTGCTTATACTTAGGGTGTGCTTTACCCTAAGTATGGGGGGGTAATATCGCTCATGTTGCTTTTGGATTATTCGGTTTTTATATCGTCTGTTCACTCGCTTGTCCCTCATCTTTTGATATTGTCTCTATACTTATGGATATTTCACCCTAAGTATAGGGAGGACAAGCCAAGCCGTTGAGTGTGTACATTCTCTTCACCTCGATCATATTCGATTTTGAGTCTGCTATCCCTAGGATTACATGATCCTAAGTATAGAGGAGATGATTGACTTCTATTCATTCATTCGTTAGTCTTTTGAGTCATTGTAATATAGAATTCTTTTCACTGATCTATTCTTAGCCTAAGTTATTTCTTCCTTTGCCGCTTCTTTGGTCACTATGAAGAAATACTTCACACTAAGTATAAGGGGTGTCGTGTATATATATGCTATATATAACTTAGAAGTCATAACTCGTACTTTATTATATCTTCAATAATATGGCTCTCTAAACGTATGGGTGTATATTTTGGGTTTTTAAAAGCTGCAAGAAAATCGTAAATATGACTTATTAAAAAATATCTTAAAATGTATAAAAAAATGATGTAAAATACTTTGATAAAATACTTAAAA
Source organism: Ottelia alismoides (assembly GCA_037367405.1). Lineage (NCBI taxonomy): Eukaryota > Viridiplantae > Streptophyta > Magnoliopsida > Alismatales > Hydrocharitaceae > Ottelia > Ottelia alismoides. Next base: position 409,099 of record JAZKJV010009652.1, on the reverse strand, counting down.
AAACTTGTAAATAAAATTCTTGTAAAATCTTGTATAAAAGTCGTATAAACTTGTATAAAACCTTTGTAAAATGTACAAAATTCGTGTAAAATCTGTATAAATAGAATTAATCCACTAACTCTTTTACAAAGACCCTAATAATTGAAAAGTTTTAAAAATTCAATAAAAATTTGCAAGTCTTTAACAATTACTTAAAAAGTTTAAACTGAAAAATATACTTAATAAAAAATTGATGCATTCATTAGCATCTTTCGGAACAAGTTTCATTCTTGAACTGAATGGATCTAAGTCCGAGAGTTGGAGCTTGGTTTAGGCCTTAATCTAGTTAATTCTAAAGTGAATTTATTAGTAAATGAAATTGGGATTATTCAAGTCTTTTAGACTTAATTCTTTGGGCTCCATAAGACCATGTTCAAAATTCAACTTCGAAGTGCCTAAGTAGGACACCTGGTGTCATCTATTTAACTCTTATCCATTTGAATCAATTTTTGAACTCATGCACTCTACACTTATCTCTTGCATGGGCCTGCGAAGGGCAATCTATTTTGGTTGTGAATTTCCATCCTTGTCTAGTGGCGCTAACGTCTAAAGATGGGAGAGATAGGGGTTGAATAAAGCTTCGGTTGAGGGAAGGATCTGCTGACACAATTTTTCCAGGACCTCAAAAAATGGATGGAATGAAAAGATGCTATATCCGTCAGGGCATAAAAGACCTATGCATTGCAACAATCATGTCATCAAAAAGAAGCCAAATACACCAAATACCAAAATGACCACAATGGTCCGAGCGTCAGAAAGCCTACATGTCTCAATGGAGACTTGGCTAAACTTTCCAGCCTTCACAGGATATGTGATTACACTGATCACACTGCAGTTCTCTTTACATTCTTCTATCTTCTTCCTCTATTCGATTGTGGACTCAACATAACATGACCTTAGAAGGAAATACCCCCTCCTCGAGGATCGAGTAGCTGGATGAGGGTCCAATGGGAGTGTATTACTGGGATGGTCGGTTTCTTCGCTTCTTTAGAGTGGGAAGAGCTAAAACCTTTCACACACAGTACAGATTGCTTTAAAAGCTGAAATGTTTGCATGATGGATGGTTGGATCTGAGTTGGCTATTGAGGTGAACCTAGATAAGGATTTGTGGAACTCAAGGGATATCGAGGCTTAAATCCTAATTCCAATAGAGTCCCAACATGCTAATAATCCAAAGGCCTAAATCCGAGTTCTAAATTTTGGGTGAAGTGAGATTCGGTTTAAGAAACAAGCATGTTCTAAGTTCTTTTATTTTCCATTTTCTTTTTCTTTCTGCTTGCACTTATTTATAGAATAAGTGTTTGCTAAGGGACTAGCAAAGTTAATGTACAGGGGAATGATGAATCTATGATTCATCGCCTTTATTCTTATATTTTAGCTAAAATCCTTGATAAAATACATGTGAATAATCAATAATTCCAACTAATTATCATTCTAACCACAAATATTAATATTATATATTTAACACTTATTTTATCCAAAATAAAATAATAAAGAGAAAAAATAAAAGAAAAGAAGGTTGTAAATATCAAATATATACAGACTGGTCCTAACCTTGAGACCAGGTCAATATTGACATGGTCGATAAAATAAAAAATTAGGGGGAGATAAGGATCCTAACCTATAAAAATATCAAGAAAATCAAGACCAAAAATAAAATAAATCATTTCCCACCTTATAAATATTTCACATATTTTATTCATCACTTAGATCATTCCAAATGAAAATACTTTTTTTATAAAAGTTGATAAAAATATATATTATTTTATAAACCTATCAGAAAAATAATTTAACACAAAAATAATTTTTTACAATGAACCGAAAAAACCGCAAAAGCCGACTTTCAAGGTTGATAACTATTTATAGAAAACTCCAAATGGATCAAATTAACTATTAAACTTCGTTTTATACTTAATAATATTTATTAAAAAATATAAAAAAATTGGAATAAAATCGTGGGTTTTAGCATTTGGGCCCCGTTGTATATATGTACTTTATATAGAAACTTCCCGGATTTTTAATTAATTAACCATAAATCCAGTTATTGTAATTTCTTTTCTAAAAAACTTCTAAATATATATATAATATAAAAATATAACTTAGTCAAAATACCAACAAAACTTGAAGCCTTGAGGCCACTACCTAAATTTTCCAGACCTCATAAGTCGGCCATACAGACTCCGAACTGAGCAAACTCGGTCTTAAAATTTGTATTATTTAATTGTTTACAAAAATTACAATGATTTCACTAAAATTAGAGTTAGTATGAAAATGTGGGTTTCAGGATCGTGTTGGTATATTGTACAATGTACCGTAATTTATTATTTTTTATATATGTTAATTTATATATTTATATATTTTACTAATCTTTTAATATTGAAATTAAATTAAAATAAAAATCATTTAGTTTTTTATTATTTTATTTATTAATTTTTTTAATTCATTAATTTATTTAATTAATTTATTAATTATTAATCAATTTACTTAATTATTTACTTAAGTATTTAACTAATTATTTAATTATCTCTTAAATAATATATTTAACTTAATTATAATTGAATTAATTAATAAAATGTTTGGGGTCACGTGCTCCCCACGCATGCATACCCTTTCCCTTTCCCCCTTCTTCCCCCTTTCTCCTATGCAGCGCCACCCGCTACTTCTCGTCCTCCGACCGCCTAACTTCCCAACTGCTCTAACCACTAGTTGTTGGTCGATGCACCAACTTCCTCGCCATGTAACCATCCTCCATCGGCGGTGATTGAAGCCACCCTCACCTATAAATAGGACCCCTTCCCTTTGAGCTAAATAATCCGCCATTTCTTTCCACCATTTCCAGGGAGCTCTGGAGTGGCTCGGTGACAGAGAGTTGTGTCTCCGTTGAAGCGAGGAGCAGGGAGGTTGGCGAGATCAACTCATCGGTGTTGAGCACAGCTCCACCGAACGTAGGCTCCGGAACCACTATACGTGGAGGTGATAATCATCTGGAACTCCTCTGAGTTCCTCGTTCCCTGGAGAGTGCTTCCATACCATCGATTATTCCTAGGTTAGATACCTAATTTTTCCCTCTTACTTCTCTTTCCTCTTCTCAGTTTCTCTTCTCCTTCCCCTCTATTATCATCTTAACTATCTGATCTAATTCCACGCCACGACTGTAATCTCGATTCTCATCTCATCCTCTTCTGATTTATCTTCTCTCCTCTGCATTCCTCCCAGATCTGATCTCCTTCCTGCCAAGTGTAGTGGCCGAAGATCTATTACGAGTCCTTCATGACCTATCACTACTGCACTCACTGATTTCCTTATCGTGTAACGATTAGTCGAGATCCGCAATCTTGAGCCTATGTTTTACATGCATATTAGGTACATGGAGTCATTGGTTCAACCATCGCTTGGATCTCTTGTTATAGATCGGAAGCACAGAGGAATACATCAAGCATATGTACATTATCAGAGGTGCAAACATGATAGATATTGCAGATTTGATCACCTGAAACTATTGGTTTGATCGACATGACCACATCTGTAAGACTAAGCATTGCATCGCAAATCGAAGCCATTTGAATCCAATAATTAGGGATGCATCTGCACATTTAAGCCATTAAGCACCATTGTCCGAGAAACCTTCAACATCCTCAACTGGTCGAGCATCACTTGCGGATCAAGCCACCGAGCCGAAGGCATCCGGAGCATCGTCAACACGATCTGAACAAGGAGCACGAAGATAAAAAACCTGCAAATCTGGGAACAGATATGAGACACTTCAGCAAGAGCGAGTGGAGCAAGCATCGTTGAATGATCACACCTCTAGTTGCATCCAGATCTGAGAACTAAGAGCTTCATCTACTTCATTTAATGAAGGAATCGACCTTGAGTTGAGTTTCATCGCTGAAATTGAAAGTACATCACCTTTAATCTGAGCATCTAATCGTTCGAGCATCACCTGCAGGAAGCTTCTCATCTTGAAGTGCTTGAACAAGCATTAAGAGTCTGCCAGAGATCGACTATTGCATCCGATCGAGAAGCAATCCCCGTCGTTTCACATAATTGGGAAAATAGCCCCAACCGTCATATTCAACTCTGATTGCATGATCAGATTGATCGATCGGTCATCCGTAGTGCCACGCATCAATACTAAACTGACATGATCAACCAACCACTCTTCGCGGTCACGTGCGACATGCATGCATGCACAACCATTTTTTCTAGGGCAATAAGCGATACAGCACCTGAATATTTGATATCTACTAGTAAGTCCCATCGCTGAGCAATCATGTGGTCAAACACGTGCGTCGTTGGTGATTTTCCAGGTTTGCCCCCCCCCCCACTCCTTAATATTATGAATAGACCCAGCATGTGGAAGTAGTACGTGCTCTTTGTAAATTTTTGCACCGATGTCCTCCAATTCTGCAGATTTACACACGCAACCCCGTAGTTTCCAGAATGTCACATTTATACCCCCAACTTATTATATCATACTATACACATCCTTTACATATTTAATAAAATGAAAATATATAAATATAATAAAAATAACCTATATTATACTATCTACATAATTAAATAAGTTTTGAAAAATATAAAAGATTTTCTATTTTTAAAAATCATTTAAAATCACCAAAAATATATAAAAATATTAAAAAAACCATAAAAATGGAAAAACGCTTAAAATCTAGAAAAAAATTACCCTTAGTATATTTTTACTACTTTTACATAGAAAACTCAAAAGAAAATAAAAATCAAATATTAGAACCAATAAAAACATAAAATTCATTAAATTTTGTAAAAATCATAACTAAATAAATAAAAATCATCTAAAAAAGCACAACATATCATTGTAAAGGTAATTTCACTTGCATTCTAATAAAAAATAAAAATATTTTCATCTAGTTTTCAAATTTAAAAATAAAAATAAAAATTGTTTTCCTATAAAAACGTAATTTTCAACATCAAAAATATTCTAAAACTCAGAAAAATCCATAAAAACGTTTTAAAACTCCATAAAAATAGAAAAACAAATTAAAACATAAAAATAATAAAATAAAAATAAAAATAAAGTTACAAAATACTTCCTAAATTAAAAATGAAAATAATAAAAAATACTTAGAAACTCACAACAATAATATAAAATTCATTAAATTCAAATAAAAATAAGAAAAATACTTAAAAATAAAATAAAAGGGAAATATTTAACCTTAGATTTTATATAATTTAACCCTAATTTCCAACAGTTTGCTTCCCTGAGTTCGACACTCCTGTACTTGACACTATACACATCTTGTTTAGGAGTATAAATAATAAAAATAAGAAGATTAACTAAAAATTAATCTTTTCTAGTAAAATTCGACCGGCCACCACAACAACAGTTGTTTATATTTTTAGACAACACGATCCATGATGAATACCCATTCATCACTCTTTATTCTTATATTTTAGCTACAAAAACCTATGCAAATGCATGTAGATATGTGTAAATAGGAATCATTAGCAAAAGCATGCATTTTGTAAATATCTATAATTAGCATGTTTTTGTGCAAAAATAAAAGAATAAAGAGGAAAAAGAAAAAGAGGGAAATATTTAGAATAAATATTGAGCAACCTAACCCAAGGGAGGGCTCAGCATGGGCCTGACCGCATAAAAGCCAAGTAGAGGGAGATAGGGGCTCATGTGTAAATATCTCTGTAAATAAATAAAATTATATTTTCCTCACCCAAAAACATGTTTGTAAATATTTGTACATATTTATAAAGTATAAAAACAAAATAAAAATTTAAAAATCAAAAAGACCAAAAAGATCCTTTCACCATGTACATAGACCATGCCTCCTCATGTATTTAACCTTGTAAATAAACTTATTTATTTTCAAAACTTTTTGTAAATATCCTATATTATATATTGTAAATAAATAAAATGAAAAGAATCAAAACAAAAATCAAATAAAAATTACAAAATTAAAAACCCTATATTGTATATATACCTATGTATAGCTATACATTGTAAATACCTTATTTTTATTTCCAAAAAATAATTAAAAATCACCAAAAAAATAGAGAAAAATAAAATAAAAATATTTTATGTTTTAAGTTTTTATTAATTCGATCATTTTCTAGCCTAAATAAATAAATCAAGTTTTATTTGCTTGGCGGGCTCTGATTGGTCCACGGGGGATTGTTGACCCCCGGTCAACTCTCCCCCCAGGACCACCAGAGCCGGGTATGTCGTGCCCGACCCGATTTCACCATTTTCCACCCGCCTGACCCGGCTGCCATTTACCCAAACCCCGGGCTCCGATTAACCTCTGATCATCCAGGACCCTCGCCCGGGGTGGGTTTGGTGGATCCGAGCTCCGTGCCACCTGCCCGACCTCCTTCTTCTCGGATCTTCCACCATATTTAAAGTCGTCACCGGCGACCTATTCACGCGATCTTTGGATTCCTGCTCGCCGCCAAGGAGCTCCTCCAGACCACCCGAGTGACAGGCGAGTGCTTTGGAGTGGAAGCGAGGCCCGAGTTGCAAGGAAACCATTGATCCGGTGGTTGACTCCGCCGTGCGCCGCCACGAGCGCGCTCAGCCTCGGGGAAGCGACGCCCCCTTGCAGGCAATGACCAGAAGCTCGCCGAGCTTCAGCCCAGTTGACAGCAGCCATCAGGTAGCGTAGTTAACCAGTAGAATAGCGTAGCTTTAGATTTTTCGATTCCCGGTAGTTTAGCTCCGCCACCTCCGCCAGTCATTTCCGTCTACCCATTTGACCATCCGTCACCGCCATTACCTCCGCCAGACTCCTATACACCTGCTCCGCCCCTTCATTCCCCCTGGCTCGCCCCGGAGCAGGGTACCGGCTCTTCTCCCTCCGCCGCTCGCCGGAGAGCCCTCATCTCGCATCACCGTTCACCTTCCGCCCGCTCTGACGGGTCGAGGCAGTTTGCCCTCGACCCCTCTTTCTTCCTGTGCACGTATCCAGGCCTATCGACCTCATCTGGAGGTCGGAACTTCAGAGCACAGCCGCTCCAGGTCATCCACGTCGCCGGAGCTCTCTGGAGCTCCTCGCCTCCATCAGAGCAGAGCATCGGGTGCGGAGCTTCACGGCGAAGCTTTCCCGCACCTCAGGAGCGTCAGACGAGGGCCATCGCGCGCACAGAGGCCCGGCGAAAGTCGCCGGCGACTAGTTCTTGCAGCATCCTCGTCCGCCGTCAGATCGACCTTGGTGCTCCAGATTAGATCGTAGCCGTCCATCCTCGGAGCAGCATCCACCGCCAGATCTTATGAGGATCGATCTTCACCGTTGAGCCACGAGGTTAAGCCACAACGCCTCTCAGCCATCCGATCGAGCACGTGGCTGCACCTCGACCATCCGATCCGAGCCTGGAGTCCTTCGCAGCCCCACAACGCACCAGAGCCGTTGGATCTGACACGTGGGAGCATTACAGCCATCGGATCGACTCGAGGGTCCCCGTTGGTGTGCGGCGCGTCAACTCAACCGTTCGATCTGCCACGCGTCGCGCATCCGTCCCTCGACATTAATAAAAGGGTAAATTACCATAGGCCCCCTCTTAGTTTGTGTTTTTAGATTCAGTCCTGTAAATATTTTGTGCTTTTTATTTACGTTGGGATATTTGCACATTGGACCTCGTGCTCCTTAGTTTAATTGCAGTTATGCCCCTGTGAGTGTCTGTCACGTGTTTCGCCACGTGCTTTATCTGGTGTAATTGCAACATTAGTCCTGTAGTTTTGGTTGTTTGTTATTGAATGGAAACTTTATGGTAATTGCATATATGCCCCTGTGAACGTTTTATTTGCGCATGTGCGTCTTTTAGTGGGTTATTTGCATAACAGCCTCTGGACTTTTTGGTACGAGTTACCAAAAGGTCCTAGGACTTGTTTTTATTACCAGAAGGTCCCTGAGTGCCCCAGGCACGCGCCACGTGCGTGACTTGCTGGGAAAATTGCACCTGGACCCCCAGAACTTCGGGTATTTGCACTTAAGTCCCTGTGCACAGTGCCCCCTTTTGATTTTTGAATAAAATATCAAACCACCTCCAAATTCGATGAAAATTTGACACATGGCTCCTGCCATGTTGTAGGATTTTTGAGAATTTTGGAGGACATTTTTTATTTTATTTGTTATTTTTAAAAATTCAAAAACCTCTATTTTAGCTACTGTCTAGAATTAAAAATCCCAAAAAAATATAAAAACCCCCTCAAAAATTCCAAAAAAATTAGGTACTGTTTCTTTTGAGTTTCTTGATTTTCTAGCCAATTTTGGCTATTTTTCATTGAGTAAAAACCCTAAAAATTCAAAAACACCTAAAAACTCATAAAAATCATAATAATTAATATAAAAACCCAAAAACAATAATTTTGGTGCTCAAATTTTCCTTATTTTCTCTAGTATACAGGAAAATTACCTCCAGGTCCCTCTGAGATCCTTAGATATTTTATCTTTGGGTTTTGGGTCTGGCTGGACAGTACCTTGTCTTTTTAGTACTGTTTGATTTTTAGATTATAAAATACACCTTATAAAAATCCCAAAAATTCACCAAAAACACTAAAAAACCTAAAAAATATAAAAACATTTTTGTTTGAATTTTTGCTTCATTTTTGATGCATTAAATAATTTGCTTAAGTGTGCTTGTGTTTGTTTCTTTTATTTTCTTCACATTTTAAAAATCCAAAAAAATATAAAAATCATTAAAAACCACTAAAAATCTTTGTCTTTTATTTTACTTTATTTTTACTACTTCGTAGGCCCTAGGCCAACCCGTGCTCCTTGTGTTCGACCCTGGGTGCTATACCAGGTTAATCTCATAGCTAGACCGCTCCATTTGACCTTGATTGATTTTACGTGTTTTGAGTGGTTGATTTTTCTTGATATACCTATCCTCTGAGATTCGGGTCGCAACGACCCTTGTCTTATTACCTTCACCCGGGTCTTTGGGATTTTTAGGTTATCAGAATGGCGCCGTTGCCGGGGAGCACTGCTTAGTAGTTATTTTTGTTTTTATTTTCATTTTTGTTTTCGCGGCTTTTCGCGGCTCTTCGGAGCTCGCGGCTTTTCGCGGCTTTTGTATCTATTTTCTTTTTGTTTTATTTTGATTTTCTTTTATTCTTATTTTTGTTTTATTTTCTGTGTTTATTTTATTCTCCATTTTTGCATATATACCCTGACTTGTATTTTTATTTCTTTTCGTTTGATTATTTTTACTGGTCTGACCACTCTTCTCTTCTTCTTGCGAGGGCCCGAGGACCGCGGAGGCGACTTTCGAGGAGCCTGAGCAGCCGAGGAACTTGGAGGCGGCTTCCTTCTCTACGAAGCCGCAGGAGAGAGCGAGAGAGAGAGTCGAGTGGGTGAGGATAGTTTAGGATTTTTTTATTCTATTATTATTGTAATAATACAGGGACTCTTGGGACTGTTTGGACTTGGACTTGTGACCGTAGCGGGTCTGTTTCGCCGAGCACCGGTGTGCTCGGGGGACCCATTAGGACCTTCGGGTTTTTCGCGGCTTTCTTCGCGGTTTTTCTTTTTCTTTCTTACTGTCTTTTCCGGTTTTTCGCGGTTTTTGCTCGAGCCCCTAGACTTAGGATTTTCTGGTGAATGTGCCGTAACTAGTAGGATCCACACACCTAATTGCATATCTGTTCCTATAGACTGTTATTGGACCTACTTAAAATCAATAATAAAAATAACCGACTCGCTAGCCTCCGTAGCCTACGTGCCGTAGCCCGTCCTGTAAAGCGCTTACTCCTACCCCCGATTTGTCGGGCAGGGGAGGGACGGGCCAAGACTGGACTCTTTGGCTTAGAGGTCGGTGACCGGTTAGACGGTTCTTCGCTAGAAGTTGCTCATCTAGGACTCAGTTTTTCCCGCTGCATCATTTAGCTTAGTTTTATTTCTGTCTTTTATTTTATGCGCGGATCATATTGCATGTAGAGAGCTGGAGGCAGGTACGCATTTCTGACTTTGCATGCATCATTGATTTCTCGTGCATCGGCTTTTTCGACTTCTCCCCCCTGTTTTTGACTTAATAATCAGGAGAACCGAAAAATTCGTTAGGCGTTTCTTTTTATTGAAAAATACCTAAAAACAAAAACAATAAAACCGGGACTGTTAATCATACTTGACCTAAAAGACATCTCACGAAAAATCTGTCTTGGGGAGAGCAACCCCCTCCTTGTCTGGTTTGGATGAGCGAGAGAGTGATCCGCACATTAGGATAGAGCCTCCGATCTTTTCTTGACTGATTACCGGCTTTCAGTACGGGACAGTCGGTTGAGAGAGATTTGGATACCTATTGACCTCACGTAATCGCTCTGATAGATTGGATGATCACCTAAAATAAAATTGACAAGATAATTGACCGATCCCTTCGGTCTTCAGCTCTGTGTGCGTAGGTGAATTTGGGGTTTGCTTGTTCATCTCGTTTGATTGCCAGATCCCTTCGATCCTTTCTCATCACCCTCCCTCACCTCCCTTCATTCCACTTGCTTCTTCTTTATCCCTGGATGATGGATTCCCCTCACTACGAGCCGACTCTTACGGCTTCTTCTCCGTTTTCTGACCATCACTCCAGTCCACCTTCTAGGGAGGTCGGATCTCCGACCAACCTCCCGCTCCCTCCCTCCCTTTCATCTCATCACTCTAGGCATGCTGTGCTAGACGTCCGAGGATACCAGCTAGAGCAGATGCGAGACCCGGACGATGTTGTTGCTGAGGTGAGAGCGCACTCCGTTGGTGACCAGAGAGAGCAGTGGAGATTAGCAGACACATCCTACTCCAGAAGGATGGAGGAGCAGATAGCATATGGAGCTCAGTCAGCTTCTACACTAGGTCCATTCGTCTTGGAGTTGGATTACATTCAGCGACTGCCGACATTTTCAGGAGAGGCGCATGAGGAGCCTTATCTTCACCTGTTAGCTTTCGAGGAGTTTTGTAGAGCACAGAAATATTCAGACGTCACTGCAGAGGAGCTGATGAGCAGGACCTTCCCATTCATGCTTCACGACAGAGCCATGAGATGGCACCGACGATTGGGGAGGACATTCGAGACGTGGGGAGAGCTACGCCGAGAGTTCTTGCAGAGATACTTCCCTCCACGTAGAGCAGATTTCATGCGGTCTTTGATCATGGACTTTTCAGTTGATTCCCAGGAGCCATTGCACGAGACATGGCCGAGGTTTCTTGACCTCTTGAGGAGATTTCCAGACCATGGACTTCCACTGACAGATGTGATTGAGATCTCCATGCGGGGGATGACCGCAGAGCAGATAGCACTGGTGATTACCACATGTGGCGGTTCACACCGCAGTTCCGACATTCACTTCCTGGATACCATCTCGAGGTTACTTTCACAGAGATCTTCTTCGCGAGATACCATGGTCGGGACAACACATGCGGATGCTGCAGTACCAGTACGGTGTATTACTTTGCATGATGAGACAATTTCTACACACCAGCCCGAGGATTTGGATGATGCCGCACCATTGACAGAGGAGATGACTGTGATAGCAGAGGTTCAGACCCAGAATCTACTTGAGTTCCCGTTGGCCTTCCAGCTGGAGTTCGAGGCAGCCCTAGAGTTTCCAGTTGACGAGTCTTGGATATCAGATCTTCTGATACTCCAGGAGCCGGAGGAGCACCAGCTTTTGCAGCCATTGATTCAGACACTTCAGCTTCCAGCCCCGGAGGAGTCAGTCTCCTTCCTGCAGAGACACTTCTCGGATACAGACAGTCACCAGGACTCAGCCCAGCAGCCACAGCTCGATGAGGGACACCACTTTGAGAGTACAGACACAGAGAGTCCCGTCTTCGAGACTTTGGTCCTCCACTTTGTTGAGATAGATACACTTCCTGAGGACCAGCTGACAGCCAACATAGCCGCAGAGCGAGGATCAGCGGTAGACACTTTTTCGGCTTCCGCAGTGTTGACTAGTACCTTCTCCTGCTTCCAGATTGCCGAGACTTACACTTCAGATGATGATGCAACCTGGTGCACTGAGTGGATACTTGATAGCAGCACAGATGCCCATCTAGATCCTGATCCTCTTCTTCTCACTTCTGAGCCTGCATCTCTCCCCGAGGGTTATCTGCGGGAGAATGCCGCACTCGATGAGTACTCGGTTTCACATGCTGAGAGTGTTTCCGATCTGGCGGAACACGAAACCGAGTCTTTAGATCATTCTGATTCTGATTCTTCTCACCTCGACGACCCTCGCGAGGATGAGCCCATCTTGGAGATATTCGATGATCTGCCTGATCTCTTTTCATTCTATTCATCGGATATCAGTCTGCTTAGAGAGTCTCCTAATCTTGATTGTCCATACCTGCTTGAGACACTGATTAACGTGGAGGATTCTATTACTGATCCATCTTTCTCCACGTTTGATTTCATCGGCTCCATACTCTCACTCCAGTCTGATCCAGAGCCGAGGATTTCTTTTGTGCTACCGAATCCTGATCACTTCTTCCCATATCTTTGGCCGGTAGCAGACACCCGCCTGATTGCATACCTGGGTGTCTTACTTTACACTGTTGAGTTTGTCGTTGTTCTCACACCGAGACTGCGGCGACAGTACGGCATTCGCCTTACCGATGCCGTCCTGAACCTTGATACTGCATTATCCTAGACTTTGCGCCCAGCTAGGGGCGTAAAATCTAGCGCTTGTTGAGAGGTACCTCAACATTGTACTCTTTTGTATATACGTGTTTCGTCTTATTTTGATCCTTCTTTCTTCCGTTCTTGTTTTCACCCCAGGTCTCGCTTAGGATTATCTTTGCTATACTTAGGATATTACTCATCCTAAGTATAGGGGGGTGAAAACACCGGGTTGTTCTTCGTTCTGTTCCATCACTCCTGTTGTTGCCTATACTTAAGGTTCTCCACCTTAAGTATAGGGGGAGTGATGCCCTCCATCTTGTAGATATTCGTCATTTTCTTTGTGTTTTGCTACCCCCGTTTTGTTTCCTATACTTAGGGGCATTTCACCCTAAGTATAGGGGGGGTAGACCCTGTACATTCTCCACTCAGGTTTTCCCTTAGTATACAGCCTGCTATACTTAGGATTATTTGATCCTAAGTATAGGGGGGAGACCTGAGTCCCTCTTGACTTCTCATTTTCCTTTTGTATAGCCTTCCTTTTCACTTCCCTATACATAGCACGAGTTATGTCTTCTTCATCGCTCTTGACTCTGAGGACATCGTTCGAGCTAAGTATAGGGGGGTGTGTATATATTTCATATATACTTTAGCCATAACTCGTACTTTGTGTGAGTGTGTTAATAAATAAAAATGGCTAAAAACCACAAAAATTAAAAATTTTCATGTACTTAATCTTCTTTTATTTGCACATACATAGCTAGTGTACAAATTATTTTTGTAAAATTGATTTCAAAAATCTTTTGTGTAAAGCTTGTGTAAATATTTTTGTATCAAAATTATGTATATAGTACAAAATTTTTCCAAAATGTTTTGAAAATCAAAAGTTTGCAAAAATCTTGTGTAAATGTGTGTAAATATCTTTTTGCAAAACTTGCACTTCATGCATCATCATTCATCATTTCAAAACATTTTTCAAAAATTTTGCATGATTGTAAAATATTGTGTAAATATGCATCTTTTTGTACATATGTATATAGTTTTTCTGGATGATAGTTGACATTTAAACTAGCCTGGAATCAAATTGAGAAATGGAGCTTGATTAAGATCTTAATCCACCTAATTTCCAAGAGGAACCTTATAGGGCTTAGGTTTAAGGCTTTTCAGGTCCATGGTGACTTAATTCTTTGAGTCCACTAGGCTATGATCACATGTCATCTCAATGAGCCTAAGTATAGCACTTAACAACAACACATGACTCATATAGATTATGGCTTTACTTGGACAACCGCACTATGCACCGAGCTCTCTACGGATGAAGTGGTGAGGAGGCAGTCTTCCTTGACTTGGGGTAGCATATGAGGGTAGTACTTCTAGGTGGAACCTCTCTTCTTCTTATAGTGAAGGAAGTGCGTCTCAACTTGGTCTGGTTGCCATGAAGTCTAACGACGGGAGTTGTGGGTTGCAATAAAGCTTCAAAAGAGGGATAGTCTACGGGCTCAAGAGGAAAAACTCCTTGTATATATGCTGCACATGTATATGTTGTACAGATGCACTTGAAAAAAAAATGTGCAAAAAGAAAAGAACTCCAAAAAAGTGGTGGGTCTGAGAGAAAATGATAATCCCACCGGAGTATGTATATAAGTGCAATAAGCAAAGCTTGGTTTCATGATCCACCTGTTGTAGCTTGCAGCAGGGAGACTTGGCTACACTGGTCAAGCTCCCAAGGGTACTTGGCTACACTGGCCTTGACCCATTCTCTTCTTCCCCCTCTTCTTGAGCCGGTTGTACTTGAACTTAGAAGGGAATACCCCGCTCCTCGAGGAAAGAGTGGCCAGATTGAGGTCATAGAGTTACCTTGTTGGGTAGGGTTGTCAAGTTGCCATTTCTGAGGTGGAGAGCTTAGACCTCACTTTCACAGGACAAGAAAAGATTCATGGTCTTCAGGGTTTGTGATTGATGACTTGTTCTGATCTGGAGCGTTGAGGAGTCTTGACTATAGAGTAGTGGAACTTAGAGGCTGTTAGGTTTTAAGCTTAAGTCTAAATAAGGTTCCGACACATTAATAATCCAAAGATCTGATCGAGCTCCATACCTCAATTTAATGAAGGCAAGTTTAATAATCAACCTTGATCCATGTACATCCTCTTTTTCTTTTTCTTTCTTTCTTTTTCACTTCTTTTTCAAATAAGTGTTTGCTAAGGGACTAGCAAAGTATAGTATAGGGGGGTGATGAATACCCATTCATCACTCTTTATTCTTATATTTTAGCTACAAAAACCTATGCAAATGCATGTAGATATGTGTAAATAGGAATCATTAGCAAAAGCATGCATTTTGTAAATATCTATAATTAGCATGTTTTTGTGCAAAAATAAAAGAATAAAGAGGAAAAAGAAAAAGAGGGAAATATTTAGAATAAATATTGAGCAACCTAACCCAAGGGAGGGCTCAGCATGGGCCTGACCGCATAAAAGCCAAGTAGAGGGAGATAGGGGCTCATGTGTAAATATCTCTGTAAATAAATAAAATTATATTTTCCTCACCCAAAAACATGTTTGTAAATATTTGTACATATTTATAAAGTATAAAAACAAAATAAAAATTTAAAAATCAAAAAGACCAAAAAGATCCTTTCACCATGTACATAGACCATGCCTCCTCATGTATTTAACCTTGTAAATAAACTTATTTATTTTCAAAACTTTTTGTAAATATCCTATATTATATATTGTAAATAAATAAAATGAAAAGAATCAAAACAAAAATCAAATAAAAATTACAAAATTAAAAACCCTATATTGTATATATACCTATGTATAGCTATACATTGTAAATACCTTATTTTTATTTCCAAAAAATAATTAAAAATCACCAAAAAATAGAGAAAAATAAAATAAAAATATTTTATGTTTTAAGTTTTTATTAATTCGATCATTTTCTAGCCTAAATAAATAAATCAAGTTTTATTTGCTTGGCGGGCTCTGATTGGTCCACGGGGGATTGTTGACCCCCGGTCAACTCTCCCCCCAGGACTACCAGAGCCGGGTATGTCGTGCCCGACCCGATTTCACCATTTTCCACCCGCCTGACCCGGCCGCCATTTACCCAAACCCCGGGCTCCGATTAACCTCTGATCATCCAGGACCCTCGCCCGGGGTGGGTTTGGTGGATCCGAGCTCCGTGCCACCCGCCCGACCTCCTTCTTCTCGGATCTTCCACCATATTTAAAGTCGTCACCGGCGACCTATTCACGCGATCTTTGGATTCCTGCTCGCCGCCAAGGAGCTCCTCCAGACCACCCGAGTGACAGGCGAGTGCTTTGGAGTGGAAGCGAGGCCCGAGTTGCAAGGAAACCATTGATCCGGTGGTTGACTCCGCCGTGCGCCGCCACGAGCGCGCTCAGCCTCGGGGAAGCGACGCCCCCTTGCAGGCAATGACCAGAAGCTCGCCGAGCTTCAGCCCAGTCGACAGCAGCCATCAGGTAGCGTAGTTAACCAGTAGAATAGCGTAGCTTTAGATTTTTCGATTCCCGGTAGTTTAGCTCCGCTGCCTCCGCCAGTCGTTTCCGTCTACCCATTTGACCATCCGTCACCGCCATTACCACCGCCAGACTCCTATCCACCTGATCCGCCCCTTCATTCCCCCTGGCTCGCCCTGGAGCAGGGTACCGGCTCTTCTCCCTCCGCCGCTCGCCGGAGAGCCCTCATCTCGCATCACCGTTCACCTTCCGCCCGCTCTGACGGGTCGAGGCAGTTTGCCCTCGACCCCTCTTTCTTCCTGTGCAGGTATCCAGGCCTATCGACCTCATCTGGAGGTCGGAACTTCAGAGCACAGCCGCTCCAGGTCATCCACGTCGCCGGAGCTCTCTGGAGCTCCTCGCCTCCATCAGAGCAGAGCATCGGGTGCGGAGCTTCACGGCGAAGCTTTCCCGCACCTCAGGAGCGTCAGACGAGGGCCATCGCGTGCACAGAGGCCCGGCGAAAGTCGCCGGCGACTAGTTCTTGCAGCATCCTCGTCCGCCGTCAGATCGACCTTGGTGCTCCAGATTAGATCGTAGCCGTCCATCCTCGGAGCAGCATCCACCGCCAGATCTTATGAGGATCGATCTTCACCGTTGAGCCACGAGGTTAAGCCACAACGCCTCTCAGCCATCCGATCGAGCACGTGGCTGCACCTCGACCATCCGATCCGAGCCAGGAGTCCTTCGCAGCCCCACAACGCACCAGAGCCGTTGGATCTGACACGTTGGAGCATTACAGCCATCGGATCGACTCGAGGGTCCCCGTTGGTGTGCGGTGCGTCAACTCAACCGTTCGATCTGCCACGCGTCGCGCATCCGTCCCTCGACATTAATAAAAGGGTAAATTACCGTAGGCCCCCTCTTAGTTTATGTTTTTAGATTCAGTCCTGTAAATATTTTGTGCTTTTTATTTACGTTGGGATATTTGCACATTGGACCTCGTGCTCCTTAGTTTAATTGCAGTTATGCCCCTGTGAGTGTCTGTCACGTGTTTCGCCACGTGCTTTATCTGGTGTAATTGCAACATTAGTCCTGTAGTTCTGGTTGTTTGTTATTGAATGGAAACTTTATGGTAATTGCATATATGCCCCTGTGAACGTTTTATTTGCGCATGTGCGTCTTTTAGTGGGTTATTTGCATAACAGCCTCTGGACTTTTTGGTACGAGTTACCAAAAGGTCCTAGGACTTGTTTTTATTACCAGAAGGTCCCTGAGTGCCCCAGGCACGCACCACGCGCGTGACTTGCTGGGAAAATTGCACCTGGACCCCCAGAACTTCGGGTATTTGCACTTAAGTCCCTGTGCACAGTGCCCCCTTTTGATTTTTGAATAAAATATCAAACCACCTCCAAATTCGATGAAAATTTGATACATGGCTCCTGCCATGTTGTAGGATTTTTGAGAATTTTGGAGGACATTTTTGATTTTATTTGTTATTTTTAAAAATTAAAAAACCTCTATTTTAGCTACTGTCTAGAATTAAAAATCCCAAAAAAATATAAAAACCCCCTCAAAAATTCCAAAAAAAATAGGTACTGTTTCTTTTGAGTTTCTTGATTTTCTAGCCAATTTTGGCTATTTTTCATTGAGTAAAAACCCTAAAAATTCAAAAACACCTAAAAACTCATAAAAATCATAATAATTAATCTAAAAACCCAAAAACAATAATTTTGGTGCTCAAATTTTCCTTATTTTCTCTGGTATACAGGAAAATTACCTCCAGGTCCCTCTGAGATCCTTAGATATTTTATCTTTGGGTTTTGGGCCTGGCTGGACAGTACCTTGTCTTTTTAGTACTATTTGATTTTTAGAAAATAAAATACACCTTATAAAAATCCCAAAAATTCACCAAAAACACTAAAAAACCTAAAAAATATAAAAACATTTTTGTTTGAATTTTTGCTTCATTTTTGATGCATTAAATAATTTGCTTAAGTGTGCTTGTGTTTGTTTCTTTTATTTTCTTCACATTTTAAAAATCCAAAAAAATATAAAAATCATTAAAAACCACTAAAAATCTTTGTCTTTTATTTTACTTTATTTTTACTACTTCGTAGGCCCTAGGCCAACCCCTGCTCTTTGTGTTCGACCCTGGGTGCTATACCAGGTTAATCTCATAGCTAGACCGCTCCATTTGAGCTTGATTGATTTTACGTGTTTTGAGTGGTTGATTTTTCTTGATATACCTATCCTCTGAGATCCGGGTCGCAACGACCCTTGTCTTATTACCTTCACCCGGGTCTTTGGGATTTTTAGGTTATCAATCCATCGTATTTTTCAGGATGCAAACTATTGGAAACTAGGGTTAAATGGTAGAAAATTAAGGTTTTAATATTGTATCATTTTTATGTTTTTAATTTGTTTTACTGTTTCATGAAATTTTAAGAGGTTTTTTGAATTTTAATGGATTTTATATAATTTTTAAGAGTGAAAATACTATTTTTTATTGAAAACTTTGAGGAATTTTTTATTTTTAAAATAGTAATCAGTAGGAAAATATTTTTATTAAAAAGTTGGTGAAATTATATCTAAAATGATAGGTTGTGCATATTTTTGTGATTTTTATTGAATTGGTTATGATTTTTCAAAGCTTTTATGTATTTTGTAGTTTTTATTGTTTTTAATATTCATTTTTATTTTGTTTTAGTTTTCTGTGTAAAATATAATAGAATATACTATATAGAATTTGTATAGATTTTCAGGTGTTTTTATATTGTTTTATGATTTTTAAAGTTTGTTATATTTTTGTTGGTTTTATGATTTATTAAAAATAGAAAGTATTTTTATTTTTATAAAAATTATTTAATATTGCATATATAGTAAAATATGGTATTTATACGTATTTTTATTATATTTTTTATGTTTTGTATTTTTATTTAATAGAGGAATGATATGTGTATTATTTATATACAATTAAGGGATTTTTACCCGGCAGACCTTATAAACTTTGCCAATCACCTCCACGACCTTTGAAACAATCTATTTCCCCCCTCAACCCCGTAAACTTGTCAACTCTTACACCATGAGCCCTCCGGGTAATATGTTTTAAGCCCTTGGGGGTTCTTGAAATAATTTATAGGGTTGATGGGGTAATTACATTGTGCAAAAGGTCGTAGATGCGTTTTAAAACGTATATAGAGTCTGCTGGGTAAAAATCCCTACAATTAAAGGGGGATATGTGTAATATACATGAAAATTGGGGTTGTTTGCGCAAAATTAAAAGGGTCGCAAGTGCATGTCACGTGTCTGCTTCGGGTGTAGGGACTTGCTCATAAATTTAGAAATTTCAGGGGTTATCCCCATAAAAGCTCCAGTATCACATGATAAGTCACGTGCTCAATGGCTGCGGAGGACATTTTCATCATTCAATAGAAGTTCAGGGTTGAATATGCAATTAGGCTAGATATTTAGACATGCACGTTTGAAGAACGTGCACCACTCAACGCTTAAAGTGGGGGGGCGACGGTGTGGCTAGGTGTTGACGCGTGGCTAGCTGTGGACCCTTGGATCAGATCTGATCCAAGAGTAGCCATAACCCACGTTTTTCCCCAATTTGTTAAACAGTCTGCGAAGCTCTCAAATCGTAGTGTTTAGATGCAGCGGTGGAGGTCGGCGGTGACGCAACTGCTGCACGTGGGTTTTTAGTGCAAGATGGTCCCACAGTTGCAGATGGTCACACATTGGAGATGCTCGGTGATGAAACTCGCAGCAGAAGTTGATGGCTGTGGGATGATATTGTCGCTCGACGAGGATAGCGGAAGAGAGGCTATCTTGAAGGGCAGATGCTGGTGCGGGAGAAATGGACGACGAGCGGCTGTTGTGGGAAGCTCATCGAGAGCGAAGGCGGAGATCAGGTGAAGGGTGTAGGTCTCCGACCAGTTTATCACTTGCAGATGACATAAAGTGACTCGAGACTAATGTCTCAGTCCAGAAAAACAGAGGGAACATGAGTGGAAGGCTCTGAGGATGTGCAGGATCAAGAATTAATCACTGATAGATGGTAAAGGGATAGAATGTGAAAGCATAAGGGAATCAAAGGTGGATTGTGTATGGATTTGAACGGAAAATAGAGAGAAATAGAAGGAGGATGAGAGAAGATAGGAAATCAGAAAGAGAGATAGTGAGATAAGATGGATTCTAACCTGGGAATCTGATGGAGTATTTCGCATGTGGAGGAGCTCCGAGGAGCTCCTGGTCCTGGCCTCTATGCACGACGATCCACGGAGGCTGTACGTGGAGGAATACAAGGTTACAATATCGACGTCGATCTTGCTAGCTCCTTGCTCCACCTCGCTGCGACGACGGAGGAGAGTCGCTGTCACTCTCGCTCTCTCTCTACAGGAGCTCACTGGACTCGAAGGGAATGAAATGGCGGATAGCCCGAATCGGAGGGAGACGAGACCTATTTATAGGCATTTTGGGGAGCAAGGGAAGGTCGTTGGCCGAATGGACTAGAGGTTAGGTTGTTGGAAGGAGTGGCGACGGAAGAGGAAGGAGGAGAAGAGGAGGCGACCGACATAGAGAAAAAGAAACGGGGAAGAGAAAGGGGAAAGTAGGGAAGAAGAGGGAGAAACGGAGGAAATAAAAAATAAATTAAATAATTCTAAATTAATCAATTAATGATTAATTAAATGGATAATTTAATAAATTAATTTAAAAATAATTAAGTATATAGTTAAACACATAATTAAGTAAGTAAATTTATAATTATATATATTTACTTGTTTAAATAATTAAATAACTTACTAAATTAATAAATGATAATTAAATCATATATATATAAATATTATTTAATTTAAGTTAATAATAATATATTAATAAAGTGTAAATTAAATATTAAATAATATAACTTAAGGTACAATGTTCAATATTATATACCAATACGGTCCCCAAAACTCATATTTTGCATATTAACTCCGATTTTAGTAGAATCAGTGTCATTTGATAGAAAATTCAATAAAAACATATTTTAAAACCGAGTTTTCCCAATTCAGAGTTCATATGGTCGAGTTATGAGGTCCGAAAAATTTAGGTAGCAGCTTCGTGGCTTCCGGATTTATTGGTATTTTGACATAAGTTATATTTTTATATTTTCTATTGATTTTTAGAGATAGGTTAGAAAATATAATATGTTAAACAGAGTTATCATTAATTAATTAAAATTACAGGAAGTTTCTACATATATTACATATATACAACGGGATCCAAATGCCAAAACTCACTCATTTTATTCTAATATTTTTTTGATATTTTTAATAAATAGTTTTAAGTATAAAAGGAAGTTTAAAAGTGAGTTTGATCCGTTTGGAGTTTTATATAAATAGTTATGAACCTCGGAAGTCGGCTTTTACAGCTTTTCAGTTCACTGTAATATTTTATTTTCACATTGAATAAATTTTATGATGTTTTTTATAAATTAATTTATATTTTTATAAACAACTTTTTTAAAAGAAGTGTTTTGATTTGAAATGATCTAAGCGATAAATAAAATAAGTGAAATATTTACAATGTAAATGTTAGAGTTATTATATTTACATTTATGTTTGTAACCCTTCGGGTTCCGTAATCTCCCGTGACCCTTCGGGTTCCGTAATCCTCTATGACCCTTCAAGTTCCGTAACCCCCCGTGACCCTTCAGGTTCCATAACCCTTGTACTCTCTAGGGTTTTCTCTATATATAAGAGACCCTAGCTCTATAATATAAACAACTCATTCGTTCCTCTCTCAACATGGTATATGAGCGATGGTCCTACACCAAAGCCTAATACCCTAAATCCGCTGCCACCATCAGCCCTCTCTCCGTCGACAAAGAGAGAGGGTTGGACCTCCTACGTCGCTCGTGGATTCGATGGTCTCGTGCAAGGTAGTCCGAGTCCCCAACAACACCAACTGCCACCTCCAACAGCACCTAAAGTGTCACCCAAGGCTCTAGCACCTCCAGCCGCACCTACTGCATCGCCAGCACAACCTGGAGCCCCCCTCCCATTCCAACAGCCCCGGCTTCATGACTTGTTTCTCCCAACTTTTTGTTTCTCCCAACTTGATATTATATACCTTGTATTCTATCAAGTATGAGAGAAAGGATGAGTCAGAGATGATTCTTTAGGACGTATGTTGCCCTACTATGACTGACAGACCAACACTCAAGATTACTACTCATATCATTCGTCTTCAACGAGCATTGACTTCTTCGTCAGTGCGTATACTTCTTCTTTTACGACCCAACTACTACTCCGTGCTGGACTTCTTCTGCATCGATTATTCTCCAAGCACGACAGAGATATGTTCCGGTGACCTGCATGCACGATAGAGATACGTTCTGGTGACCTGATATCGCAACGACTCTACAGGCATGGCAGAGATACGTTCTGATGACCTGAAAGCCGCAAACCCATCCTCGAGCGAGGTTTTCTACCAGTAGTGGACATATATTCTTATGATGCATCATGTGAAGATGTGGCGTATATTTTTTCTGTTTGTTACAAGCTGTAGTTTTCTCAGCTCCAGCTTGAGAGGGAGTGTTAGAGTTATTATATTTACATTTATGTTTGTAACCCTTTGGGTTCCGTAATCTCCCGTGACCCTTCGGGTTTTGTAACCCTCTGTGACCCTTCGAGTTCCGTAACCCCCCGTGAACCTTCGGGTTCCGTAACCCTTATACTCTCTAGGGTTTTCTCTATATATAAGAGACCCTAGCTCTATGGAATAAACAACTCATTCGTTCATCTTCTCAACAGTGAAAAATATGTAAATTGTAGTTTTGATCTCGTTTTTCTTATAACTTAGGATCCTTATCTCCCCCTACTTATTTATCTTATCGACAAGGTCAATATTGACCTGGTCTCGGGGTTAGGATCAGTCTTTATATATTTTATATCTACAACCTTCTTTTCTTTTATTTTCCTTTTTCTCTTTATTATTTTATTTTGGATAAAATAAGTGCTAAATATATGATATTAATATATGTGGTTAGAATGATAATTAATGGGAATTAGTGATTATTTTTATGCATTTACCAAGGATTTTAGCCAAAATAAAAGAATAAAGGTGATGAATCACTTATTCATCAATGGAGTAGGAATGTCTATTTTACATGAAATTTGACTCCTTGACTAACTCTCCCAGATGTTTTCAGAATAAAGAAATAAGGATGGGGTGGCCATGTCGTTTTCCCCTAGGGATAGTCCTATTAAATAAAAAAATATATAACAACGAATAATATTCGTTACATACTTCTTTAAGTTGGTAACGGTTATTTATTCATTATTTTATTTCTTGCAATGAATCATATAACAATGATTATCCGTTAACATTTTCTTCTAACCGTTGATAAATTTAGTAACAATTTGTGCAAATTTTGACCAATAAGCCACTTGACTAGTCGTTGTTATATGGACCTTTAATAATGAATCTGACATTTTTTGCAAATTACATGAACAAAAAGCTATTTTTTCAAAGGATAATATTCATTGTGATACCTTAAAATGGAAAATATGACTGCGAATATTCAAATTATTCGTTGCTATATGTCTAATTTCTTGTAGAATTGTAGTAATGGATAAACGTTATTACATGGAGTATCGCTAATGACATAACAACATATATGCCACTCATTGCTAAATTCAAGTATAAAAATTTATTACACAATGAATAATTAATATCATCGTTATATATCTAACAACAGATGATAGAGTGAAAGATTTGAAAAAAAAACATCATGATAGACACATTTTATTGTAGTATATTAATGTAGAGAATGGCAAGAGCAAAGATAGTTTTGCAATATATAATATTTAATGTTGAGAAATTAACATCAGAATACATGGCAATATATATTCATATTATTGATTATAGTAGGTTAGTTTTTTTAGTCGTACCACTGCATGCACTATGTATGTTAGAGTGCACAGCTAACATCATGATAAATGATGATAGAAGTGTGTGTATTCAATATTTAGTGTGTTCAGGGGCATGCGTGTGTCCTCACAAGCATACAGGGATACCTATATGTGTGCTTACATAAGTTTCAATTGATATATGAAGAAGATACCATATTGTAATATACAACCAATGCCTCCATAGATATATAATATTCCATGACGCGCAAGCTTTGGCATTACACAGGCGGCCTCTTGAGACTCGTTCTCCTCATGTTAAATATGAGCATTCATGAAGCTGATGAGAAGTGAACAAAAAGTCTCTAGAAGAGAAAAAGATGCATCGCAAATTTTCCCCTCCCGTGAACCTCATGGAAAGAGAAAACAAACAATAAATTTACGCGTACCCTGAACTGTTTATGGATTCCCTTGATGTAAGAACTTCCAACAATTGGTGGGCTTGTGAGCCCCTCAGGTGTCACCGCCCTCTCTATCATTGGTTCTTTGGGAACCTTTGCAGCTGTCCTATTTAGAAGGACATGAAACTCTACTTACTGGCAATGATATGAACAGAAGAAAGAAATTCAGCTCTAAGTTTCTCACAGTGATTTGATCCTGCGTTCGAGGAGGAGTTCAAACTCGGATCTATACGCGTGCGTTTGTTTCTTTTACTGCAATCTCAACCAGAGAGAAATTTCATAGAAATAAAAGTCAGACGACGGTTTTTCTACTGCACATAATATTTCGTTCTTTTATCTGCCATTGTTTATGTATACCTGTTGTGTGAAAAATGTCCATGTAGATCAAATCAAGGTATTCTTCCCGTTCGGTTCGGGAACAAGCAGGAATAAGGATTGGGAATAAGGAGAATAAGAGTCTATTCTTTGTTCGGCTGGAGGATAGGAATAAGGAGAATAAGGTGAAATAAAGGTAGGTAAGGTGGGATAAAGATAGGAATAAGAGTGAAATAAGATGAAATAATGGGGAATAGTCGTACCACGGGGAACCGTATCGGAAGGAAAATGGCGCTCTTCGACCCAGAAATAGCAGTTGCCCCCTTATTCTCCTCTATTTCGGCTCCCTTATCCTTGTACCGAATAGGCCCTAGGGTTTAGGGTACATCATTCATTATCGACTGCAGGTGACAGTTACAGAAAGTAGGCAGAGTTAATGAATGTTGGATCTTCTGTCAATACATATTTACCAATATATACAGTGACTAGGTTTTATTTCTATAGATAGGCATGCCTGTCCTACTAAATAGGGCGTCGATAAGTCTCTCTCTCTACATATAAAAGTCGCACTCTCCTGTCTAAACCAATAGTTGAACATTAATAATGTACACCCTATTCTCCTGTGTGTTGAACAGTTGGGAGTTGCTCTCCTGTAACAGGAAGCCCAGTTCTTGTGGATGTGAGCAGCCCTGACGTCAATGCTAACCTGCTGATGTCGTTTTCGCACAGTAAGAAAGATTCCCATGGTGTAGAAAAAAGAAGATATTTTCCCAAAAAAATATGTCAATAATACAACACAATATAATTTGGCTAGGTTGTTCGGGGTAATCTACAACCAAAAGTCATGTATTAGAACTTAGATGGTTGTCGATTTACTTGATTATCATTTTTGATCATTTATAATTACCCCCTTTTTATGTGATTCCCAAAGCCTTTGCATGGATCTGACAAAGATCTTTATATTCTATAATGTAACGAATAATTTGAATATTCGTTGTCATATCTTCTGATTTTAATGCAATGGAACAGATCGCGTTGATAGGCGGAAACGTTCCACATTAAGTTTGCATGACCGAACCATTACCGAATCATGCATGTTAATCAATGATTGTAAGAAAATATCATTCTCAAAAGAATGTATAAAATCCATTTAAACTGAGAGTTACAATATTACAACATCGATAAGGGCATACTTTCAAAAGAGAAAATAAATAATTGCTAAACATGACTCTTAGTTCCAGTAGGCATGCAAATATCCGTCATATATCATATTGCTATTCAAACAATATTGAAAGTCTTGTTGAATCTGCTGCACCACTTTATTGCTCGGTCAAACTTATTCTTCACATGAAATTGTCAAAACATTTTTTTTGAGTCTAGGATAGGGGGAAACACGTGTTGGTGTCCGCCCCATTTAATTAAAAAATATAATTATAACAACCAGGACTCGAGGAGAGTCCGAGCATGATGGACCACATTTTCAACATAAAACCTCTCTGAGCGGAAAATTACACCATTCCTGGCAAGCCATAATGCCCATAAACCCACAATCGGCACTAGTCTCTCTACATTTGGATGGAATCGAGAGTTGAGTAGGGATTCCCAGAAAGATGACATATTGTTATGATCAATCCAAGCCACATCCAGTGCCCGCCAAAAATCTTTCACCTTCTCACAACCAAGAAACAGGTGCTCAACGGATTCTACTAACAACCTGCAAAGAATGCATGCGATATCCTCTGAGCGGTAGATGCGGGCCCGCCGCTCCCTTGTGAGTAGTCTCCCATGTCTCAGGAGCTAGAGGAATACTTTAATGCGTGACGCAATCTTTAACACCCAAATGATCCTGCATCCGATAACCAGATTCTCTTCAAGCGGTTCCATTCCCTTGATCAACAGACTGTAGGCCTTCTTTACAGAGAAGACGCCTTCTCTCCACGCCTAATGGTCAATACCAGAAGTGGGGCCCTTGATCCTAAATAGAGCTTCCATCAATTGCAGAAAGTCTTGCATACGAAATTTAGAAATACCACTTGTGAAAGCAGGCATCCAGACATCATTAACCCAAGCATCCGCAACCCGAGCATTTCTGTCCTCTACCAAAGCAAATAAACGAGGGAAGCGGGAAGTTAGAGGTCCTTCTCTCATCCAATCATCAGTCCAGAAGAAAAAAAATCCTGCTACCATCTAGACACGGATGGAATAGATGGGGAAGATCATGTAGAATCGCACGAATACCCTTCCACAATGCCAACTCAAACCGCACAGGACGAAAACCATTAACAGGGTCCGCATCGACCCTATAGATACTACGAATCAATTTACAAAAAATGTCATCCTTGTCACCCCAAATTCTCGCAGCTCACTTTAATATAAGTGCATGGGTCATCAACTCCAATCTCGGTGCCCCGAGTCCCCCAGCCTCCTTGGGTAGAGTAACAGTCTCCCAATCCATAAGATGCATAGTGCGCCCATCCCTACCTGTCCTGTCCCAAAAAACCTCCTCATAATCCGATTGTGTACCCCCACTGGAAGAATTCTCGTTGACATAAAGAAGGTTGGAATTGCCCAAAGACTGCCTTCACTAGAACCAACGCCCACCGCATGAAAGTAAGGAGCCCTTCCAACCCGCCAACTTCTTTTCCAGTTTCTCCACCACTGGAAGCAAGTTCGAAATACGAAGGCGACCACGACCCAATAGTAGACCAAAGTATCTAATAGGCCTCAGACTGCATGAGAAACCCAACTCCAAACTACATGTTTCCACCTCCTCATGCAATTGGCCAAAGGGTATCATGCTTGACTTTTCTCTGTTGAGCTTGAGACCAGAGAGCTCTCCAAAGACCTCCAAAACAAGTAACACTCCCTTCATCTCAGTAGCCCCACCCTCAATAAAAAATATAGTATCATCTGCATACTGTAGAACAAGAAGGGAGATGTCTCCTAAAGAATAACCTACCATGAAGCCATGTACTACTACCTGATTCACCATACAAGGCAAAACATCTGCCACCAACACGAAGAGGACTGGCGTCAGAGGACAACCCTGACGAACCCCTGTTGTGGCTGGAAGAACCCACCTTCAGGACAACCATTCACCAGAACCAAGTACGACGCACTGGTCATACACCTCTTCATCAAAGAGATCCATAGATCCAGAAACCCCCTCTTGGCCAGGACAGACTACAAGAAACGCCAGTCAACACTATCATAACCTTGGAGAAGTCCACTTTCCACATCATCCCCTGAACCTGTCTACGCTGCCAATCTGCTATGATCTCAGAGTCTACCACCAAGCTTTCCCCAATTTGTTTTCCAGAGATGAAAGTGGACTATACGGAAGAAACCAGATCATCAAGAACTATACTGAGTCTCTCAGTAAGAACCTTAGCAACAATCAGATATATATCATTAGAGAGGGCGATGGGATGGTAATCCTCAACACGTTCTGACGCCTCCTTCTTTTGAAGAAGAAAAAGAAGAGATTTGTTGATTTTGTTGAATCCTGCGTTACATCTGCTAAATTCCTCCTAGACTGCAAACACGTCATCCCCTACCACCTCCCAGAATTCACTATAGAAAAGAACAGGAAAACCATCCGGTCCAGGCACCTTGTCTCCATTCAAAGCGGAAACAACCCACCTTAATTCCTCTTTTGAGAAAGGTCTGACCACACGTTCGCATTGCTCAAGCAAGAGCCTGGGTGCCCCGAACCCCGCCCACCTCCAAGATCTCAGCCCCATCCTCCTCGAGAGATCGTGAAAGTAGTTCACCAGCACCCTCCCAATCTCCTTCTCTCCCTCCACTCTTGACTCCCCCACCATCACAGCTCGAATCAAGTTTCTCCATCTCCTCCCACTTGCCACAACGTGAAAAAATTTCATATTCGCATCGCCTTCTCTAATGCACCTCTTTCTAGACCTTTGCTTCCACTCCACCGCCCTCTTTTTATCATCCAGGATGACAACCCTCATATATTCCCTTCTCTCTTTCAACTCGTTTTCCATCAACTCTCTGGGGTCTTCTACCTTGTCTAGCCGAGCAATTCCCTCCTCAGCCACTATTCTGTGAGCCCTCCTGGTCTCTCTTACCTCTTTCTTGAACCCGCTCAGCCTCTTCCTCAGGCTCACTAATTTTTGCGAATGACGGGATGCTGCAACCCTCACCCTCCACCAACCTCCAGTGATCGGCCACCAACTCACGAAAACCATCTTCAAGTAGCCATGCCCTCTCAAACCTGAAAAAGGATCGTGGGACATCACCATTAGCAGAGTCCCAAATGAGAGGAGAATGGTCAGTTCTAGATCTCAGTCTCGAGGAAATGCCACACATAGGGAATAATTGCAACACCTCCGATGACACTAAGAAACGATCTATCCTGGATCGAGAACCAGAATTTCTCCAAGTGTATTTGATGTCCATTGCATCAAGAACATCCAACTCCAGTTCTCCAACCAGCTCCACAAAAGCATCTGACCCTGGATCATGCCCTCCCCGCAGCCCTGGTATGTCAATAGAGAACATCGTGACATTGAAATCACCAGCCACAATCCATGTCGCATCAGGGAATGCCCCTCTTACATCCCGCAACTCAGCCCAGAGGCCACTACGAAGCAAGTGATCATTTGTTCTGTAGACACAGAATAACACCATTTTGGATCCTGATATCTTGATGAGAATCTCAACTGTCAGCACAAAAAAGCTTCTTCTCTATGACACAGCTTCAAACAACTCCCCATCCTACGCGATAGCATCACCACCAGCACTGCTCACAGCATTAAGCACCAAAAACTTGTTAACTCGATTCAAACCAATAGACTTCCACCACAAGTTTGAGCAATCATAGAGCTTTGTCTCCTACAAAAAAATAATATATGCCAACTAATCATTCAGTTGAGAACCTATAGCACCTCTCTTCTCGGGGTTCCCTAGCCCCTGTACATTTCAGGAGGCCAGCTTCATTTATTAACCTCATTTCTCTCGATGACGGGGATCATGCCTGCTACCTTATCCAAACTCAACTTCACTAACTCCCTTGCTGAAACTTGCGGTGTAGTAGTGGCAAGTTCCCCGCTTCTTCTGTATTTCTCCTTCTGAAGTCTGTATTGCTTCCGATGGAGTTACTCGTAGCCCCCTACAGTAGACCCCTCCGTCGAGTCATGATAGGCGATTCCTGTATCTGCGTCTTCTTCTCCCTCAAGACCACCCACTACTTTACCAATCTACGATGTCAAACCAAGACTGCCCACTACTTTACCAATCTGCGATGTCAAACCAACAACCTCGTCGCTGCCTAAACTTTGTTTTTCCGAAGCAAAGAACCGGCTCAGGACCACCGTATGCACTCCAGTGCCGTTGCAAAATACCGGATCCCCAGCACCGCTGCAATCCACTGTAGGAGGATGGCCCGTAAGAAAAGCAACAAAATTAGCCTAGTCGTGCTCCATCAATTGAAGGTTCTGGTGCAATCCGAGAGGCGAGAGAGACTTCTCTGAAGTCTTGTTTGAAATATGCACACCGCTTGTAGATGAATCTTTGTGCAAATCCGGGGAAGGACGGTTGAAGGGGACATGAGAGGTGTGATTAATCAGATTCAGATGACCCGGGCTTTGGGTCAAAAGCTACCGGACCCCTGCAATCTCCAAGCTTTTAGTCCAAGACGAAGTTCGGATCCGGTTGACAGGCGTCCAAACCAAAGTAGACTTTTACGGGATCACGCTCACATGGTGTATCTTCCATTGCACCAAAATGAGAAGGATTGATGTTTGAAATTCTCATCTCGAATGCCTTGGATTCCGCGACAACTGGTAATGATGATGTCACCTCGTAAATCTCTCCAAGATTTCTAGCATTGATAACGTCCAGATCTTTTGCCTCCCCATTGCAATGTTGCCGCAACTCCGCCGCATGCAGTGGTGGAGGAGGACGTACCTCCTCAAGAAAATCCGAAAATTTGCTCGCCCCACCCTGAGGAGCAGGTGATCTAGTGGTCGACCTCTTAACCACACTGCAACTGTCACCACTGTCGCATCTGTTCTCAATAGCAAACCATCAGAGACCAAGACCAGACCCTCTCCAACTCCCTCAAACAATGCTCTCAACCTTCCCTCTAATCGTGACAGGAAAGGAACTCCCCGCAAGCGCTGAACAAAACGGACATGAGTTACCTCTCCATCAGCGAACTGAGGCCTCTTCCACACCGTTTTCAGAGCATCCCCATCAGCCAGCATCGTATCTACCTCTTCAGCTGAGAGCCCACACGTAATAATCAAGCCATGAGAAATCCTAACGACGTCGCCCTTGAAAGTCCCCCTCGGGAAAGAAGAAACCTCCGCGGCAGATACCTCTGAAGGTTCATCCATTCTACCTATAATAATACCATTCACCGATGACTCTAAGGGACAACGAGGCCCCTCCATTACCACTTTTGCGAAAGAACGTCCTCCCAGAGTGACCAACGTCGTTCTGTGCTTTGGCAAAAGCTTCTGAGTGCCTACAGCTTCAGGCGCTAGCTTTCCACGAACATCAGCGCAACATTCGACTAGCAAACGCCCAGACATTATGCATTCGCAACTTCGATGGCCAAATCTGGTGAACGTGAAGCAACGAACCTCCACTACACAAGAAGTCTCCCAAAAATCCCTTGTGATCCGAGTAAGGATATAAATAAGGGTCGTTGCAACTCGAATCGCGAGGCTAGGTCAATCAAGAAAAGAAGACCACCAACAAAAGAAAATCAAATACAAAGCTCAAATAGCGGTCTCGCTATTTTATTTAACCTAGTATAGCGACCAGGATCGAACTCAAGGAGCACGGATTGGCTCGAGGCCTACGAAGTAGTCTAAATCAAAAATAAAATAAAACAAATATTTTTAGTGGATTTTATGAGTTTTTAAATTTTTTACGATTTTTAATTATGAAGAAAATATAAAAGAGAATGAAAAGGGCGCAATAAAGGGATTATTCAACACATCAAAACATGTCAGAAAATTAAAATAAAATTATTTTTGGATTTTAGGATTTTTCAAGTGTTTTTAGTAATTTTCTCATATTTTTATAATTTTTAGTTGATTTTATAAAAATAAAAGAGTGCTAAAAATGGAAGCTACTGTGCAGCCAGATTTGAAAGGCTATTTAAAAATATAAAAATAGCCTTAAAAATCTAGCAACAATTTTATAGAAAACTATAAATGAAAAGCTAACTACATAAAAAGAAATTGTATTTTTTTTATTTTTTTCTGAATTTTTAATGATTTTTATAAGGTTTTTAGGGTTTTTAGATTTTTAGGGGTTTTATACATCCAAATGCAACAAAAATTATACAGAAACAAAAACACAACAAAACACATAACAAGTAATTTTTTGGATTTTTAGAGCTTTTTAATATTTTTCTTTTATTTTTCAAGTTAAACAGTAAAGAAAATAAGAGTTTTTGAGTTTTTAAAAATATAAAATCAAATGAAAATGTCCCAAAAAATCAGTGAAATTTTTACACAGTGGCAGGGGCCACGTGTCCAAATTTCACGAGATTTGGGGTTGATTTGCTATTTTATTCAACCAATCAAAGGGTCATTGCACATAGGGACCTAAATGCGAATTTTAGAAAGTTTTCACCCAATAAATAACACGTGTAAAAAGTGCGGGGTAAAACTTGCAAAAAGCCCAGATGTCCACGCGAATGGCACGTGATTCCCACTCAGAGGGGCATAACTATAATTCTTATTTATAAAGATGCAATCAGTAACAGATGAGAAGTTCAGGGAAAATATGTAAATAATCCACAAGTCACGTGTCGATGCGCGTGCTCCACATACAGAGGGACTAAAATGCAAATTCTAGAAGTCTGAGGTCCAAAGTGCAAATTATCCAAATTAAAAACAACGACGACACATAATTACAGGACTGAAAAGTAAATGCTAAAATAGAAAGGGCCTAAGTGAAATTTACCCCTTTATTAAAGATCCGACGGCTGAAGGAGGTCCACTTAAGATCTGACGACTATGATTCGTGGATACCCCTTCGATGATCAACGCTCCGGATCAGATCCTCAGATGGGTCGGATGGCTACGAGCTCTCCGTAGATGGATGGCTGAGATCGAAATGGAGAACGAGCTCGATCGGACGGCGGGGGAGGGTCCTAGATGAACTGGTCACCGGCAAAGTTCAACCGGCCAATATGCGTGCCAGGGGACTCCTCCGAGGCTGCTCTGAGAGGGAAAATGATCCTGGTGGTGGTCCGCAGCTGATGGGATGCTCCGATGAGGCTGGGAGCAACTGGAGCGCTCCGATGATGAGGTAGACCTGGAGAACATGTGCTTCAAGGTTTGAACCTCCAGATGAGGCTCATTCTTCTTCAACCCTACACAGAACGAATGCTGGGTCGAGGGCAAAGTGCCTCGACCCGGTTACGAGCGAAGCGGGCGGCTAGGGGAGACAGAGCGTAGCTCTCCGACGAACAACGACGGAGGAGAGCCGACGACCCTATTCTTGGGCAAACTAGAGGGAACGGAGGGGTGAAGAATGTGGAGAGGAGTCTCGCGAAGGTGATAGGATATTCGGTCGGGAAAATGGGTGATCGAAAGGTGATGGAATGGCCGATGAAGGTCGGTGGTCGGAAATTGAAGAATGAAAATTCAGACGAAGCTAAGGGCTAGATAAGCTACCTGATGGACGAAGGCGTCTATGCTGGAGGTGCTGGATCTCCTGGTGTCTTCGTCTCGATGAAGCGACGTCTTCAGAGGCTCGAGCTCGCCGGTGGCGGAGCACGGCGACGTGACTCGCCGGATCTGAGGCTAGAGGCCTCGGTCCTCGCTGCAACAATCCCTTAACCTAGTTGTCACTCAAGGAGAAGGAACGGAGGTCCCTGGAGCCGAAGGCGATGGCCGGAGATGAATGAAATTACGGCTCCATGTGAAGCTTTATACGATGAAGGGTTCGAGAAGATGGGCGTGGAGCATGCAGATCGAGGAGCGAACCCTTGAGGGGAATGTCGGGCGTGGGTAACAGATTTCTCCTCAACAATCGGAGCTCTGGATCGAAGAGAAAGACAGACGGATTGATTTGGCAAAATTCGGAGAAGTCGGGTAAAAAATCAGATCCGCGAAGAAGTGGTTCAGGGGGGAGAGTTGACCGAGAGTCAACAATCCCCCATGGACCAATCAGATAATTCCAAATTCAAAAAATACTTATAAATTAAATATAAAATAAAAAAACAATTTTATTAAAAATATTTACAAAATAAAAAATGTTTATTTATTTTCAGAGTATTTTTTAGTGATTTTTATTTATTTTTTTAAAAAATAAATTAATGTATATACATAATATGATATTAAGGTATAAAATACATATGTATTTTATACTTTCATTTTTAATTTCTTATTTTTGTATGAATACTCTAATTTTATTTTTTATTTTTTTACAACATAAAATGTAGAGTATAAAATAATTTTTATTTTAGTTTTATTTTTTATTTACAAGGGTAAAATAAATAGATGTATTGTTGGTATATACATGGTATATGTACAATAGAGAGAGAGAGAAAGTATTTTATTTTTGGTTTTATTTTATTTTTCTCATTTTTATTTTATTTTTAAAAATATTTACAATTAATAACAACCCATCTTTATTTCTACTTTTATAAAATAAAATGTATCCAATGGTGAATATCCCTATCTCTCTCTACTTATTTTATTTGGCGATCAGGCTCATGTTGGGCCCTCTCTTGGGTTCAGGTCACTCAATATTTATTCTAAATATTTCCCTCTTTTTATTTATTTCTTTATTCTTTTATTTTTGCACAAAAACGTGCTAATTATTGCTATTTACACAAAGCATGTAATTTGGTAATTTATTCTATTTACAGCTATCTACATGCTGATTTGCCAAGATAAATAGCTAAAATAAATGAATAAAGAGTGATGAGTATTCATCATTCAACGGTTTTGTCTGGGAAGAGCTGAACAAATTCACACACTTGGTTCTATCATTTCAAGGTAGTAAGAGTATGCGACTGAGAGGATGGTTCTGACTTGGATGTGAATTGGGTTGGATGATAGGAGTATGGAACCTTAGGGTTGTCATGTCACACTTCCTAACTTCCTTGTGGTTCCGAACACATCATTAATCCAAATGCCTTCTCTGAGCTCCAAACTTTGACTTTATTAAGACTAGTTTAAAAGTCGAAAATTATTCCAAGTTATTTCTTTGTATTTTCTTTATTTTTATCTTCTACACTCATTGCATAAGTGTTTGCTAGGGACTAGCAAAGGCAAGTATAGGAGGTGACTAATCCCTATTTCATCACCTTTATTCTTTCATTTTGGCCTTTAAACCCTAGCTGAATGCATGTAAATATCATTATTATGTACAAATTAACATTCAATATTTATTGTATAAATATTGTATGAATTACATTGTTTAAAGTCAAAATAAAAGAATAAAGAAAAGAAAAGAAAAAGAATAAAAGGCCAAGGGTATTTTATGACCCTAAACCCCGAGACCAAGTTAAGAATAGATTTGGTCGACAAAGAATAAAGTAGGGGGAGATAAGGATCCAAAAACATGTTAAAAATCTTATTCTTTTATCCAATAATAATTCATTTTTGGGTCTCATTTTATTCTTGATTATTTATACCTCAAAAAAATTGTACATCAAAGTTGTAGATAAAAATGTATAGAAAAATATAAAATTTACTTCACACAAAAATAATATACATTGTACATTTTATACTCAGAATAAAAAGTCAAAACCCAAACTTTCCAGATCCATATCTCCCAAATAAAAACTTAAAATACCCCAAAATCATCTTTAATTGTATATAACTTTTAATTAGCTATTTAATGATTGTGGTTTCATTTAATTTAGAGTTAAGATGCAAAAGTTAGGTTTTGGACCCTATTGTACAGTTTACTTGAAAAAATATTCATTTTATTTATTCTTTATATTTTTTACAATTTTATATTTTTATAATTTTATAAATATTATTTATAATATATATAGACATTTATAATAGAATAAAACCATGAAGAAATTACAAAAAAATAACCTATAGAAATACATAGATGAATATACTATACTTATACCAATATAATATATACCACTATTTATTTAATAGTATAAAATACATCAAACAATACAATAAAAATATATTTGTGTACCTATAAATAAGTTATAAATTATGAAAAAAATAAATCAAAAATACAAAATAAAAATAAAATGCACAAAAATAGGTCAATATGCATATAAATACACTTGTAAAAAGTAACTTGTAATAAATTAACTCATAAAAATAAATAAAAATCATATTAAAATACTACATAAATAATAACATTTTTATTTTATAATCAAAATTAATAAAATCATTTACTATTTTTTATTTAATTATTTTTTAATAATGCTCATTTTTTGTCTTGTAGCGTCCTATGTGGACCAATCAGGAGGGGAGGATTGTTGACCTCGGTCAACTGTCCTTCCCCGCCTCTGACTCCTGTCAGAGCCTCGAGCACCACGTATTCTCCGCCTCCGCCCTATCGCTCTGATCAACGAAATGCCTCGAGACCTTCATAAAAATACTTCACATCACGATCGGCATCCATGCCTACTCATTAGATTCCTTTGATCTTCATTGAGCCTCTCAATAATCTTGATTGAAAATCACCCAGAACCTTATCTGTAAATAAACCCAAATTCGTTCCATCCCCTTTTGATTCCTCTCCAAGCTCTGTAGAGTCCCTTGTTGTTTGCGTGAGAGTTCACCGGTGATAGACGTACTTTCCTTGAGGTTCGGAGCACGACAAGAGGGAGGAGAGGTGGTCCAGGCGATGCTCCAACGACGTCCTGCTCCTTAGCTTCCTGGCCAGGTAAGAGTTATGCCTTTTCATTTCGTATGTAGATTTCCTTTTCGTAATTTCAATTATGTCTTTATTTTGGTAATTAGATCACTAGAGTATCGTAATTTCACTAGTTTCGATCGCTGGAGCCATCAGGGATCTGGCCATTTCACTGTGATTCGACCCTCTTCCCAGCACGCCAATCATCCCATTTCCATCCTCTTCCATTTCTCCAC
Organism: Ottelia alismoides; assembly: GCA_037367405.1. Lineage (NCBI taxonomy): Eukaryota > Viridiplantae > Streptophyta > Magnoliopsida > Alismatales > Hydrocharitaceae > Ottelia > Ottelia alismoides. Next base: position 372,270 of record JAZKJV010009652.1, on the reverse strand, counting down.
CAAATCGATCCATTTAAAGCCCCTGATCTTGCATAGATCAATCCCTCGGTGCTCCTTACTCCGTTGCACACTGGAGCATCTTCGTTCCCCCTCAAATAGACGTGAACCTCACCAATAATGACCCAGACCTAATCGCCTCCATGTCACGTAGATTCCTACCATTTTTACAGGTCGGGAAGACCCCATCTGAGGGGTCGTTAAAGTCAAGAATGAAGCTCTAGGTGCCCGACGCTCCAAGCCCCCTCTGATGGGGCACGGACTCTTTTGATGCATCCTTCAGCTGCAGAACAATAAGGGGAATCCATAGAGCATCTCAACAGCTCAGGAGGAGCTCGGTGCAGATAGGAGGAGCGGATCAAAGCCACGCAGAGCATTGTTCTTAGAGTGTTCTTCCAAGACTCTCCAAGATCGTCCGGTCAAGAGCCATGACCCAGATGCAACGGATGGCGTTCGATCAAACGAGCCTCAACCGTCAGATCTCCACAGGAGTTCTAATCTCAATCGTCATCGTCGAACTGTCACCGTGCGTTGTGGAGCCACCATGTGTCCAAGTGAATAGATCTAAGCTACCGGTTAACGCATAAATTGGGGTAATTTGCACTAAACTCTAGTCGACTTTTATTATTCCTTTTTAGTATTTAAAATATAGTATGAAGTGTAAATAAAATTGTAAAATTTATAATGATCCCCATAGTGTCTTCGGATATTACATTCATGTCTACGCCGGCTCACGTGGTTTGCAACGTGAGTTGAGTATTTTGCAAGCATAACCCACCGCTTTTGTGTATTTATATTTAATCCATAAAATTGTACAGTTAGTGTTGACTTTTTGGAAAAAAATGTACATGGGACCTGGAACTTTTGAATATTTGCATAAATACCCTTCTATGGCATTTATAATTTATTTATTCTGTGGAAAAATGCATCAATACGCCTGAGTTTTGTAAAATGGTTCTGAAATGCATTTATACTTCATTTTAATTGCAAATAGGTCCCTACCAGTACCTTGCATTTTATTTTCCTGTTTATTTTCGTTAAAAATAGCTCCTATTTGTATTTAATTTGGGAAAATGCATGTAAATGCCTCGCATGATGAACTTTCATGACATGATTTTTATTCTGCATTTTTAGGCATTTATTTGTTTATTAAAACTCAAACAGTGAATATTTTGTCCATGTCTAGTTTTAAAAATGCCAAAAAAATATTAAAATGCCTTTGAAAAATACAAAAAAAATTATATGTTGTCTAATCTGACCTATATTAACTCTTGACCAAAAATCCCTAAAACAGAAAAAGAAAAAGACTAAAAATTTAAAAGCTCCAAAATCCAGTAAAAAATAAGAAAAAACACCAAAAATCCAAAAATGTTTATTTTTGTCCCTAAATTTTCTCAATATTGTTATTTATGTATTAAAATTGATTTGAAGAATTTTTTACACTTTTTGTTATTGTTAACCTTCAAATCAATTCGAGCAATTTATTTAGTCCTTATTTTAAGATTTTTTTATTGTAAAAATACCTTAAAATATGCAAAAAATCAGAAAAACCATAAAATATAAGAAAAATATAAAAAGCCTAAAAAATATTTTTCTTGTATTTTAGACTATTTATTGATATATATACTATATATTATCCATATGTATATATATATATATCTTATCTATATACTTATATTATATACTAATATATTTTATATGAATATATTTTTATTTTATTTCCAGAAAATTCAAAAAGGAACTAAAAAATTGCAAAATTTTAAAAAACATATAATATATAGAGAGAGCTTGTTTGTCTTTAACTATCAATTTCTCTTTCATATCCCTATATATATTACTAAATTATCTATGTAAATATATTCATTGTTACTTTAATTAAAAATATATTAAAAATACAAAAACCCACATAAAAAGACTTAAAGACAATTATGTACATCATATACATTGATTAGCAATAATCATATGCTACCTAGCTCGCTCTCTGTGGTTCGACCTCTATATGATTACATGTTATACCTTTTTGTTTGTAGAGTATAATAAATTGTGCCTCACATTTTTAGCTATTCATTGCTTATTTTCACATTGCGAGTACTTGTTGATCGATTTAGGGATTTCTTGTAGGTCTCCTCAGCGACAAGTCATCTTCGCACTCCGTGAGGGTACATTTTAGACCCGCTTGAAAAACCCTTGTCGTCACCTCATCGCCCCTTCGTCGAACCTCCTCCATCCACCACCATTTCACCTCCGACATACCACCAATAACAGCCAGGACTAGCTCCCTTGTGTCATCAATCTATTAATCTTCTTTGTAGATCCTGAAGAGGTTGTCTGAGGCCTAGATTCCTCGACTTGGACTTCCAGGTCTTCCATTAGACTCTTTAAGCTCCAAAGCCCATTCGAAGGACTCCGACACATTTGAAGGCTCTAGGAGGTAAGGGACGACTGCAGGTGCAAGAAGAGCCCCTCGGTGGTGCTCCAGGTGGATGGAGACGAGAGCAAGATCGATTCCAAACTCGCCAGCGATGAGTTCTTTGTCGGTTCTTCCAGCACCCTCACGATCCGATCAAAATCCAGCCGCCTAAGCAAGTAGCAACCGTCTGATTTGGAGAAGCCACGTCCATCTGATCCTTTATGGGATCGAATCTCATCCCCAGATCCGTGTAGCGTCATCGCGTGAGGAGAGGACAAATAACGTCCAAGTGATCCATCTAGTATTGTCCGATCGCGTTCTGCTGGGGGTAAATTTCACATATACCCCAACTTTTTGTTTTATTTTTATTTAGTCCTGTAAAAAATTTAAACCGTTTAATATTTTGTGGAACATTTGCAAGTGAACCCTCACATTATTTGCATTTTATATTTAGGTCCTTATCAGCTCAGCTCACGTGCCCCCTGCGTGAGCTAGGCATTTTGTATAATTCCCCATGCATTTTTTAATTGTATTTTAATATCAGAAAATTAAATATTAGTTTAAAACTTTAGGGTATTTTACACTGTGCCCTGCCTTTTATTTTAATTGCAAAATACCCCTACTAATTCAATTAATTTTTGCATGTTTTCTATTTTCTAAAAATATCATCCGTGCTCCAAAAATTATGAAAAAACAGTGCAATGTGTGTGATGTATTATCTTCCATGTCATAATTTTTGTTTTGCATTTTATGTATTTTCCTATTTATTAAAAATCAAAAGGTGCATGTTTATTCCCTATTTACTTTTAAAAAAATCCAAAAAATATAAAATCAACTTTAAAAATTCCAAAGAAAATAGTATTACATATTATTGTATTTTGTACCTTCAAACCAAAAATCTTTAAAAATATAAAGATAAAATCATTAAAAATTAATTGGCTCTAAAATCCTTGTAAAAATTATAAACATCGATAAAAACTCTAAAAATATGTTTCTGTTTGAAATATATAGTGCTAAGTATTAAAATTATTTTTGAGAAATTTAGCCTTATTTAGTATCTTAAATCTCAAAACAATTTGACTTCTTTAAAAAGTCCATAATTTTATGCACGTGGGACTTCAAAAATACCAAAGAATTAGGGTGGGAATCCCTAAAATCACAAAATATTAGAAAATTATTAAAAATGTAAACATACTTTATTTGGTAAATTTTGAATATTTATAATGTTATTTAAAACTATCATAATATGTATTGTATTATATACCTATATATAAATACCTTGCAAATATTTTAATTCCATTAAAAAGTAAAAAAGGATTGTTTTTACTTATATTTTCTAATTTTTATATATTTATTATATATTTTATATTATATACTCCATGTATTATACATATTATATATATAGTTATATATACTTATATTATATATTAAAAAGAAAAGGAAATGGAAAATAAAAAAATTACAAAAAGAAAATAAAATTTATAAATTTAATATATATATATATAAGATATATATAAGAAAGAGAATTGTTTTATTTGAAAACTAACAAAAACATTAATTAATTTATTAATTGATTGAATATTATACAAATACACATTGTTATTTATTCATTATTTATTTATAAATAATAATTAGTGCTACCATGTATTGCTCCTTGTGTTCGATATTCTATCATAATTACACCTATACACCACTATAATAGAGTTGTAATAGATTTTAACTCATGCATATTGATCGCTTAAATTTTTCTGTGGGTTGATTGTTGATTAGAGGCTTACTTGGTCACACAACGATTGTTAATCATGTTTGATTAGAAGACCAGTGCAAAAGGCCCTTATCAAGTCCTCAGTATAAATCTTTGGATATCATCCAAATACCAGCCTCTATGATTCAACCATTGAATCAACATTTGTATGATTATTAAGATGGCCATGGTACATAATCCTAACTGTACTAAGGGACCTTATAAGCTCATTCATTCATTTAATCTCATAGATGGAGTGAAATAAATCAATATCCTTTATTGATATATCCAATATTACAATAATATTTATTGTAGAAATTGTTCACCCTGGGCTGACATGGATAACAGTAGAATCTCAAAAAGCTTAAAGGAATATGACCAGCACAATACTTGCACGATGACACAATCTTTGTAATGAGTGAATGTTTCCCATGAGGAATTAGGATGAGTGGTTGAAGTTCAGATCTGATTCTTAAGGATGGGACTTGATTGAGGGCCACTTCATGAGTCATGAGTGTCAACACATAAGACAGTATGGGGACATGGTCCACGTACTAATCTTGACTTAACCTAGGTGATGATGTGTGTTAGAAATCATAAAATTACGGATCATCATGCACCAATTTGGTAAAAGTAGTGGAGATAGCCAAACCATCATCATTAAAAAATGAAGAAAATGCTCAAAATTTTGAAAGAAAATTTCACAAAAAAGTTGAGTAACTAGCTAGCGCTCCCAACCATTTTAAAGTGTCCACTTGGACCAAAGCTATTAGGCCACATGAGTTGAACGAGCACGGAAAAAGGGACATGTATTGTAACAAGCCTTAGTGTAAAAGGCATCTTAGGTGCGCCGAAAAGGCACACCCCGGCACATCCCATATAAACAAGTGTATATGACTCCGAAATATCTTCATGGACATGATGATACATAACCAAAAATACAAGTGTGTGGAATAAAGGCACCTAGGAGATCCTTTCTCCAATGAGAGGAGAAAAGAAAAGATACAATCCTACTTCCTCCATCTTTGGCATGTTCACCATTACACTTTCAAGTCTGACAACTATAGAGATGGTGAACTGTTGTGAGACTCGATTATTGGAAAAAAGTTGAGGATTAGGTCCTTAAGAGAGCCTCTTAGACTAGAGCTTCAGGCGAAAGTCATACATGTTATACATAAATGTATCAACGGAGAGTTTGATAATTAAAAATATTGAGTTCCTTTTGGATGAAACTTGATTAGACTTAGTTTTAAGGAGTCACCTAAAATTGGTGGACAGGTCTTGAAGTCGTGTATCTGCATATGCACAGTCAGGGATTCAACTTTCCAACTCATTAAACCGCTCGAAGACGAGCAAAGGTCTAAGTATAGGGGTGATGAATCCATGATTCATATACTTTATTAGAGGATCTGAGCAAAATTCCCTTAATAATTCGCTAAATAAACCCTTTGAAACAACTTAATTAATTATGCTAATATATCATAAAATTAAGGTAGACCCAAGCCTGTTGGCATGGAGCATGAGTCAGTTGTAGACCTAACATTGTTAGTTATAGACGATCCAACGGCCCAGATCACGAGAGGGTTGACAACTGAGATGGACTCCTTGATGAAGAGGGTTTTGCCGAGGTCATGTCAATCCACAAGGCAGATCGACAATCGTTGAGGCGATCTCAAACAAAACCCAATCTTCAATCAACAATTAATCCACAATACGAATAAAGCAACAAATATCAGAAATGTAGAGTTAAAATTTATTATAACTCTACAACAAATGCGTATAGGCATAAGCATGTGTAGAGGTCGAACTCAGGGAGCAAACGGTAGAAAGAGGGCAAAGGAATGTGTACAAATAATTTGTCTTTTATTCTCTTGTCCATTTTTATTATTTTTTGTGAATTTTTTTATTCTTTTATTTTTATTTTATTTTATATTTTTGTATTTGATTTTTAATTTCATAATTTTATATTTTCTTTTCGTATTTTTATATTTTATATTTCTTTTCTTTTATTAAAGATATATATTTGTAAAATATATAATGATATATTACATAGCATAGAATAATATATTTATAAATACTAGCAAATATAACAAAATACATAATAAATTTTTTGGGGGGTATTTCTAATGTTTTTGTCATTTTTTATGGAATTTTTTTATTTTTATATTTTTTAAAGCCAAAAATTATCCCAAATAAGGGATTAGATAAATAGGTCGAAATTGCATTAGATTTTAAAAATGGGAAATAAATTCCAAAATTACCCAAATAAATTTTAATATATAAATATTTATGTAAAGAAAATTATAAAATAGGGAAAAATCTATTTTTGGATTTAAATGTTTTTTTATATTTTTATGAAAGATATTGGGTTTTTTAATTTTTAAGCTTTTCTTTTTCCGTTTTTAGTGAAGAATTTTTAAATACATTTTTATATTTTTTGGTATTTTATAAGCTGAACAGGGAATAAATAATGCTCCTTTGATTTTTTTTATAAAATGGATAAAATGCACAATATTATCAAATAAAATATAGGCATGAAAATATATGGCATAAGCATATATCCATGTTTTTGTGTTTTTTCAGAGCACATTAACTATATTTAATAAATAGATGAAAATCAACAAAATACATGTCCTAATAGTGGCATATTTGCAATAAAAATAAACATCAGGGGCATGATTACAAAATTTCCCAAAAATATGCACGTGCATTCAATTTTATTGGACTAAAAGTAAATATAAAAACCACCAGGTTTTTATGTGCAAAATACCTGTCATGTGAAACCACACGTGACTAAGCCTGGGAGGGACTCAAATGTAATATTCAAAAAGAACATGTGTTCTAGTATAAAATTCCCATTTTATATACAACTAATATTTAGTTACAGGACTAATTACTAAATATAAAAAATGTGGGGTAAGAAATGTAAATTACTCATTTACTGCGTGTGATCGGGCGACGCAGAGCCATCCACTTACCATGCGTCGTCTTCCTGTGCGCCGATACCACTTCGAAACAAAAGGCTGGGATTAGATCCCGGTTGATGATATGACAGCCAAGCCGAAGCGCATCAGACGGCTACTGTGTTGTCTGGAGATTGAGCTTGATCGGACGGCAGAAAGGAGATTCGAAGAACATGGAAGAACTTCTTCGTCCCTGAGCTTCGATCCGGTGGTGCGCATGCGTCCGGCCATCCCACGAGCTAAAGTTGGTCCAAAAAGCTTCATGGGGTCGTGCTCTATCGGTAGAGGGCTTCAAAATGCTCCAGCATTCGTCGAAGCTCCTCCGTGAGGTCAAGGAAGTTCGCGGACCTAGGTATCTGCAGTGCTGCCAAAATCAACCCCCTGTGGGGTCTACACGTCCCAGGACCTGCAGGATGTGTTAACACAAGAAAATAGGGGCCCGGGGCCTTGATTTGGAGGGAAATAGGGCATAGTGTGGTGCGGCGGAGAGGCCCATTGAAGATGGTCGGAGATGGGCCTCTTCTTCCAGATCCCAGAGGATTTTGGTTGGGCGAGGATGCGTGAAGTGTGAGGAAGCGAGAGGGTCAGACAACAGAGGTGGAAGGGCATGTCGGAGACTGGCAGGAACATGTGAAAAAGTTCGACGGAGCGGAGCTCCGGCAAACTACGATTTGAGCATTTACGATTAACATGTTATCCTAATCCCTAACCTAATTACAGAATTAAAATGCGAGTAACAAAATCTATCTAAAATTTGATAAAGGCATGGCTCTTACATGGCTTTTGGCCAAGGAGCAGAGGTGGTCATCGAAGTGCCACCTTGGGTCCATCTCCACCTCCGCGAGCCGATCCAATGCTTCAAGGGACCTCCCCCTGTCACGGGGATGCACGTTGGACCGAAGGTTGGTGGTTATAAGACTTGGAGGATGACCAAAAGATCAATGGAGGTGGAGGTTGGTTATTTATAAAACAAGTATAACACCCTTATTGATTGGATAAATGGCTGAGCTACGAGCTATGTACAAGGTATCTACAGGGCTAGCGTAAATCTATGATGATTAAGGATCATTTCATGTGCAGAGATCAAAGGCAATTGAACGATAGGTCAAGCGTGAAAACTGGAGAAAAAGAGGAGAGATGACGGGTCGCGTCAAATCAGGGCTCTGGGGGGAGAGTTGAATGGCGGTCAACTGGGGACGCGACCCCATTGGTCCATGTCAGCTTGCTGGAAGACAAAATACCATGTTTATTATAAAATAATTAATTAACATTAGTAAACGATTTTATTAATTTTTTATTATAAAATAATAAATGTTTATTTTTAAATTTAGTATTTTATTATGATTTTTATTTATTTATTTTGGTGTTATTCATTAGTAGTTAAGTCTTAAAGGTATATTTATATGTATATTTACCTATATTTTGACTATTTTATTTTTATTTTGTCTATTTTTATTTTATTATTTTATTATTTTATTTTGTATATTTATATCTTATTTTTATGCTCCTAAATCTATTTTTATGATATTTTTATGATATATTTTGTACATTTAAATAAATAGATATTTACAATATATAGGTACACTTATAGGTATTTCATCTTTGTATTGTATTGTATTTATTTAATTCATTTTCTTTTGTTTTATTTATTTTTCGTATTTTCAATATAATATACATGATAGTTACAATATTATAAAAATATAAAAGAATAAAGAATATTTTCCCATTTTGTTTATATGCATGTATAGATATAAGTATTTTGCTTATATATTAATATATACTTATTTTATTTTGTGTTTTCTTTTTGGTTTTATTTTTATTTTAATATGTATATAAGTTATAAATAATAATTGCAAAATTATAAAAATATGAATTTGTAAAAATAATAAAGAATGAATATAGTGAATATTTTATTCGGGTATCATGTGCAATGAGGGTCCAAAACCTAACTTTCACAACTTAACTCCAAAAAATATGAAAACAACTCCATTAAATAGCTTGTGAAAAGTTATATATAATTAGAGATGATTTTATATATTTTGAATTTTTATTTGAAAGATATGGGTCTGTGAAGTTGGGATTTTGGCTTTTTATTTTGTGTATAACAAGTACTATATATATTATTTTTTACAAACTCAATTTTGTATTTTTATTTACATTATTATCTACAACTTTTATGTACAAAGTTTCTTCATTTGATGTACAAATAATAAAGAATAAAATGGGGGTCAAAAATGAATTATTGAATGAATAAAAGAATGGGTTTTTATTGTATTTTAGGCCCTTATCTCCCCCTACTTTATTCCTTGTCGACCAATTCAATTCTTGACTTGGTCTCCGGGTTTAGGGTCATAAGATATATTCGATATTTTATTCTTTTTCTTTTCTTCTCTTTATTCTATAATTTTGACATTAAAACCCATATTATTTACATAATAAATACAATAAATGATTAATGCTATTTTGTACAAATTGATGCTATTTAGATGCATTAGCTGGGGTTTTTAAGGCTTAAATGATAGAATAAAGGTGATGAAATGGAAGGTGATGAAATGGATATTCATCACCCCCGATACTTGCCCTTGCTAGTCCCTAGCAAACACTTATGCAATAAGTACAAAAAGAATAAAGAAGAAAAGAAAAAGAAAGAATAAATGGAATTGATTTTAATTATTAAACTTGTCTTTACAAAATCAAAGTTTGGAGCTCATGTTAGACCTTGATGTGAGAATGTGTGTGGAACCTGGTCGGGAACTAAATTTAAAACACAACAACCCTTGAGAGTCACAGAACTCGGTTCAAACCACCTCAATAGCCAAGTCAGAACTAGCCTACATCATACGTAAATCCTTATGACTATGAAGCTGACTTGTACAGTGTAAGTGATAGTGGCTCTCCCCAACTGAAATGACAAAGGAACTGACTTCTCCAAAATGACAACCCAATGATTCCACAATCCAGCAACTCTTCCTCAAGGAGATGGGTATTCCCTTCTAAGTTCAAGTGGCATCCAATTCAAGAGGAGGGGGTAAAGAGAAGAATGGACGGTAGCCAGTGTAGCTACCTATCTTGGGATGCCTGAACAATGTAGTCAAGTCATCCAGCTGCAGGCTTACATGGTATAACTTTGATGCTCAAGCTTGCTTATTTTCTATACAACATATATACATACTCTGACAGGCATTTTATTTTCAATTAAGCATGTCCACTTTTTTGGAGCTTTTTTTTTCAACATACTATTTACAGCAGCATTTACATAAGGAGTTTTTCCTCTTGAGCCAGAAGACTATCCCTCTTTTGAAGCATTATTGCAACCCACACTCTCATGTATTTAGACCTCATGGCAGCTGGATCGGGTTGGGGTTCACTTCCCTCCCTAGACGAGAATGAATGTTTCCACTCGTGTGCATCTCAAATCGGAAAATCCAACCCCCTTGAGCCAAATGAAAGGTGCAAGTGTCCAAATTAGGCCGCCACCGACAAGAGTCATGTGTATGTCTCGAAAAGTTCTAGTTAGTCAGTTGAGGTGACTTGAACCCAGCCCTGAGTCTCAAAGAATTAAGTCTGAATAGACCTAAAGTACCATAAATCTAGTTCCCAAAAGGTTCATGTGCAGTTAGGTGTGGTATGGTCCAACCAAGCTCCAATCTTTGACTTTATTTGGACTAATTCAAACATCAAACTCAATCCAAAAGAATGCTAATGCTATGCAAATGCTATGTACAATGATGAAAAGAATAATGCAATTTTTTCAAACAGAATTTGAAAATAAAAAGAATTTTGGCACAAGAAATAAATATGCACAATTACTTACATGGGTGTGCTTCTTTTTATTTATTAACAAGAGTTCAGAATTTAAGGAATTTATAGGTTCACAAAAGTGATTTTATTTAGGTATTTATGTACAATTGGTAAAGAATTATATATATATATATATATTATTCTTATTTAATGGTGCATTTATTCCTCAAATTTATTTGCAAATAATTTTTGAAAACTATAGTATAAAATATTTTTTGCAAATATTTACAAACATTTGAACGCCATTTTGCAAAGATTTGTCACACAGTATATATAGATTTTTCAAAATATTTTTACAACCATTTTCAAAATCATTTGCAAATAGGTTTTCAAAACTTTTATTTCACACAAAGAAAAGAATTTTTACAAATAAAAACATTTTACAAAGGTTGAAAACTTTTCACAAAAAGTTTTCCAAATAGGTCAAACCATTTTTCAAATCATTTCGCAAAAATATTTTTAACCTGATTTATTAATCAGTATATACAGAAAGAATTTAAGGAATAAATTTTGTCATTATTATAATGAATTGTACATGTATATATAGTATTTTTAGCCGTATTTATTATTAATAATATAAATTAAGAGTTATGGCCAAAGTATATACAGAGTATATACGACCCCCTTATACTTAGCTTGAGCTATGTCCTCATAGATCGAAAGGAAAAAGAGAAGACATAACTCGTACTGAGTATAGAAAAGCCTATACTACAACGAATGGAAAAAATGAAAGAATGAATAGATAAATTAATCCGAAGTGGACCTACCCCCCATACTTAGGATCAAATAATCCTAGGTATAGCAGACTGTACACAAGGCATGGAGGGTCAAGGGTGGGAATAAATAGATCACAGCTCGGTCAGGCTCCCCCTATACTTATGGTGAGATATCCCTAAGTATAGCATAGTAAATCAACAAGAAAGGAGATAGCGGAGGGGATTAATGAATGAAAGAATTATGGTGCATCCCACTATACTTAGGACAAAGTACGTCCGAAGTACAGAAAACTGACAAAAAGGGTTGACACCTTTCTTGTAGAAAAATAAAAATGAAAAGGAAAAGAAGAAAAGAGATATGAGGATAGATGAAAAGATCGTAGATAATGTACGCATCACTCCCCCTATACTTTGGGTAAAAGATCCCTAAGTATGGGCAACAACAGGAGTGGTGATACAGAACAGAGATAGAACAACACGGTGTGTACCCCATTATACTTAGGACAAGGTACGTCCTAAGTATAGACACACAGATATGGCGAAAGATCTAGGGTACACATGACATACGGGAGAAAGAAGGAATGTAAAACAAAACACATATATACAACAAGTAGACATGGTGAAGTATAGGACAGTATATGGTACACGAATACCGTACTCTTGTCATCGTCTCCCTGTGAGAACGATGATGTAGTCGGAAAGCAAAGATACACCCGGGTATATATTCAAGTCGGTGTCAGCTACAGGGGAAAATGGAGAAAACTAAATCAGAATCCTGTAGTATGTAGGAGATCATTGGCTCATAGGAAAGGAATGTGAGATCAGAGCCGATACCGGAAGACATGGGGGAAGAATGAGCAGTACATAATCCTCCATGTCAACCAAGGTCTCAGGAAGATTTTGAAGGTGAATCTTAGGAGACTCTCTCCGCAGCAGCGTGATATACGGCGATCACAAGATTAGAACGGTCAAAGGGACACACTGATCACCATAAGATATGGCTCAACCCTGCGAGGGTCCTCAAGGTGAGCAGACTCAATTGAGTATAAGATCGCAGAATAATCAGAAGACTCGGATCCGTGCTCCCATAGATCGGAGACACAACCAGAGAGGAGACCGAGTACACAAGGTAGAAGACTCGGCTTCGTGCCCCACTAGATAGGAGACACCAGAAGAGAAGCCGAGTGCCTAGAAAATGATGTATCCTCCTGCAGATAACCCTCGGGGAGTGGGACATGCTAGACAATGAATAAGCAGGCAGAACTCAACCTTGCAAGGGTCATCAAGGAGAGTGGACTCAAAGGAGTCAGATCCATCAGACGGATCATCAGAAGCGGTCTCAGTAGGCCAGAGATCGACTACCAGCATAAGAGACCGGCATATCTAGAAATTGTAACAGTGTCCCGCAGATAACCCTCGAGGAGCATACTGCCAACTAAGTAGTAAATAATCAGAGAGTGATGGCTCGTCCTTGAGAGGACTGTCAAGGAGAGAGAACTCAAAGGAGTCAAGACAAATCAATCCCATGATTTGACAGATCGGATATACATCAAGGCAGTGGGAACCAGAAGATATAACAGACTACTCGGTTCCGTGCTCCGGCAGGAATAGTCAGTAAGTGGGACCGAGCGTAAAGAAATGTTGCATTTTACTGCAGATAGTCCTCGGGGAACAATGCAAACTAAGTAGTGAATAATCAGAATAGGTCTCATCCTTGCAAGGGTTGTCAAGGAGGGAAGAATCAAAGGAGTCTGAAAGATCAGTCTCGGTAGACGAAAGATCGGCTACCCGACAGAAGAGACCGAAGGATCCTAAAAATGTCATAGTCTCTCGCAGATAACCTTCGGAGAGCACTATGAACTAGGCAGTGAAATAGTCAGCAGAAGTGAGACTCATTCCTGTGAGGGACGTCAAGGAGAGTAGACTCGAAGGAGTCCATAAAATTGGCCTCATGCACCGATAGATCGGGCACACAATCAGAACGGGAGGCCAAACAGTCAAAGCAGACGACTTGGTTCTGTGCTTCAACACGATGGCAGCACACGTAGTGAGTCAACCGAGCATAGAAAAGGTGTTGCATCCTCCCTCATATAGTCCTTGGGGAATGATGCAAACTAAGTCAATCGAGTTATGAGAATGCTGGCGTCAAATCTCAAGTCCTCAAATTCATCAATCAATCAATCCTCGAGAGGGCATAAGATCGTATGAGGGATGAGAAAGTCAGGTCAATCACGGTACAGTCCCTCAAGTAGCTAAGATGGCTCAAGATGTTGGCAGGAATCCTCTACGTGCTACAGGTGGATGGGAGAGTCAAGAGATTAAGGATGGATCAATCAAGGAGATGTATGACATCACCCCAGGCTCCTGGTCGCCTTCGCTCTGAAGTCCAAATCAAGATAGTCGATTAAACCTCTAAATCAAGATGGGAGGAACCGCAGAATAGATCGTCTAATCACAGCTCATATATCATCATCGAATCGTCGGAATACCCTACATCCTCAATCTGGTGTGCTTGACCAAAAATTCGTAAGTAAAAGCATCACAGCTAATGATCGTGCAATCATCAAAATCCTTAATATGCTTTATGCACAGATCGAAGTCCGATCGACCAAAAGTAGCAGACCAAGCTCAGCATCCTCAAAATGGGTCCGGCTTACTCAAATAATCAATGTAAGTCATAAACCTCGATGTGGGCTCTATCTACAAGCGTACATTCCCGAGTAGAAGAAGGGATGACACAGAGGGAACGAGAAGGTTGGGCGAGATCAAAGTGGACATGGACAAAATTGTGGATCAAGGAGAGAGTCTCCTTGAATCGGACCAGATATGGGTCATATGGGCAAGGAGAAAAGCTGCAAAATCCAGCGAAGACGATGAAGCTGACGGCCCAATATCACGATTCAGATGCAAATGAGGAAATAAATACACAAGAGAGATAAAGAGGCTCAATAACTAAAAATGATGATTCACACTGATGAGACCGTGGACTCAAAGAGGGATGAAAATGCAGATGGACTCAAGGCACGATCAATGTACAAAGAATACCCCCAATTAACATACTCAACACAGTGAAGACCGAGATATTGGTCTTTTATCTTTTCATTTTTAGAGTTAGGTGATTTCCAAGAAATTGTGCACACCGAAGGTAGGCTTGAGATTTGGGCATTATTCCTTAGCGTGTACGTAGGAATAAAATGCACAAACAATGATGGGGTTTCTCTCCCCGAAGCAATGAATCCATTACATTTTATTTTAAATTCCAATAGAGTTAGCAGCCCCAATTTTATTTATGTTATCACTTTTTTTGTTTATTTTTCAATGCACGTGCCTAACAATGGTTTCAATTTTATTTAGCAACCTAGGTGAGCAAAATCAGAGGGAGAAGGTCGAAAAAGCAGTGCAAGTCAGAAATCGATGATGCATGCAAAGTTAGAAGACTTACAGTGCTTCCCATCTCTCTCCATGCGGGATGCATAACAGTATTGAAACCTATACTACATGCAAATGCAATTCGATGAAATCACCCTAGGTACAGAAATTGTTATTATCGTGAAGAACCATATGCTAAATATCTAGAGATGAGATCCAAAAGTTCGATCTCTGACATGCATCGGTGTCCGCCACAGCGGATCCTGCAAGCGTTGTATAACACTTCTCTCAACGCTCGATCTCAAATCTAAATAAAGAGAAATTCAAAATTTGACTAAATCTAGAAGCGAAGCTATAGGTACATGCAAATTTATTAGGGTTATGGACTTAATCTATAGAGCAAAAAAATCCTATGTTAGGGTTCATTCACGCTAAATAAATAAAATAAAATTCGAAAAACAAATAAAAATAAAGCGATAAAAACAAGAAGAAGCTGGCGAGGCCCCCAAGGGAATTGTCTCTCAGGCAATGGACCTCGCGAAGTCGATGTACATGTGAGAGTCTAAATTATTACACATATAATGATCACTCTCTCTCATGTGAATGTACATAATAATACAAAATAAAATAAATAAATAAAAGAATCTGCCTTTAAAAATCACCTTATCTACCCTTGCTGCTCTCTCGTGCCAGCGAACTCTGAAGGCTGGCTCTACCTTCGGGTGCACCGGTCCTCCTAGGAGGTCCTTCCTCACTTAGCGATCCCTCGTAACAAATTCAAACAAGAAGGAGTGTTGGACAATTCACAAATGATATCAAATAATAATGAAAAATAAATAGATGACAAAAATAAATAAATGCAAAAGTAAATAAATGAATGAACAAGAGAGCATAGACAGAAATAAAAGAATCCCAATCTATCCAATGTTTCTCCTCGTCAACGGTGCCATTTGATGAGGAGGGTTTTGTCGGGGTCATGTTAATCCACAAGGCGGATCGACAATCGTCGAGGCGACCTTTGACAAAACCTAATCTTCAATTAACAATTAACCCACAGTACGAATAAAGAAAAAATATCAAAAATGTGGATTTAAAATTTATTATAACTCTACACAAATGTGTATAAGCATAAGCATGTGTAGAGGTCGAACTCAGGGAGAAACAGTAGAAAGGGGACAAAGGAATGCGCATAGAAATTTTGTCTTTTATTCTCTTATCCATTTTTATTATTTTGTGGGGTTTTTTATTGTTGTATTTTTATTTATTTTTTTATTTTTTATTTTATTTTTAATTTCATAATTTAATATTTTTTGTATTTTTCAAATTTTATATTCCTTTTCCTTTTATTAAATATATATATGTAAAATATATAAGGATACATTAAATAATATAGAATAATATATTTATAAATATTAGTTAATATAAATAAAATACAGAATAAAAATTATTTAAGGGTTTTATAAATTTTTCTAATGTTTTTGTCATTTTTTTGGAATTTTGGTAATTTTTATGTATTTTTAAAGTCAAAAATATCCCAAATAAGTGACTAGATAAATAGGTCAAAATTGAATTGGATTTTAAAAATAGGAAACAGGTTCCAAAATTTTTCAAATAATTTTAATTTATATAAAGAAAATTGTAAAATAGAAAAAACAAACTTTTTAGATTTTTAAACGATTTTTTGTATTTTTATGAAAGATATTGGGGTTTTTAACTTTTAAGCTTTTCTTTTCCATTTTTAGTGTAATTAAAATATGATGAAATATACTATAAATGATTTTTTAGGAATTTTTAGACATGTTTTTATATTTTTTTGATATTTTCTAAGCTAGACAGGGAATAAATAATGCTCCTTTGATTTTTATAAAATATATAAAATGCACAAAATTGCCAAATAAAATATGGACGTGAAAATATATGGCATGAAGCATATATCCCTATTTTTGTGTATTTTTCAGAGTACATTAACTATATTTAATAAATAGATGAAAAGCAACAAAATGCATGTCCTAGTATGGGCGTATTTGTAATAAAAATAAACATCAGGGGCCTGGTTGTAAAATTTCCCAAAATTATACACGTGCATTCAATTTTATTGGACTAAAAGTTAATAGAAAAATCACCAGGGTTTTACGTGCAAAATACCTGTCTCATGGAACTACACGTGACTGGACCTGGGAGGGACTCATATGTAATATTCAAAAAATAGGGGTTCAAGTACAAAATTCCCATTTTATTTACAACTAATATTTTAATTACATAACTAATTACTAAATATAAAAAACGCAGGGTAAGATATGCAAATTACCCATTTATTAGGCGTGATCGGACGATGTAGAGCCATCTACTTGTCGTGCATCGTCTTCTTGTGCGTCGATACCGCTTCGGAACGAAAGGCTGGGATTAGATCCTGGCTGATGATCTGATGGCCAAACCGAAGCGCATCAGACGACTATTATGTTGTCTGGAGATCGGTCTTGATCGGACGACAGAAAGGGAGACTCTAAGAATAGGGAAGAACTTCCCAGTCCCCGAGCTTTAATCCGGTGATACGCATGCGTCCGACCATCCCGCGAGCTGCAGCTGGTCCAAAAAGCTTCCTGGAGTTGTGCTCTATCAGTAGAGGGCTTCAAAATGCTCCAGCATTCACCGAAGCTCCTCCACAAGGTCGAGGAAGTTCATGGTCCCAAGTATCAGCAGTGCTGCCAAAATCGACCCTCGTGGGGTCTATGCATCCCAGGACCTGCAAGAAGTGTTAACACAAGAAAATAGGGGTCCCGGGGCCTTTATTTGGAGGGAAATGGCGAGTAGTACGGTGCAACGGAAAGGCCCGATGAAGATGGGCCTCTTCTTCCAAATCCAAGAGGATTCTGGTTGGGTGAGGATGCGTGAGGCATGAGGAAGCGAGAGGGTTAGAGAATGGAGGTGGAAGGGCACGTCGGAGACTGGCAAGAACATGTGAAAAAGTTCGCCAGAGTGGAGCTCCGACGAACTACGATTTGTGCATTTACAGCTAACACGTTATCCTAATCCCTGACCTAATTACAGAATTAAAATGCAAGAGGAGAGATGACGGGTCGCGTCAAATCAGAGCTCTTGGGGGAGAGTTGACTGGCGGTCCACTGGGGACGTGACCCCAATGGTCCACGTCAGCTTGCTAGAAGACAAAATATCATGTTTATTATAAAATAATTAATTAATATTAGTAAATTATTTTATTAATTTTTATTATAAAATAAAAATGCTTAATTGTAAATTTATTATTTTATTATGATTTTTATTTATGTTTTGGTGTTGTTTATTAGTAGTTAAGTTTTAGAGATATATTTATAAGTATATTTACTAATATTTTGACTATTTTATTTGTTTATATCTATTTTATTCTTTTATTTTATATATTTATATCTTATTTTTACGTACTTAAATATATTTTTATTATATTTTTATGATATATTTTGTACATTTAAATAAATATATATTTACAATATACAGGTACACTTATAAGTATTTCACAGATGATTGTATTTTATTTATTTAATTCATTTTCGTTTGTTTTATTTTATCTTTATATGTTTAGTATAATATACATGATAGTTACAATATTATAAAAATATAAAAGAATAAAGAATATTTTCCCCTTTTATTTATATGCATGTATAGACATAGGTATTTTGCCTATATATTAATATAGACTTATTTTATTTTGTGTTTTCATAGGTATTTTCCCCTTTTATTTATATGCATGTATAGACATAGGTATTTTGCCTATATATTAATATAGACTTATTTTATTTTGTGTTTTCATTTTGGTTTTTCTATTTTAATATGTGTATAAGTTATAAATAATAATTGCAAAATTATAAAAATATGAATTTGTAGAAATAATAAGGAATGAATATAATGAATATTTTATTCGGGTATCATGTACAATGAGGGTCCAAAACCTAACTTTCACATCTTAACTCCAAAAAATATGAAAACACCTCCAATAAATTGCTTATGAAAAGTTATATAAATTAGAGGTGATTTTGGTACATTTTGATTTTTATTTGAAAGATATGGGTCTGTGAAGTTGCGATTTTCGCTTTTTATTTTGTGTATAAAAAGTACTCCGCATATTATTTTTATGCAAACTCAATTTTGTATTTTTATTTACGTTATTATCTACAATTTTTATGTACAAATTTTCTTCATTTGATGTATAAATAATAAAGATAAAATGGAGGTTAAAAATGAATTATTGAATGGATAAAAGAATGGGTTTTTAAGGCCCTTATCTCCCCCTACGTTATTCCTTGTTGACCAATTCAATTTTTGACTTGGTCTCGGGGTTTAGGGTCATAAAATATCTTCGAATTTTATTCTTTTTATTTTCCTCTCTTTATTCTATAATTTTGATATTAAAAACCACATTATCTACATAATAAATACAATAAATGATGAATGACATCTTGTACAAATTGATGCTATTTACATGCATTAGATGGGGCTTTTAAGGCCAAAATGATAGAATAGAGGCGATGAAATGGAGTTTCATCACTCTTGTAGGCGATGATCTGACGGTAGGGACCCCTTCGCAAATGGGCGAATATGATGCAAAGGGTGTCATCGGACGATGGTTGTGGTCGACTCCTGGATACCATTAGATTGAGATGTTCATACGGTAGCTACTATGTGGATTGCATGAGCTCCTCTGTGAGACGAGGAGGTGGAGCAAAACTCCGACGAGGCTCCCTGAGCTCCTCCCAGGTTCTAAGTCGATGCAGAGGAGGATGAGAGCTCTATGAGTGATAAATTTCCATTTCATCACCTTTATTCTATCATTTTGGCTTTAAAAACCCCAGCAAATGCATATAAATAGCATTAATCTATACATAATAGCATTCATTAGTTATTGTATTATTTGTATATAAAATAAGGTTTTTAATGCCAACATTATAGAAAGAGAAGAAAAGAAAACGGAATAAAATATTGAAAATATTTTATGACCCTAACCCCGAGACCAAGTCCAGAATGGAGTTGGTCGACAAGGAATAAAGTAAGGGGAGATAAGGGCCAAAACACAATAAATACCTCATTTATTTATTCATTAATTATGAATTTTTGACACCTATTTTATTATTTATTATCTATTCGCCAAATGAAGAAACTCTGTACATGAAAGTTGTAGATAATAATGTAAATAAAAAACAAAATTGAGTTTGTACAAAAATAATATATAGTGTACATTTTATACCCAGAATAAAAAGTTAAAAACCAAACTTCACATACCCATATCTTTCAAATAAAAACTCAAAACATAGCAAAATCACCTCTAATTGTATATAACTTTTTACGAGCTATTTAATGGTGGTGGTTTTATATTTCTTGGAGTTATTGTGTAAAAGTTAGGTTTTTGACCCCTATTGTACATAATACCGATTAAAATATTCCATTTATTCATTATTCAGTATTTTTACAAATTCATATTTTTATAATTTTGTAAATAGTATTTATAACACATGTGCATATTAAAATTAGAATAAAATCAAAAAGAAAAAGGGAAATAAAATAAGTCTATGTAAAATACATAGACAAAAGACATATGCTTCTATATGTATATAAATAAAAGAGAAATACATTCTTTAATTCTTTTAATTTTTCTAATATTGTAAATATTATACATATTCTATTAAAAATATAAAACTAAAATAAAACTAAATAAAATACATTAAAATAAAATAGTATACATAAAACATAGGTAAAATACCTATGAATATACCTATATAATATACTTACCTATTTATTTAAATATACAAATAACATCATAAAAATAAAACAAAAATATATTTATACTCAAAAAAACAAGTTATAAATATATAAAAGAAAAGAATAAAATAATAAATGAAATATACAAAATAAAAAATAAAAATGTATAAAATACAGGTAAATATAGCTATAAATGAGTCATTAAAAATAAACTTGTAATAAAATATATAAAAAATAAATAAAATCATAATAAAATACTGCATAAAATAATAAACATTTTTTACTTTATACTCAGAAAATAATAAAATCATTTTTAATTTTTAATTATTTATTCTTTAATTAAACCTACTGTTTTGTCTTTTAGCGGCATGCGTGGACCAATGGCAGGCCACCAAAAGTTGACCGTGGTCAATTGTCCCATCTGGGACTCTGACCCACCAGATCTGTTCAATCCCCATTTTTCCGCCATTTTTTACGGGCGTCTCGTCCATCTTTCGCGGACGCTTTCTTCAGACGAAATACCTTTCCATCATTGTACATCCACGCTTGATCCTTGGATCCACTGGGTATAGCTCTGATTCTTTAATGTAGCAGTCAAATAAGGGCGCCGCCCATATTCTTAAATAACTCCATTTCCTCCTCTGAACTTTTTTGGCCATTTCTTCACCCTTGGATCCCTGGACCTCGGTCCAGTGCGTATACCTGTGACAGGGGGAGTCCCCTGAGCGTCCACGGTGGTCTGCGGAGGAGGAGATGCGCCCACGACCGAGCTCCGGCGAGGTCTTGGGCGCATCTCCTCCTCCACGGGTATAAGAGCTGCACTTTTTAATTTTAGGTAGATTTTTATCTTAGCTTTTTGTTCATGCATTTAGTTTAATCATTAGCCAATAGATTTAGCCCCGATAGCCCGATTCGAAGTTTGCCGGAGCTCCGCTCCGGCGAACCATTCCACGGTGCTCCTGACATTCCCCGACCGCCTAGCACCACCATTTCTTTCCCTGCTCATTTCCCTACGCCCCGCTCCACCTCGCTCATCCAAATCCAACGTGGATCTGGAGTTAGATGCTCCAACTCTGCCACTTCATCGGAGCATCTCCTCCCGCGCCACCAGCCATCTCCCATCGCCAACAAGGCCCCATAACTCTTCTTTTGTGCTTGTAAAACCATCTTGCAAGGTCGGGAGGCCAAGAGACCCCCGAAGGGGTCGATTTTTGCACCACGCCTGGTACCTGGAGGTCATCTTCTTCCTCGACCTCACCGGACCATTGCAGTGCTCCAGGTGTCATTTTGGAGGCATCAACAGATGCGCAACCTCCCTAGGAGTCTTTTGCGCCTCGTCGCGAGGCAGACGACCACTGGAGTTGCCCGTGATGCCCGATCGAAGGAGCTCCATGACATGTTCTTCCCCGTTCATCCAGTCACCCCCGGAGCCATTGGATCTATCCCCTGCTCTAGTTCTGATCCTGGTTGTCCGATCATGTAATGCCGCCAGCCGTCTGATGAACCTTATGATCTAATCTGAACCGTAGAGCGGCGATGGGGTGTAAAGCTACCAGGGCTCGCCACGTATCCAAGTGGAGGATGGAGCACCGTTGGATCCAACATGTTTTTGGGGTAATTTGCATGTACACCCCTCTCCTTTTTTGAATTTAATATTTAATGCTGTAAATAAAATATTACGTTGTAAATAATTAGGTTATTTTGCAATTAGGCCATCATACCTTTTATATTTGTGTTTTGGTCCCTATCAGCATCACGTGCAGTCCTTACATGATGCTGGAAATTTTGCACAAGACTGATGAATCCTCATTCATCACTCTTTATTCTTTTATTTTAGCTACAAAACCTTTGCAAAACACCATGTAAATATATATAAATAGAATAAATTACCAAAATGCATGCATTGTGTAAATAGCAATAATTAGCATGTTTTGTGCATAAATAAAAGAATAAAGAAATAAAAGAAAAGGAGGGAAATATTTAGAATAAATATTGAGTGACCTAATCCCGATGGAGGGCTCAGCATGGGCCTGACCGCAAAAGAAACCAAGTAGAGAGAGATAGGGTAGCTCAATACACTATACATAACCCCATATATATAAATAATTTTATTTTCCTCTAAATAAAAATAAAAATGTGTTTTTGTTGATTTGTACATATTTATAAAAATAAAATAAAAATCAGAAAAATAAAAATAAAAATAATAAAAACCATTTTCCACCTTGTACTTATACCATGTACATATGTATATAAACCTATTTATTTAACTCATGTAAATAACTCATAAAATAAAATAAAAATACCTTATTATTTTAAATTTTATGTTGTAAATAAATAAAATATAAAATTAGAATAATGGTACAAAAATAGATAATTAAAAATAAAAAATCAAAAATACATATGTGTATATACCTATATATAATAATAATAGAATGTAAATACATTATTTATTTTTAAAAAAAAATAAATAAATATCACTAAAAATTCTTGAAAATAAATAAATATTTTTTTATTTTGTAAATATTTTGAAATAAGGTCATTATCTATTTTATTTTGATTTTCTAAAATAATTTCCTATGGCAGCTCCTGATGGGTCTACGGGGGATGTTGACCCCCGGTCAACTCTCCCCCTTGGACCACTCCACACGGATCCGTGTTCGAGTACCCGTTTTCTTATATTTTTCTAGACACGATCCGATCACAATTAGCTAAACCCCGAGCCCCGATTACCATGCTGACATCCAAGATCCACTCCCGGAGGTTCTCCTAGGGATCCGAGCTCCGATTCTCGCGCCCAACCTCCATCTTGCCGGACCCCTAGAACTATAAAGCCCCGCCTCCGACCAACATTTCACTCTATCTTTGGCCTTCCCCCTCGTCGCCAGTGAGCTCCTCTCCCTCGCCTGAGTGCCAGCCATGCGAGAGAGGGTCGCAGCGAGGCACGGGCAGCCGGGAACCACTGATCCGGCGAGCTTCATAGCCGTGCGCCGCCGCAAGGTGCGCCCGAGCCTCTGGCCCCGTCGAACCATCGAGGCGACGACCCCGGAGGGAGAGGAGCTATCAGCATCACGTGCAGTCCTCACATGATGCTGGAAATTTTGCACAAGACTGATGAATCCTCATTCATCGCTCTTTATTCTTTTATTTTAGCTACAAAACCTTTGCAAAACACCATGTAAATATATGTAGATGGAATAAATTACCAAAATGCATGCATTGTGTAAATAGAAATAATTAGCATGTTTTTGTGCATAAATAAAAGAATAAAGAAATAAAAGAAAAGGAGGGAAATATTTAGAATAAATATTGAGTGACCTAATCCCGAGGGAGGGCTCAGTATGGGCCTGACCGCAAAAGAAACCAAGTAGAGAGAGATAGGGTGGCTCAATACACTGTACATAACCCCATATATATAAATATTTTTATTTTCCTCTAAATAAAAATAAAAATCTGTTTTTGTTGATTTGTACATATTTATAAAAATAAAATAAAAATCAGAAAAATAAAAATAAAAATAATAAAAACCATTTTTCGCCTTGTACTTATACCATGTACATATGTATATAAACCTATTTATTAAACTCATGTACATAACTCATAAAATAAAATAAAAATATCTTATTATTCTAAATTTTATGTTGTAAATAAAAATATAAAATTGGAATAATGGTACAAAAATAGATAATTAAAAATAAAAAATCAAAAATACATATGTGTATAACCATATATATAATAATAATATAATGTAAATACATTATTTATTTTTTAAAAAATAAATAAATATCACTAAAAAATTCTTTGAAAATAAATAAATATTTTTTTATTTTGTAAATATTTTGAAATAAGGTTATTATCTATTTTATTTTGATTTTCTAAAATAATATCCAATGGCAGCTCCTGATTGGTCCACGAGGGATGTTGACCCCCGGTCAACTCTCCCCCTTGGACCACTCCACCCGGATCCGTGTTCGAGTACCCGTTTTCTCAGATTTTCCTAGACACAATCTGATCACCAATTAGCTAAACCCCGAGCCCCGATTACCATGTTGACATCCGAGATCCACGCCCGGAGGTTCTCCTAGGGATCCGAGCTCCGATTCTCGCGCCCAACCTCCATCTTGCCGGACCCCTAGAACTATAAAGCCTCACCTCCGGCCGACATTTCACTCTATCTTTGGCCTTCCCCCTCGTCGCCAGTGAGCTCCTCTCCCTCACCTGGGTGCCAGCCGTGCGAGAGAGGGTCGCAGCGAGGCACGGGCAGCCGGGAACCACTGATCCGGTGAGCTTCATAGTCGTGCGCCGCCGCAAGGTGCGCCCGGGCCTCTGACCCCGTCGAACCATCGAGGCGACGACCCCGGAGGTCCCCGACCTCCAGCCCAGACGAATGCACCCATCCTTTAGGTCGGATTCTTCTTAGATGCTTTAATTTCAGGATTTTCGATTTAGCTTCGCCGTCGCCGTACACTTTCTTCGATTATCCATTTGCCCATTTGACCGCTTCTACACCTTCACCATACTCCTCTCCACCTGTTGCGCCCCTTCATTCCCCATGGCTCGCCTCGGAGCAGAGCTATCGTCCTCCTCCACCACCGCTTCACCGGAGGACTACACACCGCCTCGCCCTTGACCTTTCTCGTGCTCTAACGGGTCGAGGCAGTTTGCTCTCGACCCCGTGGTTCACTTGTGCAGGTCAAAATGCCAAAGGGACCTCATTTGGAGGTCCAAAGCTGAAGCACAGTCGGCTCCAGGTTCTTCTCGTCGCTGGAGCGCTCCTGACGTTCCCGACCCCATCGGAGCATACCAACCGCTGCGGAATGTCGCCAACACTGATTATCCCATCCTAGCAACGTCAGAGGTCCTTCCTACATCGCATATCGGCCGTGCAAAGTTCGCCGGCGGTCAGTTCATTCAGGACTCTCCACAACCGTCGGATCGAGCTTCGTCCCAGTTCTGATCTCAGCCCTTCATTCTTCGGGCAGCCTCGACCGTCGGATCTCGATCAAGAGCTCATATGGAGCATTCATCGGCGAAGGGGTGGCCACACATATCAGCCGTCAGATCAGCACGTGGCACGCCCTCGTCCGTCCGATCTTAATAAGAGGATAATTTGCACTTAGGCCCCTCCTCTTTTAGCATTTATTGTTTAGTCTTGTAAATATTTGTCGTAGTTGTTTTTATTTTGGATATTTTGCATATTGGACCTCGATGTTTATGTTATTTGCATTTTAGTCCCTGCCGGTGTGAGCCATGTGCATCGACACGTGAGGGTGTGGTGTATTTGCATTTTCAGTCCTAAACTATCTGTGTGTTAAGGTTTACATCTTTTTAAATAAAATTTGCATTTATGCCCCTGTGAATGCCAGTCACATGTATTGCTCGTGTTATCGTGGGTTATTTGCAGTAGTGGCCCTAGGCTTTTTATAGTTGTTACTATTTGGCCCCTGGAACTATGTTTTCTTGCATTTAGGTCCTTGCTTGTTGTGTGCCTTGTTTTTATTGAATAAAATACCAAATCAAATCAAAATTAGGTGAAATTTGGACACGTGGCTCCTGTCACTATGTAAAAATTTCCCTAAATTCTTGGAACATTTTTTAGGCTTTTTGGTATTTTAAAAAATCAAAAATATGCATTTTTGTTACTGTCTGAAAACGAAAATCAAAGAAAAATATAAAAACTTTTTTAAAAATTCTAAAAAAATTAGGGATAGTTAATTTTAGGCTTTCTAGATTCTGTCTAATTTTTGTGTTATTTGGATTTATAAAACCCATAAAAATTAAAAAACATTAAAAAATTTATAAAAATTCTAAAAAATTTTATAAAAATCAAAAAAATACAAACTCTTTTTCTGTAGCTAGGTTTTTGTTTATATTTTTCACAAAAATTATCTCCAGATTGTTATAGATCTATTATCTATTTTTGATTGGTCTTTCAAGTCTGGATGCACAGTGACTCACTATTTTCCTTCTTTTTGATTTTTATAAAATCGTATAAAAATTAAAAAATTCTGAAAAATTCACCGAAAATACTTAAAAACATTAAAAACATAAAAACATTTTTTTTGAATTTTTGGAGTATTTTTGAGTGGTTAAATAAATTGTGGTTGTTTGCTTGTTTATATCTTTTCTCATATTTTCCTTATTATTAAAAATACAAAAAAAATAAAAAGAATCAAATATCCACCAAAAAATCTTTAGTTTATTTTATTCTATTTTTAGACTATTTCGTAGGTCGTCTCGGCCAACTCGTGCTCCCTGAGTCTGACCCTGGTCGCTATACCAGGTTAAAAAACTAGCGAGGACCGCTTGTGATTTTCATTGTTTTATACCTGGTTTGGTGGTTCTTATATTTTCTTGATTGATCGATTTGCGAGTGATTGAGGTCGCAATGACCTGAGATATTTATCACCCTTAATTGCTCGTTGACTTTTTCGGTCGATCAGAATGGCGCCGTTGCCGGGGAGCACGGCTTAGTAGTCTTCGTTTTTATTTTTGTTCGGTTTTGTTTTCGCAGCTTTGTCCGTGACTTTTCAGTTTTCCGCAGCTTTTCGCGGCTTTTTGTTTCTCTTTTGTTTTCATTTTATTTTATTTTATTTTTGTTTATTTTGTGTGTTTATTTCTATTTTTGCATATATCTTGTTTCATTTTATTTGTCTTGTTTATTTTTATAATAACTGTTTCTGATACACTTCTGTTTGCCTTTTTGCGAGGGCCCGAGGACCAAGGCGGTTCTTCTCGAAGAGTCGACGCAACCTCGGGAGTCGGATGCGGCTCTCTTCTCTACGGAGCCGTAGGAGGGTGCAAGAAGCCGAGCAGGAGTGCGGGAGCCGCGGAATAGCCGCGAAATAACAGTAGATTAGTCGTAGATTAGTTTAGCTAGATTAGTTTACTTTTCAGCAGAATTATATTTTTGTAATAATACAGGTACCCGGACTCTCAGACTTGTGGACTTTGCGGGGTCTGTTTCACCGAGCACCGGTGTGCTCGGGGGACCCCACTGTAGTTTTGGTTTTTCTCGTTTTTCTTTTCTTTGATTTCACATGGATTTCTGTGCTTGAGCCCCTAGACTTAGGTTTTTATTTTCGTTGAGCCAGGTAGCATTAGGTCCAAAGCCCTAATAGAATATCTGTTCCCATAGAATGTGCTTGGATCTAGACAAATAAACCCATGCTTCACGATAATAGAAATTTCTGCTTAGGACGGTTCTCGCAGTGCATCCATATAGGTAGTTTAAAATTATGCGCGGATCATAATTGCATGTAGACTGCCGGAGTCAGGTACACCTTCTATCTCGTGCATGCATCACTGATTTTGTCGCGCATCGGCTTTTCCGCTTTCCTCCTCCTGATTTTCTGGACTTAGGAATAAAAGGAAATCGGAAAATTCATTAGACGATTTTTGAAAAATATATAAAAAGAAAAACAATAAAATCGAGACTGATAATCACACTTAACCTAAAAGACACCTCATTTAAAAATCTGTCTTGGGGAGAGTAACCCCCTCCTTGTTTAGTTTGGATGAGCGAGAGAGTGACCCGCATCCTAGGCTAGAGCCATATCCGATTTCTTGACTGACTACCGACCTTTTATTCGGGACAGTCGGTTGAGAATATTGGATTCCTATCAGCTCATGTAATCGCTCTGAAAGACTGACTTGATCACCTAAATAAAATTGACAAGATAATTGACCGATCCCTTACGGTCTTCGGCTTAGTGTGCGTAGGTGAATCGGGGGTTTGCTTTCTCATCTTGTGTGTTTCCAGATCCCTTCTGTCATCTTTCCATCTATCTTCTCTTCTATCTTTCTCCCTCCCACCCTCCCTTCATTTTTCTCTTATGTATCCCTCGATGATGGATTCCCCTCACTTCTGGTCGACTCTTGCGGCTTCTCCATCTTCTGACCATCAGTACAGTCCACCTTTGAGGGAGGTCGGATGCCCGACCAGCCTCCTGTTCCCTCCCTCCCATCCCTTTTCTGGGCATGCTGTGCTACACGTTCATGGAGATCATATTGAGCAGATGCGAGACCCAGATGATGCCATTGCTGGATTGAGATTACACTTCGTTAGCAATCATAGAGAGCAGACGCGAGTATCAGATACCTCCTATGCCAGCATGATGGATGAGCAGAGAGGATAGGGAGCTCAGTCTGCTTTTACATTAGGCTCATTCGTTATGGATTTGGAGCTTATTTAGAGACTGCCTATATTTTCAGGGGAGGTGCATGAGGAGCCCTATCTTCACCTATCCGAATTCGAGGAGTTTTGCAGGACACAGCTTTATTCAGATATCACTGCAGAGGAGATGATACTGAAGACCTTCCCGTTCACACTTCAGGACATAGCCATGAGATGGCACCGACGATTGGGAAGGAGATTCGCTACGTGGGGAGAGCTACGCCGAGAGTTTCTACAGGGATACTTTCCCCAGCGTAGAGCAGAGTTGATGAGATCCTTGATCACCGAGTTTTCAGTAGACCCCCAAGAGCCGTTGCACGAGGCATGGCTGAGGTTTCTTGACCTCTTGAGGAGATTTCTTGACCACGGACTTCCACTAACAGACCTTATTGAGATCTCCATGTGGGGGATGACTGTGGAGCAGTTAGCACTGGTGATTACCTCATGTGGCGGTTCACACCGCAGTTCTGACATTGACTTACTAGATACCATCTCGAGGTTACTTTCACAGAGACCATCTTCACGAGATGCCGTGGTCGGAACAGCACATGAGGATGTTGCAGTTTTAGTGGTGTGTGTCGCACTACATGAGGATACAGTTTCTACACACCAGCCCGAGGACTTGGATGATGTAGCACCACAGACGACAAAGGAGATAACTGCTACAGCGGAGGTTCTGACCCAGAGTCTACTCGAGTTCCCATTGGTCTTCTAGCTAGAGTTCGAGTCAGCCCCATAGTTTTCAGTTGACGATTCTTGGATATCAGATCTTCTGATACTCCAAGAGTCGGAGGAGCCCCCGCTACTACAGCCATTGATTCAGCCACTTCAGTGTTCAGTCCCGGATGATTCACCTTCTTTTCTGCAGAGACACTTCTTGGAGTCCGATAGACATCATGACTCAGCCCAGCAGCCACAGCTTGATATGGGATACCACTCTGAGAGACCAGGCATAGATAGCCCCATATTCGAGCCTTTTGTCCTCCATTTTGTTGAGACAGATACACTTGCTGAGGACCAGATGGCACCCAGCATTGCCGCAGAGCGAGGATCAGCCGCAGACACACTTCCAGCCTCCGTAGTGTTGACCAGTACCTTCTCCTGCTTCCGTATTGCCGAGAGCCAGACTTCATATGATGATACAGCCTGGTGCACATAGTGGATACTTGACAGCAGCGCAGATGCCCTTCTAGATCCCGATCCTCTATTTCTCACTGATGATCTCTCATTTCTCCCCGAGGGTTATCTGCGGGAGAATGCCACACACGATGAGTATTTGGTTTCACCTTCTGATAGTGTATCCGATCTGGCGGATCACGAAACCAAATCTTCCGATCCTTCTGATTATGAGTCATCTCACCTCGATGACCCTCGTGAGGATGAGCCGATCCTTGAGATATTTGATGATCTGTCTGAGTTGTCTCCATCATATGCATCGGATATCGGTTTTCTTATAGAGTCTCCTGATCTTCACTTTTCATACCTCTTTGAGACACTGATCGACGTGGAGGATTCGATGATTGGTCCATCCTTCTCCACGTTTGATTTCTTCGGCTCTACACTTCCACTCCAGTCTGATCCTGAGCCGACAATTTCTTTTGTGCTACCGGATCCCGATCACATCTTCCCATATCATTGGCCGGTGGCAGACACCCTCCTGATTGCCTACATGGATATCATTCTTTACACTGTTGATTTCGTCGTTGTTCTCATACCGAGACTACGACGACGTATGACATTCGCCTTACAGATGTCGTCCTGAACCTTGACATAACGTTATCCTAGCCTTTGCGCCCAGCTAGGGGCGTAAAACCTAGCGCTTGTTGAGAGGCACCTCAACATTGTACCCTTTTGTATATACGTGTTTCATCTTAGTTTGATCGTTCTTTCCTCCATTTTGTTTCCACCCCAGGTCTCGTATAGGATTATCTTTGCTATACTTAGGATATACCTCATCCTAAGTATAGGGGGTGGAAGCACCGACTTGTTCCTCTCGTTCTATTTCATTACTCCTGTTGTTGCATATACTTAAGGATTCTTCACCTTAAGTATAGGGGGAGTGATGCCCCTCCATCTTGTTTATATTTGTTGATTTTCCTCGTGATTTTCTACTTCTGTTTTATTGCCTATACTTAGGGATATTTTACCCTAAGTATAGGGGAGGTAGACCCTGTACATTCTCACTCAGATTTCCTTTCGTGTACAGCCTGCTATACTTAGGATTATTTGATCCTAAGTATAGGGGGAAAACCCGAGATCCTTTTCCACTTCTATTCTTTCATTCGTCTTTGTATATAGCCTTCCTTTTCACTTCTCGATACTA
Organism: Ottelia alismoides; assembly: GCA_037367405.1. NCBI lineage: Eukaryota > Viridiplantae > Streptophyta > Magnoliopsida > Alismatales > Hydrocharitaceae > Ottelia > Ottelia alismoides. The sequence goes on along the minus strand of JAZKJV010009652.1, from coordinate 341,026 downwards.
AGCACGAGTTTTGTCTTCTTCATTGCTCTTGACTCTGAGGACATCGTTTGAGCTAAGTATAGGGGGTGCGTATATATTTCATATATACTTTAGCCATAACTCGTACTTTGTGTCAGTGTGTTAATAAATAAAAATGGCTAAAAACCCAAAAATCCATAAAAATTAAAATTTTTTCTTGTAAATAAAAATTCTTTTATTTCACATATATAGCTAGTTGTAAAAAATATTTTTGTAAAAATGTTTGTAAAAATCTTTTGTGTAAATAGCTTGTAAATATTTTCATATCAAAATTATGTATATAGTACAAAATTTTTGTAAAATGTTTTGAAAATCAAAAGTTTGCAAAAACCTTGTGTAAATTTGTGTAAATATTTTTGCAAAACTTGCATTCATGCATACATCCATGTTTTCAAAACATTTTTCAAAAATTTCGCACATGTGTAAATAGTTTGTAAATTGCATCTTTGTAAAAAATTGTATAGTTTTTCCTGGATCATAGTTGACATTTAAACTAGCCTGGAATTAAATTGGAAAATGGAGCTTGGTTAAGATCTTAATCCACCTAATTATAAGAGGATCCTTATAGGGCTTAGGGTTGAGACTTTTCAGGTCCATGGTGACTTAATTCTTTGAGTCCACTAGGCTATGATCATATGTCATCTCGATGAGCCTAAGTAGAGCACTTAACAACACACACATGACTCATATAGACAATGGCTTGACTTGGACCCGCACTTTACACCGAGCTCTCTACGGATGAGGTGGTGAGGAGGCAGTCTTCCTTGACTTGGGGTAACATATGAGGGTAGTACTTCTCGGCGAAACCTCTCTTCTTCTTATAGTGAAGAAAGTGTGTCTCAACTTGGTCTGGTTGCCATGAGGTCTAACGACAGGAGTTGTGGGTTGCAATAATGCTTCAAAAGAGGGATAGTCTATGATGAATCTCGTATTCATCATGCTAAAAGCTGCTAATTAAACCCCCTGCTTAATCAATCCAATAAAAATACCCATCAATTCTTTATTTTTATCCTGTATTATATTGTGTATAATTTACCATTAATTTATTGTATTTAATTGCCTTTATATTTCTTCTATTTATTTTATCCTAAAAATCCCTAAAAATTAGGTAGATTAATTGTCCATAAATCGCTGACCAATAAAAAGATAAAAAAATACAAAAACAAAACAAAGACAAAAGCCGGTGTTTTTATCCCTTTAAAAATACCCCCAAAAATTTATTTTGTACAAATGACCTCTTTTGGCTTTTTGACCAACATGAAAGTTGTAGATCTCGGCGAGACAAGCAACTTTCATGTTTTGACTTTTTTCTAATTCGGCCTCTAATTATTTCTTTTATAATTTTCTTGTAATTTTATTTGAATTTTTTTTATTGGGCCACGTGGCGCCCTTTGGGCCGCCCACATGCCCGCGTCCACTTCCACCACGCGGCACTTCCTGGACCATCGGATCCACTCGCCCCTGCCTCCATCTCAGCCCCCCATCGTTGCCCCACTCCTCAGCCGTCAGATCTGATTATCAAATCTAATCCTAACCATACAGACCCGCTTCAACTGCAGCCGTGGGATTAATTCCTTAATCCTATGGCCTTTCTTATGCCACGTCTTGCCTTACTTCAGCTGCCTGATTGCCCCTTATCCCACGGTCTCCTGCGTGCCACGTCGCATCTTCACACCAGCCGTTAGATCTGTCCCCATCTTCCAATCACAACCACTCCTTCGCGCTATACCCTCAGCCGACCGATTCGATCGAGGGATCTGATCTGAGCCAACCACCAGCGCCTGCATCCCAGCCGTTGGATCCCACAATCCAACGGCCACCAGGTCGTCTCCTACCTCCCGTAACCCCCTCCTCCAGCCGTTTCACCTCACGTGCACGCCAACCCCTTCCATTTTTTGGCCACCACCCCCGGTCATCTTCCCGCACCATAACGCCTCTCCCTCGTAGCCGTACCCTCCGTCTCCCTCGCGTAACTCCTAGGACCACGCTCCATCAATCCTTCACCATTATAATCCCATCCAAAAACCTCCGACAACCATGTAACCGCCGGATTCCCTTCCCCTATAAAAGCCTCTCCTCTGCCACGCTCATCCCCCGTCCACCATTTTGGGCTTAAGCCCAGTCTCCCCCGCCCCTCCGGTGATGGGGTGATCTGGGATCAGATCATATGGCTAGGAATGGAGCGGATGGCTTAGATGTGGTATTTTGATCGAACCAAATTTGCCTCCTGTACTACAACAATTTCACATTATTAAAGAGGCGAATTTCACGCTCATCAAATGGCACCGTTGTCGGGGACACGGCTTTGCTTAATTATTGAATTTTGATTTTCTTTGTTGATAATTTTTAGGTCCTTGTTTCATGCATCAATTTTTGTATCTGCTGATTTAATTTATTGGTGTGCCTAACTTTTCTCTTTTGTGGCAGGGCCCATGATGATCGAGGACGCTTGATCCTCATGGAGGCGTGAAGTTGGGAGCTTCCGCTGAAAAGGCCGTAAAAGAATTCGAGAAGAAATTTTAGGAATTTTAGATTAGATAGCATGCATTGCATATTGTAAAAAAAATAAAAAAAACTTGCATCTGCATATTTATTTCCAGTTTTGCATGTTTTACAAAAAAAAGAAAAAAAAGAGTAGATCACTTGATGATCTACCCCACACACACACACACATACGCACACTTGCACATACACACTCACCTCATCCCATCTCCCTTCCCCCTGTATATTTCTCTCTCTATGTATATTTCACGAACCCCCTCCCCCTCACCCTTGTATCATAGGACACTCTCCCCCCCCCCCCAATTCAGACCTTACTTAGGCTATTTGTAGCCTAAGTATAGGGGGACCTGCCTGCTCATCCCTCCCTCATTCTGTCTTCTTGTACTTAGGTCAATTTTGGCCTAAGTATAGGGGGACCCTCCTCCTCAGTTCCGCTATATCACCCGATATTTGAATCGAGCCCAGGCTTCATAGCACTTGTGCTATGTGGACATAGCAAAATTTAAGTATAGGGGGGTATACTGTATATTACTGTATATTTACTTTAGCTTTAGCTCGTGTTTTTAAAGCTTTTTAAAATTTATTTTTGGGCTGGGTTTTGGTAAACTTGTGAACTGAGTGTTGTAAAACCTGTAAAAAATGAGGGATTAATTTTTGTAAATATTTCTTTTCAAAAAAGTCTTTATTAATTAAAAATTGAAAATCTTTCTTGGAATTTGACGCTGACTACTAGGCTTAGTAGACATTTTCAGTGAGGGAACCTCGGTCTCCCTTAGCAGAGTGGGTGGTTTAGAGGACATTGCATTTGGCCCCGTCCTCAAGTAACACGGGTCTCGGCCCGTACTTACACCCATACTGGCTGAGAGTGGATACTTTTATTTGAGCCTGGGCCAGTCATTGTCTCTCCGAGGAATTAAAAAAAATAAAACCCATAAAAATATGCAAAAGACAAAAATCACACAAAAAATCACTAACCTAAGGAGTTGGTGTATTCCTGACACATTCACACTCACTCAAGGCTTGAGGGTTTTGAGGACATTGGATTTCTGTGATCTTGAGAGTCTGAGTTAACATGCCTTAGTCATTAGGGTTTTTAAGACTTAAATATCCACACTTCCCTGGTTTGAAAGATTTGAGTGCTATATTACACTCTTCATCTCTACCTTCAAGAAAAATATGATCAGCACAGTCACTTCCACAACTGCATGATTGATGAGCTGAGTTGAGGTATCACTTGAGGAACTAGGACCAGAGATTTGAGTTTAGACCCAATATAATGATATTAGAGGATGGGATAAAGTTAATGAAGGCTTCAGAAAACCTGAGTGTCAGCAAAACCCTAGCCATTATGTGAACAAGATTCATATGCTATCTTTTTGATATTTACCTATGTGCCAGGGTGTGATGAAACTTAATGGAAATTGTGATCAGTGTGCGTCAACTTTTGGTAAAAGCAATGGAGCTAGCCAACAAAAGAAAAGAAATGTCAAAGAAAAAGCTCTAAATTCCAAAGACAAATTACAAATGAGCTTCCACCAATGGCAAGCGCTCCCAAATATTTTCAAAGTGTCCACTTGGACCAAGCGCTAATTAGGACCAAGGAGTCGGGCTGACACCACAAAAAGGGCACTGCATCGTAAGCAATACAAGTCTGGGTGTCGAAGGTATCTTAGATACTCAGAAAAGACACACCCCGGTGTACTCCCAGAAAAACAAGTGCAGATGACTCCAACTCTTTTGACGGACATATTGATCAACAATATAATAATTTACATGTGTTGAGTAAAAGGCACTCGAGAGGCCCCTTGTTCCACTGTGAGGGTGAGAAAAATAGACATTACCTCCATCATCTGGCCGTCCATCAACATTTCAAGTCTGAAAAACTAATGGGACGGTTGCCTGAAGCAAGAATAGATTTATTCCCTGGTATTGAGGATTAGGTCTAGAGGAGAGCCTTTGGGACTGGAACTTTGAGTGATGCATCGACTCGGCTCTCATGAAATGCAGTACACTAAATTTCATATCCTTATTTTATATGTACAAAAAGAGAGTCCGATAATTAGAGAAGTTGGATTCCTTCTGAGTAGAGCATGGATAAGCTAAGGATTTTAGGATCATTTAGGTCAAGAGTCTTTGAAAGATCAAGCCTTGAAAATTTCACACGCACTGTCAGGAATTAATCCGACTCCTTCATTCTTTAGATGCTCGAGGACGAGCATGGTTTAAGTATAGGGGTATGATGAATCTCATATTCATCATGCTAAAAGCCGCTAATTAAACCCCCTGCTTAATCAATCCAATAAAAATACCCATCAATTCTTTATTTTTATCATGTATTATATTGTGTATAATTTACCATTAATTTATTGTATTTAATTGCCTTTATATTTCTTGTATTTATTTTATCCTAAAAACCCCTAAAAATTAGGTAGATTAATTATCCATAAATCACTGACCATTAAAAAGATAAAAAAAATACAAAAAACAAAACAAAGACAAAAGCCGGTTTTATCCCCTTAAAAATACCCCCAAAAATACATTTGTACAAATGACCTCTTTTTGCTTTTTAACCAACATGAAGGTTGTAGATCTCGTCGAGACGAGTAACTTTCATGTTTTGACTTTTTCTAATTCGGCCTCTAATTATTTCTTTTATAATTTTCTTGTAATTTTATTTGAATTTTTCTGATTGCGCCACGTGGCGCCCTCTGGGCCGCCCACGTGGCCCGCGTCCACTTCCACCACGCGGCACCTCCTGGACCATCGGATCCACTCGCCCCCGCCTCCATCTCAGCCCTCCATCGCCGCCCCACTCCTCATCCGTCAGATCTGATTATCAAATCTAATCCTAACCATACAGACCCGCTCAACTGCAGCCGTGGGATTAATTCCTTAATCCTATGGCTTTCTTGTGCCACGTCTCGCCTTACTTCAGCCGCCCAATCGCCCCTTATCCCACGGTCTCCTACGCGCCACGTCGCATCTTCACACCAACTGTTAGATCTACCCCATCTTCTAATCACAGCCACTCCTTCGTGCTGCACCCTCAGCCGACCGATTCCATCGAGGGATCTGATCTGAGCCAACCACCATCGCCCGCATCCCAACCGTTGGATCCCACGATCCAACGGCCACCAGGTCGTCTCCTACCTCTCGTAACCCCCTCTTCCAGCCGTTTCACCTCATGTGCATGCCAACCGCTTCCATTTTTGGTCGCCACCCCCGGTCGTCTTCCCGCACCATAACGCCTCTCCCTCGTAGCCCTACCCTCTGTCTCCCTCGGGTAACTCCTAGGACCACGCTCCATCAATCCTTCACCATTATAATCCCATCCAAAAAACCTCTGACAACCATGTAACCACCGGATTCCCTTCCCCTATAAAAGCCTCTCCTCCGCCACGCTCATCCACCGTCCACCATTTTGGGCTTAAGCCCAGTCTCCCCCGCCCCTCCGGTGATGGGGTGATCTGGGATCAGATCATACGGCCGGGAATGGAGCAGATGGCTTCGATGTGGTATTTTGATCGAACCAAATTCTCCTCCTGTACTACAACAATTTCACATTACTAAAGAGGCGAATTTCACGCTCATCAAATGGCGTCATTGTCGGGGACACGGCTTTGCTTAATTACTGGATTTTGATTTTCTTTGTTGATAATTTTTAGGTCCTTATTTCATGCATCAATTTTTGCATCTGCTGGTTTAATTTCTTGTGTGTCTAACTTTTCTCTTTTGTGGCAGGGCCCATGATGATCGAGGATGCTTGATCCTCATGGAGGCATGAAGTCAGGAGCTTCCGCTGAAAAGACCGCAAAAGAATTCGAGAAGAAATTTTAGGAATTTTAGATCAGACAGCCTGCATTGCATATTGTAAAAAAAATAAAAAAAACTTGCATCTGCATATTTATTTCCAATTTTGCATGTTGTACAAAAGAAAAGAAAAAAAAGAAAAAAAAAGAGTAGATCACTTGATGATCTACCCCCCCCCCCCCACACATACGCACACTTGCACATACACACTCACCTCACCCAATCTCCCTTCCCCCTGTATTTCTCTCTCTCTGTATATTTCACGAACCCCCTCCCCCTCCCCCTTGTATCATAGGACACTCTCCCCCCCCCCCCAATTCAGACCTTACGTAGGCTATTTGTAGCCTAAGTATAGGGGGACCTGCCTGCTCATCCCTCCCTCTTCCTGTCTTCTTGTACTTAGTCAATTTTGGCCTAAGTATAGGGGGACCCTCCTCCTCAGTTACGCTATATCACCCGATATTTGAATCAAGCCCTGGCTTCATGGCACTTGTGCTATGTGGACATAGTAAAATTTAAGTATAGAGGTTAACCGTATATTACTGTATATTTAATTTAGCCTTAGCTCGTGTTTTAAAGCTTTTTAAAATTTATTTTTGGGCTGGGTTTTGGTAAACTTGTGAACTGAGTGTTGTAAAAACCTGTAAAAAATGAGGGATTAATTTTTGTAAATATTCCTTTTCAAAAAAAGTCTTTATTAATTAAAAATTAAAAATCTTTCTTGGAATTTGATGCTGACTACTAGGATTAGTAGATATTTTCAGTGAGGGAACCTCGGTCTCCCATAGCAGAGTGGGTGGTTTAGAGGACATCGCATTTGGCCCCGTCCTCAAGTAAAACAGGTCTCCGCCCATACTTACACCCATACTGGCTGAGAGTGGATACTTTTATTTGAGCATGGTCCAATCATTGTCTCTCCGAGGAACTAAAAAAAATAAAACCCATAAAAATATGCAAAAGACAAAAATCTCTCAAAAAATCACTAACCTAAGGAGTTGGTGTATTCCTGACACATTCACACTAACTCAAGACTTGAGGGTTTTGAGGACACTGGATTTCTGTGATCTTGAGAGTCTGAGTTAACATGCCTTAGTCATTAGGGTTTTTAAGACTTAAATATCCGCACTTCCCTGGTTTGAAAGATTTGAGTGCTATATTACACTCTTCATCTCTACCTTCAAGAAAAATATGATCAGCACAGTCACTTCCACAACTACATGATTGATGAGCTGAGTTGAGGTATCACTTGAGGAACTAGTACCAGAGATTTGAGTTTAGACTCGATCTAATGATATTCGAGGATGGGATAAAGTTAATGAAGGCTTCAGAAAACCTGAGTGTCAGCAAAACCCTAGCCAGTATGTGAACAAGATTCATATGCTATCTTTTTGATATTTACCTATGTGCTAGGGTGTGATGAAACTTAATGGAAATTGTGATCAGTGTGCGCCAACATTTGGTAAAAGCAATGGAGCTAGCCAACAAAAGAAAAGAAAATGTCAAAGAAAAAGCTCTAAATTCCAAAGACAAATTACAAATGAGCTTCCACCAATGGGGAGCGCTCCCAAATATTTACAAAGTGTCCACTTGGACCAAGCGCTAATTAGGACCAAGGAGTCGGGCTGACACCACAAAAAGGGCCCTGCATCGTAAGCGATACAAGTCTGGGTGTCGAAGGTATCTTAGATACTCAGAAAAGACACACCCCGGTGTACTCCCAGAAAAACAAGTGCAGACGACTCCAACTCTTTTGACGGACACATTGATCAACAATATAATAATTTACATGTGTTGAGTAAAAGGCACTCGAGAGGCCCCTTGTTCCAATGTGAGGATGAGAAAAATAGACACAATCCCATTACCTCCATCATCTGGCCGTCCATCAACATTTCAAGTCTGAAAAACTAATGGGACGGTTGACTGAAGCAAGAATAGATTTATTCCCTAATATTGAGGATTAGGTCTAGAAGAGAGTCTTTGGGACTGGAACTTTGAGTGATGCATCGACTCGGCTCTCATGAAATGCAGTACACTAAATTTCATATCCTTATTTTATATGTACAAAAAGAGAGTCCGATAATTAGAGAAGTTGGATTCCTTCTGACTAGAGCATGGATAAGCTAAGGATTTTAGGATCACTTAGGTCAAGAGTCTTCGAAAGATCAAGCCTTGAAAATTTCACCCACACTGTCAGGAATTAATCCGACTCCTTCATTCTTTAGATGCTCGAGGATGAGCATGGTTTAAGTATAGGGGTATGATGAATCTCGTATTCATCATGCTAAAAGCTGCTAATTAAACCCCCTGCTTAATCAATCCAATAAAAATACCCATCAATTCTTTATTTTTATCATGTATTATATTGTGTATAATTTAGCATTAATTTATTGTATTTAATTGCCTTTATATTTCTTGTATTTATTTTATCCTAAAAACCCCTAAAAATTAGGTAGATTAATTGTCCATAAATCACTGACCATAAAAAGATTAAAAAAATATAAAAACAAAACAAAGACAAAAGCCGGTGTTTTTATCCCCTTAAAAATACCCCCAAAAATATATTTGTACAGATGACCTCTTTTTGCTTTTTAACCAATATGAAAGTTGTAGATCTCATCGAGATGAGCAACTTTCATGTTTTGACTTTTTCCTAATTCGGCCTCTAATTATTTCTTTTATAATTTTCTTTGTAATTTTATTTGAATTTTTTCTGATTGGGCCACGTGGTGCCCTCTGGGCCGCCCACGTGGCCCGCGTCCACATCCACCACGCGGCACCTCCTGGACCATCGGATCCACTCGCCCCCGCCTCCATCTCAGCCCTCCATCGCCGCCCCACTCCTCAGCCGTCAGATCTGATTATCAAATCTAATCCTAACCATACAGACCCGCTTCAACTGCAGCTGTGGGATTAATTCCTTAATCCTATGGCCTTTCTTGTGCCACGTCTCGCCTTACTTCAGCCGCCCGATTGCCCCTTATCCCACGATCTCCTGCGCGCCACGTCGCATCTTCACACCAGCCTTAGATCTGCCCCATCTTCCAATCACAGCCACTCCTTCGCGCTACACCCTCAGCCGACCGATTCGATCGAGGGATCTGATCTGAGCCAACCACCAACGCCTGCATCCCAGCCGTTGGATCCCATGATCCAACGGCCACCAGGTCGTCTCCTACCTCCCGTAACCCCTTCCAGTCGTTTCACCTCACGCGCATGCCAACCCCTTCCATTTTTGGCCGCCACCCCCAGTCGTCTTCCCACACCATAACGCCTCTCCCTCGTAGCCCTACCCTCCGTCTCCCTCGCGTAACTCCTAGGACCACGTTCCATCAATCCTTCACCATTATAATCCCATCCAAAAACCTCCGACAACCATGTAACCGCCGGATTCCCTTCCCCTATAAAAGCCTCTCCTCCGCCACGCTCATCCCCCGTCCACCATTTTGGGCTTAAGCCCAGTCTCCCCCGCCCCTCCGGTGACAGCGGAGGAGGCGGGGCGTCGAGGTGGCGACGGCTTAAGCCCGGTGTCGACCCTCGGCGTTCCTCCGCCGAGTAGCGGACGCCATTAGGCTCCGCTGAGCCCCGAGGCCCGGCTGACCTCGCCGGGCGACGACCCGAGGCTCCTTCAACCTCAGCCCAAGCTACCTCCTCCGCCAACTCCTCGCTCCGGCAAGGTGATTTTCCTTTCACCGTCTCCGAATTAATCCTCCGCCTATCATCACCATCACCCTCACCAAACCACCCCCTGAGCTTCGCCATCCACCAGTCACTCACGCGGACCCCCTCCCCTTCTCCAGAACCTCCCTCACTCTGAATCCTCTCTTCCCCTGCTCCGCCGGAGAAGAGACCTCCGGCCATCACTTTCGTCACTCGCCACGGACGTCCACTCACCTCACAAGCACTTGCACACACCGTGCTTTTGTTGTTCTAACGTTTGCAGATACTCAAAGCTCAATGGTCGGAGCTCAAGCCACATCGCTGATCTCCATCTCTCACACCGATCACCTGCCTCCGCCTCGCCAGCCCGAACATCAACGGAGCTTCGCGTGGCTTCCGGGGGCTTCACCATGAGATTAGCGGCCTTCATCGACCTTCAGGCGAGCCTGTGGTGGGCGGTGGAGCTCCATCCAACACGCCGGAACCCCGCCTTCTCCAGTGGAGCCGCGACGGAAGAAGACGAAGCAGATACCCGTCTGATCGTTTCGATCGGACGGCCAAGATGTTGGCACGTGGCGTCCCGAGCCTCTTCTCTGAATGACTAGGCTCGGGTCATTCGAACCTCAAGCCGAGCCACAGACATCCGCCACGTTGCCCCGAGCCAGAGCCTCCTCCCGAGCCTGGTCCCTCACGTGCAGCGTACGTGGGGTGCTGGGTAAATTGCACGAAGGACCCTGGAAGAATTGCTATTTGCATTTTGGTCCTCCAAGCGCGTGCGTCACGTGCGTGCCTGGGGTATTTTACAGGGAAGCCCTCCATACTTTCAGAAATTGCAAAAATGCCCCTACGCACATGGAAAAACTACATAGGGGCCCAGACGATTTTAGTATTTGCATTTAGGTCAATGCAATATTTATCCCTTTATTTTCTTGCATTTTAATTACAATTATGCCCCTGCATTGTTTTTAGCATAACTTGAGCATCGTAGGTCCAAATTGCATGATTTTAGTGTCATTTTGATCCTTGTTTTGTCCTCTACATCTTAGCATGTTTAATTGTCTCATTTGCCACTGTTTTAATTGAAGTGATTTTTTATGTGAAAAATGGGATCCTGCTCTCCTTGTCTTGCTTTGACTTGATGACCGCTTTTTATTGTTGTGATTAAATTGACACTGATTCACATTTCTATTATGATGCTCATAATTTTTAGGGTTTAATTATAGCCTTTTATTTAGCATACATGTAACCTTGCACAATTATTCTTGCATCACTTTCACTTGCATAAAAATCAATTAAAAAAATTTGCATGCATCATGGCATTGCTTCATAAATAGCATAGTTCATCATGAGGACCTGAAATTGAAATTAACTCACATTGTGCTTCATGAATCAAAATTCGATAAATATATTAAGTAGTTGTGTCCCTGTGTTCGACCTTGGTAGACTTGCCAAGTAAAAATATTCCACGACATTCAAAGATCGTGGTTTTTGCTGAACCGAATTCGCCTCCTATGTTACGACTAATTATTCATTATTAAAGAGGCGAATTTCACATTCATCAGTCTACTGGATCAAGAGGAAAAACTCCTTATGTATATATGCTGCATTTTGTAGATATGTTGTACAGATGCACATCAAAAAAATGCAAAAAGAAAAGAACTCCAAAAAAGTGGTGGATCTGATAGAAAATGATAACCCCACCGGAGTGTATATAGTGCAATAAGCAAAGCTTGAGACTCATATTCCATCTTATGTAGCTTGCAGCAGGTAGACTTAGCTACACTGGTTGAGCTCCCAGGGATACATGGCTACACTGGCCATGATCCATTCTCTTCTTCCCCCTCTTCTTGAGCCAGTTGAACTTGAACTTAGAAGGGAATACCCCGCTCCTCGAGGAAAGAGTGGCCAGACTAGGGTCATAGAGTTACCTTGTTGAGGAGGGTTGTCATTTTGCTACTTCTGAGGTGGAGAGGTATACCTCACTTACACTATACAAGGAAAGATTCATGGTCTTCAAGGTTTGTGTATGTAGACTTGTTCTGATCTAGATTATTGAGGAGTCTTGACTATAGATTAGTGGATCTTAGAGGCTGTTGAGTTTTAAATCTAAGTCCAAATAGGGTTCCGACACATTAATAACCCAAAGATCTGATTGAGGTCTGTATTTCAATTTAATGAAGGCAAGTTTAATAATCAGCATTGATCCGTGCATTTTCCCTTCTTTTTCTTTTTCCTTTCTTTTTCACTTCTTTTTCAAATAAGTGTTTGCTAAGGGACTAGCAAAGTTAAGTATAGGGGGTGATGAATCCTCATTCATCACTCTTTATTCTTTTATTTTAGCTACAAAACCTTTGCAAAACACCATGTAAATATATGTAAACAGAATAAATCACCAAAATGCATGCATTGTGTAAATAGAAATAATTAGCATGTTTTTGTGCATAAATCAAAGAATAAAGAAATAAAAGAAAAAGAGGAAAATATTTAGAATAAATATTGAGTGACCTAATCCCGAGGGAGGGCTCAGCATGGGCCTAACCGCAAAAGAAACCAAGTAGAGAGAGATAGGGTGGCTCAATACACTGTACATAACCCCATATATATATAAATATTTCATTTTCCTCTAAATAAAATTAAAAATGTGTTTTTGTTTATTTGTACATATTTATAAAAATAAAATAAAAACAGAAAAATAAAAATAAAAATAATAAAAACCATTTTCCACCTTGTACTTATACCATGTACGTATGTATATAAACTTATTTATTTAACTCATGTAAATAACTCATAAAAATAAAATAAAAATACCTTATTATTCCAAATTTTATGTTGTAAATAAGTAAAATATAAAATTGGAATAATGGTACAAAAATAAATAATTAAAAATAAAAAATCCAAAATACATATGTGTATATACCTATATATAATAATAATATAATGTAAATACATTATTTATTTTTTAAAAAAATAAATAAAAATCACTAAAAAATTCTTTGAAAATAAATAAATATTTTTTATTTTGTAAGTATTTTGAAATAAGGTCATTATCTATTTTATTTTGATTTTCTAAAATAATTTCCAATGGCAGCTCCTAATTGGTCCACGGGGGATGTTGACCCCCGATCAACTCTCCCCCTTGGACCACTCCACCCGGATCCTTGTTCGAGTACCCATTTTCTCAGATTTTTCTAGACAAGATTCGATCACCAATTAGCTAAACCCCGTGCCCCGATTACCAAGCTGACATCCGAGATCCACGCCTAGAGGTTCTCCTAGGGATCCGAGCTCCGATTCTCGCGCCCAACCTCCATCTTGCCGGACCCCTAGAACTATAAAGCCTCGCCTCCGGCCGACATTTCACTCTATCTTTGGCCTTCCCCCTCATCTCCAGTGAGCTCCTCTCCCTCGCCTGAGTGACAGCGGTGCGAGAGAGGGTCGTAGCGAGGCACGGGCAGCCGGGAACCACTGATCCGGCGAGCTTCAAAGTCGTACGTCGCCGCAAGGTGCGCCCGAGCCTATGGCCCCGTCGAATCATCGAGGCGACGACCCCGGAGGTCCCCGACCTCCAGCCCAGACGAATGCACCCATCCTTTAGGTCACATTCTTCTTAGATGCTTCTAATTTCAGGATTTTCGATTTAGCTCCGCCGTCGCCGTCCACTTTCTCTGATCATCCATTTGCCCATTCGACCGCTTCTACACCTTCACAGACTCCTCTCCACCTACTGCGCCCCTGCATTCCCCCTGGCTCACCCCGGAGCAGGGCTATCATCCTCCTCCGCCACCGCTTTGCCGGAGGACTACACACCGCCTCGCCCTTCACCTTTCTCGTGCTCTAACGGGTCGAGGCAGTTTGCCCTCAACCCCGTGGTTCACTTGTGCAGGTCAAAATGCCAAAGGGACCTCATCTGGAGGTCCAAAGCTGAAGCACAGTCGGCTCTAGTTTCTTCTCGTCGTCGGAGCGCTCCTAACGTTCCCGACCCCATCGGAGCATACCAACCGCTGCGGAACGTCGCCAACACTGATTCTCCCATCCTAGCAACATCAGAGGTCCTTCCTACAGCACATATCGACCGCGCAAAGTTCGTCGGCGACCAGCTCATTCAGGACCCTCCACAACTGTCAGATCGAGCTTCGTCCCAGTTCTGATCTCAGCCCTTCATTCTTTGGGCAGCCTCGACCGTCGGATCTCGATCAAGAGCTCATCTAGAGCATTCATCGGTGAAGGGGTGGCCACGCATATCAGCCGTCAGATCAGCACGTGGCACGCCCTCGTCCGTCCGATCTTAATAAGAGGGTAATTTGCACTTAGACCCCTCCTCTTTTAGCATTTACTATTTAGTCTTGTAAATATTTGTCGTAGTTGTTTTTATTTTGGATATTTTGCACATTGGACCTCGATGTTTATGTTATTTGCATTTTAGTCCCTGTCGATGTGAGCCACGTGCATCGACACATGAGGGTGTGGTGTATTTGCATTTTCAGTCCTAAACTATCTGCGTGTTAAGGTTTACATCTTTTTAAATAAAATTTGCATTTATGTCCCTGTGAATGCCAGTCACGTGTATTGCTCGTGTTATCGTGGGCTATTTGCAGTAGTGGCCCTAGGCTTTTTATAGTTGTTGCTGTTTGGCCCCTGGAACTATGTTTTCTTGCATTTAGGTCAATGCTTGTTGTGTGCCTTGTTTTTATTGAATAAAATATCAAATCAAATCCAAATTTGGTGAAATTTGGACACGTAGCTCCTGCCACTATATAAAAATTTCCCTAAATTCTTTGAACATTTTTTAGGCTTTTTGGTATTTTTAAAAAATCAAAAATACGTATTTTTGTTACTGTCTGAAAAAGAAAATCAAAGGAAAATATAAAAACTTTTCTAAAAATTCTAAAAAAATTAGGGATATTTAATTTTAGTGTTTTCTAGATTCTATCCAATTTTTGTGTTATTTGGATTTATAAAACTCATAAAAATTAAAAAACATTAAAAACATTATAAAAATTCTAAAAAATTGTATAAAAATCAAAAAAATACAAACTCTTTTTATGTAGCTAGGTTTTTGTTTATATTTTTCATAAAAATTATTTCCAAATTTTTATAGACCTATTATCTATTTTTGATTGGTCTTTCAAGTCTGGTTGCACAGTGACTCCATGTTTTCCTTCTTTTTGATTTTTATAAAATCGTATAAAAATTAGAAAATTCTGGAAAATTCGCCAAAAATACTTAAAAACATTAAAAACATAAAAACAATTTTATTTGAATTTTTGGAGTATTTTTGAGTGGTTAAATAAATTGTGGTTGTTTGCTTGTTTATATCTTTTTTCATATTTTCCTTATTATTAAAAATACAAAAAAATTAAAAAGAATTAAAAATCCACCAAAAAATCTTTTGTTTATTTTATTTTATTTTTAGACTACTTCGTAGGCCGTCTCGGCCAACTCGTGCTCCCTGAGTCCGACCCTGGTCGCTATACCAGGTTAATTAACTAGCGAGGACCGCTTGTGATTTTCATTGTTTTATACCTTGTTTGGTGGTTCTTATATGTTCTTGATTGATCGATTTGCGAGTGATCGAGGTCGCAATGACCTAAGTTATTTATCTCCCATAGTCGCTCGTCGACTTTTTCGGTCGATCAAAGACCCCCTGGTATTTTTGTATATTGTAAAATAGTTTCAGAACTTTAACTAAATATTTAATTTTGTTGGGTAAATTGTAACGTGCTCCTTGAGCTTTTATTTATTTGCAGTTATGCCCCTGTTAGGCTGTTTTTTGTGACTTTTATCTAATTATTAAAATGGGTACATAGCTCCAAAAATTCCACAAAAATATGGTTAGATGCCTCATGTAGTGTACACGTCATACATCTCTTTTGCTTTTTTGCGTATTTAACCTATTTATTAAAATTTAAAAGGAGCTCAAATAAACCTTGTCTAATTTATAAAATACCAAAAAATATGAAAACTTTATGAAAAAATCCAAAAAAATCATATATGTTATGTTTTGATATTTATTGAGTCCAAAAATAAAAAACCCATACAAATAGTAAAAGAAAATTAAAAAATCAAAAAGCTCCAAAATCCAATAAAAATTATAAAAATTCAATAAAAATCCCAAAAATATGTTTTTTTCTATTTAATAATTATCTATATATAATTATTTACATATTAAAATTAATTAGAGTAATTTGGGGACTTATTTATTATTTTTAAAACCCAAATTAATTTTAGGTATTTAATTAATCCCATGTTCGGGATATTTTCGACTTTAGAAATACATAATAGTTAGCAAAAGATCTTAGAAAAATACAAAAATATTAGAAAATATTTAAAACCCAAAATGATTTATTTTATAAATTTGATTTATATTTAATAGTATTTATAAATACATTTCTATGAATTGCATAAATAAAGCCTTATATGGCTAATTTACTTTTATAAAAGAAAAAGAAAATATAAAAAGATAAAAATATAAAAAGAAAATAAAAGATCGGAAATTAAAAATAAAAATATAAAATATAAATAAAAAATAAAAATTTAAAATTTAAAAAACCATAAAAATAATAACAGGACAAGAAAAGAGTTGAATGATTTTGTATTCATTTTTGCTCCCAATTGTTTGCTCCTAATGTTCGACCTCTACTTGTGCTTACACCTATACACATCATCATGTAGAGTTATAATAAATTTTAACTCCACATTTTTTAGATTTAATTGCTTTATTTTGATTGTGGGTTAATTGCTGATTAATCGAGATTTTGTCTGAGGTCACCTCAGTGGTTGTCGATCCATCTTGTGGAAAGACACGATCTCGATACAATCCCATTCATCAGTGATGTCCTACTAAAGACGAGGGAGGTAATGACGAGCTCCTGCAACAGTTCGGATGTGTTGGCATTGCTGACTTATCGAAAGCGGAAGAGATAACTAAAAGGATGTCACGAACTCGAGCCAATGAAGGGGACAAGCTCTTACATGGGTTAGGAGCAAACATGAAGTGAGGGGGTGAAGTGGGGCTATGCGAGGGTGGCTGGAGTGGAGATCTTATGGATCGTCCTCTTGTACGAGGAGGATGGTGATCAGAGCTAGAAAAGGTCACGTAGAAGGGAAGGGAGATCGATGAGAAATATGTGAATGCTAGGGAAGTGAGGTGAAGGTGTGTATGTGGCTCAAATGATCAGAGTGATCGGAGATGGAGAGGAAACTCGGATAAAATAAAAGGAGAGAAAGTTGGGACTACCTGGAAAGAAGGTGGATGAGATGTCTAGGCTTCAGAGCTCCCTGTAGGGGCTCCTAGGAACCTACTTGACATTGCGGTAAAGTAGAGCTCAAGCAGTGGCCTGGGAGGCTTCTACAATGGTAGCAGTGGTCCATCATATCTCACTAGCGATACGAGGTCTTTACTCGACATGGAATCCTCTCGACTGTCAACGAAGAGGGTAGTCGACTCGCACAAGCTCGCGCTACTGGTGTGTAGGGTGGAATGAAGGCAAAGTGGGTGGTTCTATGGGAGTTGGATGCACGTGGTGGAGCGATTTCGAGTGAGTGGATTGAGTGAAGGGTGTATGAAGTGATGAGAAAAAACGGTTGGCAAGAGGTAGAATTGCATCAACCGGGGCAAGTGGAGGCATCGGGAGAAAGGGGAGAAGGATAATCGTTAGTCGATGGAGATCGAGTGGCCCTGGAGGGGCCACGTGGTGGGTTGAGTGCCAATCGATGTGTGATAGATGATCGTTGGATATGGATATCCAACTACTGCAAATGGATGTGTGTAAGGCATGATTAATCAATGGATCAAATGATCCAACGATCCAGAAAGAATGCAGGTGGAGATGAAGGTCTTGGTTGTTGTGGCAATGATGAATCTCCACTTAGTCACCTTTATTCTATCATTTTGGCCTTAAAAACCCTAGATAATACATGCAAATAGCATTATTTTGTACATATTAACATTCATTATTTATTATAATTATTATATATAAAATATTGTTTTAAATGTCAAAATTATAGAATAAAGGAAATAAAAGAAAACGAATAAAATGTCAAAGGTATTTTATGACCAAAACCCCGAGACCAAATCAAGAATTGAATTGGTCGACAAGGAATAAAGTAGGGGGAGATAAGGGCCAAAAATACAATAAAACACAATTCTTTCCGTCATTAATAAAGCATTTTTAGGATCCATTTTATACTTTATTTTCTATACCTCAAATAAACAAACTTTGTACATGAAAGTTATAGAATAATGTATAGAAAAATATAATATTGAGTTTGCACAAAAATAATATACAGTGTACATTTTATACACAAAATAAAAATCCAAAGTCTCAACTTCCCAGACCCATATCTCCTAAATAAAAATTCAAAATGCATTAAAATGACCTTTAATTGTATATAACTTTTAATAAGCTACTTAATAAAGGTGGTTTCATAATTTTGGAGTCAAGGTGCGAAAGTTAGGTTTTGGACCCCTATTGTATTATACATGATTAAAATATTCAATTTATTTATTCTTTATTGTTTTTATAATTTTATAGTTTTATATCTTTGTAAATATTATCTATAACGTCTGTACATATTCAGAATAGAATAAAATCATAAATAAAATACAAAATAGAATAAGTATTTGTAAACACACATGAAATACTTATACTTATACCTGTATGATAAATACATATATTTATTTAAGTATACAAATAACATCAGAAAAATAAAATAAAAATATATTTCGGTACATAAAAATAAGTTATAAATATGTATAATACGAAAATAAAATAATAAAATCAAAGATACCGGATAAAAATAAAATAACAAAAACATAGATGAATATACCTATAAATATACCGCTAAAAATTAACTTCTAATAAATACACCCGAAAAAATAAAAAATCATATTAAAATACTACATAAAATAATAAAGATTTTTTTATTTTATAATAAAAAATTAATAAAATCATTTATTATATTTAATTAAATAATTTCGAATAAAATTGGATGTTTTGTCTTGTAGTGTCCAATGTGGCCCAATCACGTTGCTTCATTTGTTAACCCTTGGTCAACTCAGCCTCCAAGCACTCTGCTTCTGTCAGAAACATTGAGTCCCACGTTTCCTCCCTTTTTCCCAGGCATCTTGTCTATCGATTTCATCGATTTTTCATTCAAAGCTCAACTTCAATCATCCTTGATCCACGCCCATGCACCAAATCCTTTATGCATAGCTTTGATTCTTCCTAAGTTGCCAATTAATAAGGGTCTCTACCTCTGCCTATAAATAAACCTCTCATCCCCCAAATCCAATTTTGATCCTTCTCCGAGCCTTGAATCCCCTCATCGTGTGCATGTGTGTGTTCCTGGTGACATCTGGAGCATCCCTGAGCTTTGGGCGTGCGATTTTGGATGAGGCGGAGCGATCCAAGGAGGCACTCCGACCACCTTTGCCCTGAGCAACCCTCAAGTACGAGTTGCGTCTTTTCATCATTCCTATTTAGTTATAGCTCGTAGTCTTAGTTTTATGCATTGTATTCCAGATTTTAATCATGTCAGTAGCTTAGCTTAGGTTAATTCTTTTGCCAGAGCGCCCGAGCTTCGACTGTGTTCCATCATGTTTCCTGACTGTTTGCGACCTCGTTATGCACCCCACTTCACTCCCCATCACGTTCTTCATTCAACGACTCCATCTGGACCCATCGATCCTTGCTGGATCGACGGATCGAGGCTCCCCTTCTACCCTTCTTCGAAGCATCTCCACCCGCTCCCACCATCGTGCATTGCAGCTTCATAACGGGTCGAGAGCCATCGCCTCGAGCCCTAGTATCTTCTCGTGCAGGTTTTGCATTCAACGAACCCCTCCTGGGTTGAATTTGATCGTAGCCGAGAATCAACAGGTGCCATATCTTCTTCGGCATACCAAGACCCCATCATTGGGTCTTGAACCTTCTGAAGGTCACCATCGGTTGCGGAACAACCTCCCTGGTCGTGTAGAGATACATATGATAGAAGAAGATCGTCGGATAGAGGAGGAATCAAGGAATGAATCTCAGAGGGGAGAACCTTCTTCCACGTTCTTCGCCGACATCAGCTGCCGTCAGATGAAGAAGGCGATGCCAGATCGGATCACAACCGTGCGATCTTGGCCCTGCAGCACCGTCAGATCTAGGGTCAGGTCTAATCATGCCCCTCCATCACCCAAGCATCATCGAGCGCGAAGAGGTGGACACATGGCAAGTGAAACGATCCGAACCGTCCATATGCACGCTAATAAGGGGTAAATTGCATATTTCACCCCACAATTCTTGTATTTATTTATTAGTGTTATAAATAAACTGCATAGTGTAAATAAATGTGAAAATTTTGCATGTCGGACACTAGACTTATTTAATACAACACTTTAGTCCTAGTCCACGCCAGCCGACAGGGCCAAAAATATTGTGTGTAAACCCTTGATATTTTTTATATTTATTTTTAGCCCAATGAATTTAAATATCCGCTATATATTTTTGGCACAATTGAAGATGAACATGTGGATTTTATTTTAATTGCAAAAATACCCTTCCTAATTCATGTATTTTTGGTGCTTGAATTTCATTTATAAAAAATATCACTCGTTCTCTAAAAACTATGCAAAAATATGATTAGATGCTTGCTAACAGGTGTTTTCACGCTCTATTTTTATTTTAGCATTTTACGCATTTTAGCTATTTATTAAAAATCAAATGAGCATGTTTTTGTCCTTATATAATTTATAAAATAAAAAAATAGAAAAATGTTTTTAAAAATCTCAAAAAAATTAGGTGTTGTCTACTTTAGTATGCTTTCATTCCAGACCAGAAATCACTAAAAATAGAAAAAGAAAAGACATAAAAATTAAAAAACTCCAAAATCCAGCAAAAATATTAAAAATCATCAACCCAAAAATAATTATTTTTGTCTCTGAATTTTCTTTATTTTATTGTATATCTGTTAAAATTGACTTAGAGAATTTTGGATTTTATTTGCTATTTTTAATCTTCAATTCAATCCAGCTTATTTATTTCATGATTTGGGATATTTTTTACTTTCAAAATCCAAAAATTAAAAAACTATTTAAAACCCAAAAAATATTTAATTCTGTAATTTTTATCTATTTTTAGTTGTATTTATATCTATACTAATCTATATTATATATATATATCATTATATACTCCTATATCTTATATTTAATTAAATATAATAAAAAGAGATATATTATTATTAGTATAAATATATATATTATAAATTGGTATATGTGTGTGTATATATATAAGCGCACATAATGAATAAAAACACACCTGTACATAATATACATTGATTAAAAATAATCACATGCTACCTAACTTGTTCTTTGTGGATCAACCTCTACATTCTTACTTGTTATACACTCTAGGATTGTAGAGTTATAATAAATATGAACTCCATGTATTTTTGCTATTCATTGTTGTTATTTTATTGTAGGTTAATTGTTGATTGATCGGGATTTCATGAGCGGTCGTCCATCGACTTGATTTCTCGCCTTGTGAGATTTCTAGACACTCGCCAGATATCCCCTTCATCAGGCACGTTTTTGAGTGACCACGTGGCCCAATGAGAAAATTTTAAAAATAAAAAATAAAAGACAAAAAAACCCAAACATCTTTTAAGATATATCCTAGAAAAATAGTTCTTTAAAAAAATATGAACACTAATGAATATAAAGAAAGTGAATAGAGGGAAGCCCTTGGAAGGCATTGCCTTGAGTTTCTGTTTTTCATGATGGTGTACGGTCCTTTTCAAGAGACACAACTGAGCCTTTAGAAAAGTAGCCTCTAAAAACAAATATGGTAATAAATCAAAAAATACTATTATATTGATCGATGGAATCGAATAGTTGATTAATCAATACGAAGTTAATCAATCAAGTCTTATGTGTTGATCGATCAAAATCACACATTAGAAGTTAAAACTGATTTGATTATTAAGCGACCAATGGTGTAAGTTGCTCGAGTAGGAAGCGACCGATCAATTGAAACTTGATGGTCGTTCAAGAAATGATTGATCATAACTGTAACATAGATGGCTAAGCATCGGTCGATCATGAACAATAAGTTAGTCGATCATAGGCCAACAAACCAGGATTTGAAAGTTGATCAATTTAGGAGCTTGTTGTGAAATGAAAAGTCGTGCTAATACAATCCGATATTCAAGTATACATATTTTTGTGTTGATATTACAAATCAAGTTAAATATTTAAGAACAAACAAAACTCTTGATACATGGATTTAATCTTTTGAGTCTTTTTTGTTCTTGAAAGACCTATAAACTTGTAAATCAAATAGATATATTATCGAGTGACTTATGACAAGTATGTCTCACAATTAAAACCAAGTTAATACAAGAGTAATTACAAAGTTTTAGTGGCATAAAAAACTAACAAATGTTCTCATTTATTAATTTGGTTCCCCTTTTATCACCCTTTGTACTTATAACCTTATATTGTCAATTCATAATTGAGAAGTTCACAAATAATCTCTAAGGTCGGAAGCCCAACATCTCCAATATCCACTTAAAACTCGTTGCCAAATTCCCTAATTGTTCGTGACATGACCACTTTGAAAAATCACATTATATGATTTAGGGAATTGATAAAATTAGGCAACTTTGGTTAACAAGAAAGAACAATCCTCGAAGGTCGTCATGTCGTTGTCATTTGTTAGGACAAGATATGTTGCTCGATGTGTTATGACGGATGTGCATAATAAGGCTTGATAATTTCATTAGTTTAATTATCACTAAGAAACTATTAAATTTAATAAGTAACTAACTATAACTCACCCCTTATAATGAAAGCAAAGTGCTATAGAAGCAAACTACATTATTTTTACGAGCAAAATAGGAAACATAAATATTATGAAAGTCAAGCTCGACAAGCTTCTGATCTATTACATAGCGGGTGCAAGATCCTCATTTATATATGCTTTTCCTATTTAAGCATAGATCCTATTGTAGAGTTATTATTTCTCGCTACTTCATGAATATCTTCAAACATTTATTCATGAAATCAACAAAAATATGACCTTTAGCAAAACTATTTTCTCTTTAGCGACCATAGACATTTTTCATATTCCTATGTCATGAATTTGCAAATCTGCACTACTTTTCAACAATGCCATATTTGTTAGTTATAATGACATGACACCATTACATGAGAAATTTATCCAATTGACGTTCTCCAGAACTTTCTATCCTTTTATTAGCGATGGAGTCTTTTGATCTTCCCACTACTACTAACAATTAACTATTGACAAAATGCATCCATCAGAGAGTCTCGTACTTTCTTGTGATGTTTATCACATGGTAAATATATGTTATTATAAAGCTTTTGAAGAAAGCAACAATTCATTCACTGATGATTCTAATTAGATTTGCTTTCAATGTTATTGGATCATTAATCATAACTTGGATCGAGTGATTATACTTCACCCATAATTTGCATAAAAAGGAAATAGGGACTATCCATTAACTTATAAACATGTTAATGAACATGTCAATATCGTCATAAAAACAATTTTATGTGGATCACACAATCAACTGGTAAAGAAGAAAAGCATAAACAACACATATAAAATAAGTGAAACCAAACAAATACAGATATATTTCAACAAATTTGCAAGTCAAGCATAAATAGATATAAACATCAACTATGTATATCAAGATCTAACCCATGGACCGAAGAGAATCTAGAGTTCAGCTCAATATCTAGCAGAAGTTTATAATTAAACTTGGGTGGATATGTAATAAGGGCATAAATCTAAACTTAATAAGGGGAAACAGAGAGAGTAATCACGATGTATTTTTCGTGTTTACAATCGTTATATCGAAAGAGAATAGAAGGTCCCATCTAGGGCAGCTATCCTCACATAGCCCAAAATTAATGGCATGTGATCCAACTTGCTCCTGATTGTAATTAAGTGACCTCTTTATCATGAGTCTTGTAATCAATTATCCAGCTCATTTTTTTGTCCATGCAAGTTCATATAATGTCATTGTAAAAAAGGCATTATCCTTTGTTTTGTTAGAATCCGTTTATGCATATTTTTCTGTTCACTTATCTCTCTGTCTGTCTCTGCACCCCCCCCCACTTTCTGTTTTTTCTTTGACCCATGGAAAACCCTAACTCCACACCTCTTCTTCTCTCCCACCCTCGTCTCCGCTCTTTCCTCTTTCTTGTGTCGTCGCCTTCATCAACCACCACCTCCTCTCTTTTGCCACCACCCCGTCATGCACCGTCGCCTCTTCCTCTCGCTCCAAGGTCAACTTTTCCTGCTACCACACCTGCTCCGTCTTCCCCAACACCGCAACCCTACACCCACCACCGTCCTACGATCATCCACGCACCTTGGATATGCAATCGTCGCCATAAAAAAATTGAATTGGTGCACGCCTTCTCCATCTTGTTGTGGGTAACATGTGTTGACATCTTTCATAATTATCTTCCTCTCTTTTGATAGTGGATTGTCATGCAATTTTTTTTGGTGGAAGATCAAGTTGCCTAAAAATTTATTATATTTTTTATTGAACGATCATGTGGAATCGATTGTGCTCATTTCCTCTCATGACGTTGCGGTCACTCTTATAAATATGGTTGGTTACTCTTATAAATATGGTTGGCTACTCTTATAAATCTGGTTTTATAGCTAGTGTTCATCGTTTATACCAACTTTAGAGCTTTTTTCGGCTCTAAATTTAGTGTTATCATTGTTTTCCTTTCGTAACTACATGTAGGTTGCATCACTTTAACACTGGAAAGCTGAAAAGACTGCAAGAGTTTTCGTTAAAAACTGAACTCTACCGTTCCTAGATAGTGAAGCTGTAGAAACTGCAACCTCACCTCCCTTAGCTCCGACCAAGGTTCTCTTCTATTAGGCCATGATATGCCCATATATTGTTATCACGTCTCACACGGGGAGGATACACGATCCGTTCGATCATGCTCTGACCCATTGTTTATGGGGTCATAAATCGACCATGCATGCTCTAACGAGTACTCAATTTCAATGTTTTCCCAAGTTATTTGAATGGATCATGGATACCCGTGAGTACCTGTGTAATTTTTGGTAATATATGTCATCTAGCATAGAAATATCCATGTGTGTATTTGTATAATTTAATTTAACATGTGGTGGATCCCTTCTCAAGATTCTGCCCTCATTCACATTCAACAAAACATAGAAATATGAAAATAGTATTATGAAATTAAACTCCATCAATCCCACGATACATATGGTTATAATTAAGAGAAAACAAGACACATGTATGTCCAATCTTTGCAATATTGTAAAAATATGATCTAATTGGATATGATTATCGGGAAAATATGAGAAATAAAATAACCCTAGAATTTTCCTTGTAAAAATACAAGGTTACAAGGTTCAAGAAAATAACATCTGTATGCATTCAGACAAGCAGCTGCATAATGATTAAAACAACATACGGGACATGCACAGTTCTATGTTATTTCCTAATTTTTAATTTAAAAATAAACAACTATCTAAAAAATAGTATAGTTGTTGCATACGTGGTATATATAATAATATTTCTTGTAAGAACACTTAACAAAAAAACTATTTCTTTGCTTTAATACACATCCAGTAACTATTGAAATACACAAAAAATATATAATTACGTTAATGCATACACTCAAGAAGCATATATCGAACAACTATTGATTATAATATTAGACAAGTGATCATATGCAAATCCAACAACAACAATTTCAATACATATTTTAAATTAAGTTTTAATAAAATATTCAGTAACCATAGTTTCAACATTCGTTTATGATTTACGTTTCAATGCATATAAGTTTCAATTCATATACGTTGCTGAAAAGAGGAATGAATGATATGTTTATTTCATAGATCTAGGGTCTCTTATATAGAGAGAAAACCCTAGAGAGTATAAGGGTTACAGAACCTGAAGGTCACTGGGGGTTACGGAACTTGAAGGATCACAGAGGGTTACGGAACCCGAAGGGTCACGGGGGATTACAGAATCCAAAGGGTTACAAACATAAATGTAAATATAATAACTCTAACACTCCCCCTCAAGCTGGAGCCGGGAAAGCTGCAGCTTGTAACAAAAAGAAAAAGTATACACCACATCTTCACATGATGCATCGTAATAAAATATGTTCGTTGTTGGTAGAAGACATCGCTCGAGGACGGGTCTGCAGCTTTCAGGTCATCGGAAGTTCGGAACGTATTTCTGCCACGCAGTAGAGTCATTGCGATATCAGGTCACCGGAATGCATCTCTATCGTGCTTGCAGGTCAGTGGAACATATCTTTATCATGCCTGAAGAAGAATCGTCGTAGAAGAAGTCCAATGAGGAGCAGTAGTCGGGTCGTAAGAGAAGAAGTATATGTCCTGACGAAGAAGTCGATGCTCGGTGAAGACGGGTGATTTGAGTAGTAGTCTGGAGTCTCAGTCTGTCAGTCGTGGTAGGGCTGCAGATGTCATGAAAAATCATCTCTAACTCCTCCTTTCTCCCATACTTGATAGAATAAATAGTATGGAACATCAAGTTGGGAGAAACAAAAAGTTGGGACAAACAATTCATAGTGAAGCAGGGGCTGTTGGAGGGGGCTCCAGGCAGTGCCGGCGACACATGAGATGCTGTCGGAGCCTCAGACGATGCTTTATATACTACTGGAAGTGGCAGCTGTTGTTGTTAGGGACTCAGACTGCCTTACGCGAGACCATCAAATCCACGAGCGATGCAGGAGGTCCATCCCTCTCTCATTATCGACAGAGAGAGAGAGAGCTGGTTGTGGCGGCGGATTTAGGGTATTAGACTCCTATATAGGATCGCCGCTCTGGTAACATGTTGAGAAGAGGAACGAATGATATGTTTATTTCATAGAGCCAGGGTCTCTTATAGAGAGAAAATCCTGGAGAGTACAAGGGTTACAAAACCCGAAGAGTCACTAGGGGTTACAAAACTTGAAGGATCACAGAGGTTTACGGAAACCCGAAGGGTCACGGGGGGGTTACAGAACCCAAAAGATTACAAACATAACTGGTAAATGTAATAACTCTACCATATGTAAAAGTTGCATGAGTATAGCTTAAGTACTGCTTTATACACGTAAAAAACATGAATGATGTAAGTTATGAGATTATTGAGACAAGAGGCAACGACAATTATCCGTTAGTGATTGGGTACTCAAGAGAAGCACCAATAGATGTTGATCCACTTAGAAGGTGGAGTAGCACATGTAAGCACCATCAAGAAATCAAGGCATATGTAGAGGATTGAATAATGAATTGATTGAGTAAATCGGTGCGGTCTTATGAACAATGAAAAAATATAACTGAAGCCCATAAGTTCTTTTAGGATTTATACATTACCCCTAGAGGCCGATTTGGCGGTAGTCAAATTCGGACACAATGCTGACTCCAATTCACACCTACAACAAGAAAACTAGTGAACTTTCTATAGAAAAATATAGTAGTATCCACAACATCGGATCAAACAAAACATAAAGAAAATTGGACCTTGTATTTTATTTAGGTCAGGAGAAAAACAAAAGAACACAAATCAAATTGAGTAAAACTTCATAGTAATCCACAACAAACCCACGCCACCCACCAACCCTCTCTTCGGTACCATTGGTTTCCATTGTTGATCGTCCATGACGATGGTGACACAACAAGCTCCCACAAATCGACTCAATCAAAAAAGGCAAACTTGTTTGCGGACTTGATAATATCGAATTCAAACTCCCGGAAATCTATAGAAAGTTTGCTTGTTTTCTCGTTGTGGTTGCCAATTGAAATTGGAATCATGTCCAAATTTGATCATCGCAGAACCGACTTCTGAGGGCAATGTACACATTTTGAAAAATAGCTTGAGTTATTTTTTTCCAAATAAACTTCCATCTTTTCATTTTCCCCATGGGTGAGAACTTTGAGAAGAAGGGGCATTGACGGTAGGGCATGATCCATGGGTGAGGAGATGGGTAGACCCATGGGCATCTATGGGTTAAAGAGGTGATGAAACGGGTCGACACATGGGTACGAGTGGACCACATGATCGTAGCCTCGTATCACACAGGTCAAAGAGGGTGGAATAGCCAATTCGATATGATTTGCTGGGTACCAATGGGAGTATGGTCGACCCTAACGGATCGGGTCTGGTACTCATCAAATTCACGAATCATGCACAACCATAGTATAACCAAACTAAAGTCATCCAAGATTCTCTTCATCATCATTATTACTACCCCCGGAACCCATCAGAGATGCCTCCTTCACCAGTCAGTCCCCATTGAAACTAAGCATGATGCCCTCGGACTTTCTAACCACATCCATCGCAACAAACCCAATCAATGTAGAACCACCAAGCTTCTTTATATCGGCTCATCATAGCACTCCAACTTTGTTTTCTGTAAAAAAAGGCCACCTTCAGTTTATTGCCAGATAGATAGTCAACCACCGCCATTCTTTGCTCCGGGTCACTGATGCAACATGAGAGACTTTACATATTTTTATTTATATTTGTTCAATTTATGTCATGGGGCATTTGTTAGGTTAAAAAGTTGAGTCTAAATTTTAATTTATTTGAGTATGTAAGAGGTCCATTATATAAGTTATTATCGTAATTCTTCTTTTTTTATTCGAAGTCATAGTATTTTGTTTATTGAAGGTCCCACCCCATGACTAGCCTATATGAAGGTCCCACCCCATGACTAGAGAGACAATTAAATGACTATATTATTTTCTTCACTAATCTCTCTCGTCTCTCTCTCTCCTCCCCTCCGCTTGTTTTCCCCAACACGTATGAAACCCTACCCCTAACTTTCCCCTCCGCCGCCCTCTTCCTCCCTTTGTTATCCCTCTTCTCCACGCCTCCACCGGTCACCCCCTTCTCGCCGCCAGCTCCCCCGCCACCCAACACCGCAGCAGACGCCTCTCCAGCATTCAGTGCCATTGAGCCCTCTCCACCACCTTCGCCGCACCCGCCAACAACGCCGCTGCCAGCTGCTCTTTGCTGCCGGCATCGCGGATTGTCAGCCTGTAACCGTCATTGTCGTCGTTTGAGTCCAGAGTAACGCACGTTCTCCCCGCCGTTTGTGGTAACGGATAGCCAACTTCCCCAAATTTATTTTTCTGTTTTATTTTTCTGGTTGTGGACTGCTGTACGATCTTGGATTGGTGAAGAGTTAGTTGCTGTTACCAGCAAAGATTAGCACCAAACTCTAAATCTATCATCTGTTTCGGTAAGCACCGCTAGGGGATAAGCAGTGCCCTTTTCTTCCAGCTTTGAGCCATTCCTCACGCATGATTTTGATTGATGTTGGCTTATTAATCTCCCATAAGCATTTGAAAATCCGTTACTTGCATTTTGATTCATTCCTACCGTCTTTTACTTTATAGTCGGAATCATTTGAATCATTTATTTACCACAGTTTTCAAATCATTTATGTTGAGATAATTCCTATTTTTTTGCTTTATCTTTTGTAATCCTCTATGTATCTTTTCCTCTTTCTGTACTCTATCCAATGGGTTCTTCTCATGTATAAGAGAACCCTTGGACCTTTCATAATGCATCTCAGTTTATCCCTCGTTCCTATCCCTAAATCTAACCCCTTCCTAATCGCTGCCTGGACCTACACGCCTCTTGTGACATCGGCGCCTCTCGCCCCACGCGTGGCCCCGGGCCCCCGCACGTGGTGCCCTGCCCCCTCGCCCGCGCAAGGTGCCCTCACCCCTCGCGGCACCTGACCCCCACCCGTCGCGCCTGCGATTGCGACTCCGCGCTGCGCCTGCACCCGCACCTGCGCCTGCGACTCTGCGCCCGCGCCTGCGCCTGCGCCTCCACACCCTGTGTGCGTCGCGCGAAGCCATGTGCTGTGAAGCCCTATGTCTTGTGAAGCCCTGCGAAGTCCTGCACAAGCCCTGTGAAGCCCTCACACATTCTCTGTGACTCTGCGCGCACTGAGAAGCCTCGCGCCCCTGTGAAGCCTCGTGTGCCCTGAGCCCCCTCGGCTCCTTGTTCTCTGTGCGCCCAGACCACGACCTGACCCCCTGAACCGTGAATCAGACCTTTCACGGATAGTCCTACACCATAGAAGGTAACTTCGGATCCTTAAGTCCCTCATTTAGGCAAGCAACACGAAGAAGTAAGGATAAGTAAGGATGGTTGTACGAGTCTACACATACAACCAATCCTTCGTATGAATCTGTAGACTCTTTTATATCAGTCTATCTTCCGGTCGAGTTCCGTTTTGGCCATCTTACAATATATCAGATAACAAGGGTGATATCTTCTCGTCCGGAGCCTTCAAGGGCTCGGCTCCCATCGTTAAGATGGATGGGACCAACTATGAGTTGTGATACATGCAGTTCCTCACCCTCATGCAGTGCAATAACAAGGAGCACATCCTGACAGATCCAGAGCCGACGGACAAAACCGGGGCAAATGCTTCTTGGAAGTAAGATGATGCGTACACTCGTGTTTGGCTTTGCGGGACTCTTACGACAGAAATAGCAAATGATATTCTAAATTAGCCCACTGCCAAGGCAATGTGGGATACTTTGGCATCCACTTATTCACAAGCGAAAAATGAGGCCAAGATCCTTCAACTACAGTTTGATATCTACAACACCAAGCAGAATGGTCGCTCTCTGCATGTCTACTACTCTTCGTTGC
The DNA here is from genome assembly GCA_037367405.1 of Ottelia alismoides. Lineage (NCBI taxonomy): Eukaryota > Viridiplantae > Streptophyta > Magnoliopsida > Alismatales > Hydrocharitaceae > Ottelia > Ottelia alismoides. The sequence goes on along the minus strand of JAZKJV010009652.1, from coordinate 310,336 downwards.
GTGGCATGTTTGAAAAACTTCATAGCTACATGCCTATTACGACGTCTGTTGAACAACAGAAGACATATAGGAACTCGACGATGGTTGGAGTTTTCATGGCCGGACTTGATGCAGAATATGAGGCTGCACGTACCCATCTTCTTACTGGAGCAACCATTCCTCTTATAGAGGAGGCCTATAGTCGTCTCAGTCGACTCAACATCCCTTCGACGACTACGTCTTCGCACTCCTCCGCGATGGCAACCTCTCGTGGTCGAGGTGGGGCGATCCAGTCCAGAGGTCGCACACCTCGAGGAAGAGGCGGTGGACGCCAACGTGGTCCCTGCACCTATTGCCGCAAGCCTGGACATGCAGAAGATACATGCTATCAGAAGCATGGCTATCTTGTTTCTGGTCGAGAAGCAGAGCATATTGTGTCTCCCCAGACCGACCCTCGCCTGGATGATATTGTCTCTCACATTCGAGAGATCATGACTTCTAGTATTGACATCACCACAGATACTGCTACAACAGCCAGAGCCTCTTCGAGCTCCTCAGGTATCACGTATGCCTTTACTGGTAGTATGAATGCAGATATGACAATGGATTGTGGACTCTGGTGCGTCTCACCACTTATGTGGAGACAGAACGCAACTAAAGTCCTACAAGGCTATACCACCTGACAGATGGGTCGCCATTGCTAATGGCGACCACTTACCCGTTACAGGACAGGGGGAGGTGCAGTTGACACCATCCATACATCTGAAGAATGTTTTATATGCTCCTGTCTTTCAGATGAATTTACTTTCTATTAGTCAAATCACTAAAGATCTGCATTGTCGTGCCATCTTGATCCTTCATCTCTTGTGTTTCAGGACATACTCACGGGCATGATGATTGGAAGTGGCCATGAGCAGCAGGGACTTTACAGACTGGTCCAACCTCCTCATGCTAGTATTTCTATTATATCTACTGGACTGGTCTCTCCTTATTTGTGGCACCTTAGATTTGGACATCTTCCTTTACAGAAGTTATGTCATGTTTTCCCTCAGATTTCTACGAGATCCTCCTTTCAGTGTGAAGCATGTCAACTTGGGAAGCATCACCGATCATCTTTTCCATCCCGTCAGAGTCGGAGCAGTTCTCAGCTATTTGATCTCATTCATTTAGACATTTGGGGTCCTAGTCGTGTTCCTGATCTCCAGGACACCATTTTTATCTTGTAGCGGTAGATGATTTTTCTAGACTTTCCTGGGTCTTCTTATTGAAGAATAAGTTTGAGGCTGGATCCACTATCAAGTATTTTATTAATGAAATAAAAATATTTTTCTGCCAATGTCAAACATATTTGTTCTGACAATGCTTTGGAATTTTGCACCTTACAACTTTCTGAGTTCCTTAAATCCCATGGCATCGGTCATCAAACCTCATGTGCCTACACTTCCCAGCAGAACGGTGTTGTCGAGCGTAAACACCGTCACTTACTTGATGTAACCAGAACATTGTTGATACAGAGCCATGCTCCTCATTCTTACTGGGGTGATGCCGTCCTTACTGCTTGCTATCTGGTAAACCGTATGCCCTCGTCCTTATTAGGAGAAAAGATTCCTTACTCGATTGCGTTTCCCGAGAAGGATCTCTTCTTTCTTACACCTCGTGTGTTTGGATCTGTTGCTTTTGTTCATGATGTCTCTCCAGGGCGTGACAAGTTCTCTCCTAGAGCTGTCAAGTGTGTGTTCGTCGGCTACTCTCATACCCAAAAGGGGTATCGATGCTTTGATCTACTAAGCCAAAAATATTTTGTTTGTGCTGACGTTACTTTCTTTGAGTCAGTCATGTATTTTTCTCCTACAGGTAACAGACTTACCCCATCTGACTCTAATGATGAAATATACATGCCACCACCTCCTACAGTTGGTTCCTCACCTTCACCTACTCCACCACCTCCACCACCTCCTCCACCACCTCCACCACCTTCGTTGCTTCAGTTCTTACCTCGTGGTGTTCCTCGCAGATCTCGCTCTGTCCGCCATGCTCATAAGCCTTGCCCATCATCCAGCACGCCTCAGGTATGCAATGAGCATGTTATTTCTACTGAAGGCACTACTGAATTAACTGTACAACAGGAGGAGCATGAACCCTCTCAAGAGGGAAATATACATGCCCAGGACTTGGCAGATGATCTTGACGTACCAATTGCTCTGCGAAAGCAAAAACGGATGTGTGCTACTTACCCTCTTGCAACCCAAATTTCTTTGAGCAGGTTGTCAGAGGATTTCAGGAGATTTACGTTAGTACTATCAGCCGTGCAGATACCAAAGACGTATCAGGACGCTCTTAAGGATAGTCAGTGGAGGTTAGCTATGGAGGAGGAGATGGCTGCGCTACAGTCACATGGTACGTGGAGTCTTGTTTCTGCTCCTATTGATACATCGGTCATGGGATGTAAATGGGTGTTTACTGTGAAACACCGTGCAGATGGCAGTGTGGATTGCTATAAGGCGAGACTTGTAGCACGAGGATTTACCTAGACATATGGGGTGGACTATCACGATACTTTCTCCCCAGTTGCCAGACATTCTACTCTACGCATTCTCCTTGTTGGTGCTGTAACACGAGATTGGCCTCTTCATCAGCTTGATGTGAAGAATGTTTTTCTCTACGGTGACCTACAAGAGGAGGTCAACATGCAGCAACCACCTGGATTCGCTGCTGAGGGGGAGTGCCAGAAAGTTTGCAGGTTACACAAGGCTATCTATGGCCTCAAGCAAAGTCCAAGAGCATGGTTCCAAAAGCTCTCGGACTTGATAGAACAACAGGGGTTTGTAAGATCAACTGCTGATCACTCCTTGTTCACACAGAAGACCCAGAGAGGTATTACAGTTATTCTAGTTTATGTTGATGACATTATTATTACAGGAGATAACGAGCAGGGCATTCAGGATGCCAAGGACTTCCTAGGTCAACAGTTTGTGACCAAGGACCTTGGACATTTACGTTATTTCCTCGGAATAGAGTTTGCCAGGAATCAACGGGGTCTTGTAATGACCCAGAGAAAAGATGTTATAGATCTACTTTCAGAGACTGGCATGGCAGATTGTAGACCTGCCACTACTCCGCTTGACCCAAGCATGAAGTTCTATGATGATGATACTGAGGAAGTCGACAAGAGAAGATACAAAGAGCTGGTTGGCAAGCTATTATATGTAACTATTACCATGCCCGACATAGCATTTGCAGTAAGCAAAGTGAGTCAATTTATGGAGCAGCCTAGACATGCACATATGGATGCAGTCCATATGATTCTAAGATACTTGAAGACTTCACCTGGTACTGGACTTCTTTTCAGTAGAGGCACAACTCTATCAGTGACAGCATGCACAGATGCAGATTATGCTGGGTGTCCAAAAGATAGAAAGTCTACATCTGGATTTGCTGTGTTCATAGGAAATTCTCCTGTTTCATGGAAAAGTAAAAAGCAGACAGTGGTTGCTAGATCAAGTGCTGAATCAGAATACATGGCCATGGCACATGCTAGTACAGAAATGATTGGGTCAGATTCGTTCTTACTGACCTGACTATAAAAGTATCTCTTCCCATGCATCTCCAGTGTGATAATCAAGCTGCTCTTTTCATTGCAAATAACCCAGTCTTTCATGAAAGGACGAATCACATAGAGGTGGATTGTCACTACACTCGTGACATGATACAGAAGGGTATTATTACTACTACACATGTCAGCTCTGGAGACCAGACAACAGATATACTTACAAAGGCTCTAGCAAGAGGACCTTATCAGAAATGTTGTTCCAAGCTAAGTCTCATTGATATCTACGCTCCAGCTTGAGGGGGAGTGTTGAGATAATTCCTATTTTTGTATTGAGATAATTCCTATTTTTTTTGCTTTATCTTTTGTAATCCTCTATTTATCTCTTTCTCTTTCTGTATTCTATCCAATGGGTTCTTCTCCTATATAAGAGAACCCTTGGGTCTTTCATAATGCATCTCAGTTTATCCCTTTAACAATTTAGTTACATTTGACAGTAAAAAGAGAAAATCCAGTAACCAGCATATTTACATTATTGAGAGTATTGTTCCTGGACAACTCGACATTAAATTTGGGGTTTCGTCGTTATCGCGTGTAGTTGCATCAGTCATGAATAACTCTTGCATTCTAAATTAGCACTTTCAAGAACCAAGAACAGGCGCCACTGAGATTACACCAATAGATCTCGTCACTGCCTTTCAAGACTTCTTCGTTTCATCACCCTGTCCACCACATTCTCTCGATCGACAACTGCCCCAATTGACATCCCAAGGCTTTGGTCAACTGAATGCAACCACCACGCCTCCTCATCTCCAATACAACAATGAAATCGTTGTTGTTCTATGCGCATAAAACAACTATGCCCTCATGCAGTTGACTCATGGCATGCAGCCCTCTTGCCCCCTGCCTACTAGGACTCAAGGGTTTAAATATTGGTTTCGGATATCGTATTGACACCATGTCGATATGATATTTCGACGAAATTTCGCCCATATCGACCAACATTTGTGAAGGAATGATCGGAAAACGCCCTCATATCGCCATTTCGCTCGAACATTCGGTTCTTTGTCGAAACTGAAATTTTGGTGAACTTTCGCCGAAATTTCGCAAAATCTGAAACCATGCTAGGATTGCTCTACATGCCACACATTGAAAGTGTCATTTTACGTAGAAGATCATACCATTCTTGAGCCTCCTGGCTATCTTCCACACCATGATCGAGCCACCTTCATTTACTTCCGAAAGAGAATGCCACATATGAATTCCAAATAAGTGGGTCTAAGATAAAACATGTTACAATTGTTGCATTTTAAATTTGAAAAGGTGGACCCGCCCCGAGAAGCTCCATCCAAATCCCAGAGTTTCTACAATTTAAGACGATGTGACCACATTTATCAGTATGCACAATGCCACTCAACAGTTGTTGCATTTTGGAATCTCATTATCATACTCAAAGACAAAGATTGATATCTCTGCCCCAAATCCTGCTTGAAAATTGCGAGTGTATCCTTAAAATCCAACGGTGATTTAGCTCCGTAAGTAGTTCCCAATTAGGTGCCCATCATTGTCACTGGAGAGCCGTATCTCCAACCGTCATCGATTTGTCATTCTTAAGTTTGGATCCTCTATCCCATTGCCCAAGTTGATTGTTGACTTGACCATTAAAACCAACATCGAGAAGATTGTTTGCTTACTCGACACCGCACATATGTTGGGAGGGCAAGACGATAGATCGACAAACCCTGCAACACAATTGCTAGTTGAATTGCCTCCCCAAGTGGAGGTTGTATGACTGCAATTGAGAACGTGTCATGACACCACAACAATCTATCCTTCTACATCATAAGGAAGTAGTTCTCCAATGCCTCGATGTCATCTTGCACTCCCAGCTACATGGTGGTAAGGAAGCCAAGTAACTTCCTGCACGATAGCTCCTGCGTGCAAATAATATCATCCTTAGAGTGGATTGCGCCCCAAAGAAGCTGGGAATTATCTCTACTTTGGCCCCCCTTAATAGAATATATGCAAATAGTGCCTAACATAACATCAAACATATCGCCACCCCTCTCCTCAAACCTTCTATGTCCATCATCGTTGTCCACCTCCCTCTCATCATTGTTAGATTCCCCATTCACTCTCTAGACAATTACACTGTATAATTGACTTGATCATGGCTAACCTTGCCATGGCAGAAGCAAACAATTGGACCCCCACGCTCCCTTGGAAAATGACAATGCAAACCACACTAAATGAATAGTGTCCCTGACCCTTGCCTCGTGCTAGCATGCCCTTGATGATCCTTTATTTGCCCCAGGGATGTCGCTTCCTTTTTCTGTCAGATCTGGACCATGTCCCCTCCTTACTATCGTCAGCCTCCCTTCGCCTCTATTGCTCACATTGTCTCCTTACCCTCCCCTATTTCCTCTTTCACCTTTTTCTTCCTCTCCTCCCAAGTTCCATCCCCCTGCCCTTGTCGTCTTTCCCCATGATCTACCACATGTAATAGGGATTTTTAGTGGGATTTTTTTGCCCAACATTCACCAATCCATAAAACTCCAAGTTGAACAAGAAATCAAAGACCTTGATTGTTTTGATTTCCCACCCAATCTAGATCAACCTTTAGACATCAACTTCGTTGGTAATGTTATCTATGAAGATAGTTTTTGATATTAGTGGACAATTAGATCGTTAACAAAAGGAGATAAAAACACAAGTTCTTGCAACATCACTTGAACTAAAAAGATTATTATTTTGCGAGGTGAGCTCGGTATAGCCCAACATGTCTGGTCAACATCAAAACTATCATCACTATATTCTAGGCTGACATCTCTATGACTGATGCCTAGATAGGCATCTCCTACCTCGTGAAGGGGGTTAGTTCGACAGTACGTAAATAAGAGATGATGTCAGAGGACTGTCTCCATTAGATGCATGTTTGGTTCTCAATCTCGCATGGTTCCCTTTGTTTTGTAGGTGTATCGAATCATTTTTCCATTAAATTTAATGATGCATAAGTCTTGAGGCGGTTATGGCGCAAGCCTCACTCCATAGAGAAAATCATGTACTAAAAACTAAAATTGTAATTAATGTGGCGTAAGCCTCACTCCATGCAAACAACATATGCTCAATCATACAATTATGCTATGCGTCAATAGCATTTGCTCAACCAAACAAGCCTCTTGCAATGACAAATGCATCCGATTGAAAATTGATAATCGATTTTCCCTCTCTCATGTCAACAATAAAAGATCCCACTGTAGACGATGCTCATCATGCCCATACTGAATCACGTAAAGTGGGATCAATATGCAAACAATATAAAAACATATATATCCGCCATCTAAAAATGATGCATGCATAAATATATCATATTCATAGAAGATAGTAGTGCCATTAATGAAAGGTGCAAGGTTAATGATGTACACAGAAGTTACATCAGAGGTTTCGGGGGTTGGGGCGGTTACGTGTGGGGTGATTAGGTCAAGAGGAATGGGTTTTGGGATTAGGAGTATGGGATAGGTTCGAGAATCGTTGGGTAGGGTTGAGTTTATAGGAAATTGGGTAAAAATGGCCTAATTTTTGTAACATCCGGGATCCGCGTAAACCCTAACTCGACCCGAATAAGGTCTGATTAACCCAATAAAGTTGTTGGTCAATACCAAACAACTTAAAACGATCACCTGATCGTGAATCAAAAGTCGTTCGGGCGGAATCGACCGAAAATCTGTCGCATCGTAATGTGCACCGTGAAAAAGCCGCGATGCAAATTCGGAAACTGCAAAACGAACCGAGACCGTCATTATATCCCATTCGACGAAATGAGACCAACGGAATTGACCGTTCGTCAATCGGAGGTCGTTTGATATTTTTAAAACCATAAAATTTAACCTCAAACCGAAATCGTATCTCGAAACTTTCGGGTATTCAAACCCGATCAAAAATATATCAATATTATACTCATATTGATCGTCGTTCAGAGACGGTCAAAGCGACCTATTGTGTGTCAAAATATGAGGTCCGAGGTGTGCATACGGTCGATTTTTTAAGTTTGCCAAATAAGAGAGAAAAATAAATAAATAATTTAAATTAAATTACACCAGTCTGTGTATACAGTGCACACTAACTTCACACATGTCAACATCCCAAGTTCTCATTTTCCTTATTTAAGAACCCCTCTTTCTTCCAAATTCCAATGGCACCCACTCTTTCCCCTCTCTTTCTTTTGCAATTTCCATCAAAGACTCCTCTTTCCCCAGTTACTGCTGGAGCTCATAATCTCAGCCCCAATCCAAGGCATGGAGCCTTCAATTTCCTTGCAAAAGCAGCAACCACAACTGCTACAGCAATAATTGCTCATGCATGTTGATCTTCTTCAAAATCTGAGACTTAAAAAGGTACAATCCCTAGCCCAATTCTCTGCTACCATGCATGTGCCCTTCCCTTAATTATACGTAAAATTCCCCACCCCTTCTTTGCTGCCATACACGAATAAATTAAACTCTCATATCTGCCCTCCTTGTATACATATTTTTCTTTCACATTTTTCGGATTTCCTTCCTTGCTACAGAATTTAAACCATATAATTAACCATTTTTGGTATTATTTGGCATGATGAAGATTCCTGGAATAGCATATATGACTTTCTGTTCTATTATTTAGTATACACTTATCAAAAGGGGTCCAACTTTCCCTTCTTGAATAAGGATCAATTGGTGTGTTCTTGTCTTGTTCTGTCAATCTGAATTGTTACAAAGAAGATCTCATCATTTGTATGCAGGTCAATTTCAATTATCCCACTTGTTATCATAATCACATGATCTTTTCCCATTAAGTAATCTAATTTTACTTGGAGATTTTGGATTCATCGAGATTCTGTGAAGATATATTTTAGTTTGGAATTTTGAATTTGGGAGAAGTATGGATAATCTAAGAAATCAACAGATGGTTGTTTGATGGAATAAAAAATGGTTAAAAAAATTTGCCTTTCAAATCATAAATTAGTCTGAATGTATTTAGGGCAACACTGTATGATTATATTTTTTAAAATTGTTTTGCCTTTGTCCACCAATAAGATGCTCTTCATAGCTCGTTCTCTTGTTCTATTTTTAGCAAGTGGGTGTGTTAGTTAACTTCACAGTTAAAATTTTGTTCACAGCTCTATATTCTTCTACGATATGCCTACAATCTTTTTTGTTGTTCTTGGTAATATTAAGTTATAACTCCACCCAACCTTTATCATCTCGATCTTTTTCCATAATAGTTCTTTGTAAAGTGTTGATCCATATTCTTTATCACAGTGCATAATTACAATGTGACTATCCAACATCAATTAAGTTCTATATTTTTATGGTCAAACTAGGTCTACGATCAGTATGACAATTTTGATTATGTTTTAGGTTGAATGGGAAAATTAACAATAAAAGTTTATGAAGTGGTTATGTCAAGATTACAATTTGAAAATGCATTATGAAATCTGTAAGCCTTAGTCGTATATCCTTGAAATTTCATAAAACTATATGAGTATAACGGAATTATTTAACTTTGTTTTATCAAATAACTTAATAGGTGGTTGAAGGTTTTTACACAAAAATTTCGACTAAGATGTAGGAGGTATATTATCTTATGCATATTAGGACTCGGACCTGCTATCATGTGACAGTTGAATAAAATCAACCATTTATATACCCATTACCTTTGCCTCCTTGTTGGTTATAATAAGCAACTATCACATCTTCCAAGAGAGATTCTTCTATCACGAAATCGATATTATTGTCTTATATCTTGAAGACAAACAAGATGATCTTTTCATATATCTCCTTATTCATATATAACTAATGGATGTTGATCCGAACAAATGGATTGATGAGAATCAGTAATGCCAGATATGTGCCGATCATGGTGACCTTTACACCTGATCGTGTGAGGGCGCGATGACCCTCAGCTGGGCGGAAGATAGGAAGCCCAGTTAGGGCAGCGACCGCAAAAAGCGCGGGTCTAGAATCCCAGTCCCTTCACGATTTTTACGCGAGCTCGCAGTGTTTTTACGCCTTGTTGGGATCCTGACTTTAGACCAGTTCCGCTGACCCTCTCTTTTAGGATACCCAGGCGGGGGATCCTCGGTTTTAGTTTTCCGTACGAACTTGGTTGCTCGTACTAGTCGGGTTGTTTTCTAGAGTGACTTTTCCGGAAAGTCTCTCACCCGTCTTAGTGGCGTAGTTTTGGAGTAGACCTCTCCCTCTATTGGACCGCACTCCAATTAGAGGGCCAGACGGAAGGGCCATTTGTAGGCTTCCTCACCGCTTGAGTTTACTTCGCCAACAGACTTGGCGATTCTATATCTAAATTATCAATATCTATATCTACATCATCTGGGGTTATATCTGAAACAATTGAAGTTAAAAATTAGAGAAGTTACGATCAAAAGTTGTGATTGATAGGAAATGACTATTCACTATACTTAAGAATCTAAATAAATCAAGAAATCTTTCCAATCTCAAACGTTTCCATCATCACTCAAGCATGATCTCTGAAGAAAATGATATATATACTTACACTCATATACTCATGAATATTTAACTACAATATAAATATGTCATATGTGGGGAATGTTGGGTTATGGGGCAATCATTAGAGGCGCTTATAAACAACCTGAATACCTTTTTACTTACGCAAGTAGATGTAAATTGTGCTTGTTCCACCTTTCTACTTGCTCTCTTTTGCACATAGTAAATTACTTGTCATTTATTTTTAAACTACGGATTTGTATTCACGTTTGTGACTCCGTTTCTTTCCTAAACATGTTTTGGCAGCCAACAGCCTGATGTTCTGTAGCTATTGATGCTTCCAGGAGACTAGGTATATACTACACGGTATGGTTTCTTTTGTCTCAGTTTTTGTTTGGTTGTTATTGTAATATTCTTCTCTTCTGTTCAGTCAGATTTTGGAAATACTGTATGTACTGTCAGTCACTGTATATGTTGTAAATTGTATGAAAGTTAATGAAATAATTTTTTGGTGGCATTTGTCTCTATTAGCTTGTGGTCATGATTATAGATGTGAATGTCATGTGGAAATATAGCCGAGCGAAAAAAAATTCCTTGTTTTTATGTAGCTTATGCGAATCTTATGTGAACAAAATGCCGCGAAAGTAGCGTAAACGGGTACCCGGATCATCAGGGGCTCACATTTTTGGTATCAGAGCAGTGGTATCCCGATACGCACATTCGTAGTATTACAATTCCGATCGCATTAAGCTCTCGGATAGCGACAGTCTTCCGACTTGTCGTGAGTCCGAGAAGGGAAATATGACATTCATATTCAACCACCACAAATGCCACCGATTTCATTTTTTTTCATATTATATCTCAAGAAGAGAAAAAGATATATCATAATATCTGCGAACAATAAATTTTATGACTAATAGATGGTTTTTATGCAGAGGCATGGCATCCCGATCAGGACAGGAGATGATTGATCAGTTGGCACGCATACTGACTGCCCTCACCGATCTCCAGCAGCAGCATGCTACCATGCGAGGTCAGCATGAGCAGATATTGACCCAGCAGACTGATATTGCCGACAGGCAGACATATATAGAGATGAGGTTGAGGACCTATCAGATTTCACATACTATCCATCACAGAATGGCACACGGCAGGATCGACACCAGTCTGTTGAGGTAGAGCAGCCTCATCCTGATGATCCACTTGAGGAGATATCTGAGCATGGAGTAGATGATGCGGACTTTGACAGGGAGCAGGACCCTGTGGACTTAACAGTGAATGGTGCGCATGAGTACTCAACTATTCACAGGCACTATTCACAGGCACTAGACCGTTTTCATGTCCTACAAGCGGGCCAACATATCCTTGTTCAAGGGCACATGTTCAACAGATGTTGCTGAGCAGTGGCTGAAGAGAGTGATGAAGGTGCTTAGGATGATTCATGCGCTACGAGACACATGGCTATCTTTCATGTAGTATTCATTGACGGACTTTGCCGAGAGTTGGTGGGATACCGTGGTATCTGAGTTAGGCCGAGAGCCTACATGAGATGATTTCGAGACGAAGTTCAGGGCCCACTTCTTTTCTGCGAAGTGGAAGGAGTCCCAGCGTCGACTATTTGCAGAGCTTCGTCAGGGACAGATGACAGCCAGAGATTATTTTATCCGATACACAGAGCTGCCACGTCATACACGAGCAGCTGGCGCATTTCCAGAGGAGAATCTAGAAAAATTCATTAGCGGCATGCGAGAGGAAGTACATGAGAAGCTGTCTGGACTACACATCACATTCATCTTCGAGGCTACTTGCTTCTTTAAGTAGAGTCGCAGAGACTCTCTCTTCTCCATATCACATCCGAGGGTCAGGTGGCCAGTTATTATCATTTCCCTGATAGTCAGGCACTTGCCCGTACTGATTGGCGGTCATGAGATGATCGCAAATTGTCTACTTCTGTAGCTTGACGAGTTCGACTTGATTTAGGCATGGATTGGTTATCCGCTCATCATGCACTTGTTGATTCTTTTTGGAAGACGGTTGTCTTCAGGATTCCAGATCTACCCGAGTTTACTTTTGAGGGTACTGTACATGACTCCACCATGGAGTACATTTCAGTGTTGCGAGCCCAACGACTTGTTGATCAGGGTTGTGATTCATACCTTGCATTTGTTCGGGAGGTATCTGACCAGGAGCCGATAACACAGGACATCCGAGTAGTGTCAGAATATCCAGATGTATTTCCTGATGAGCTAGCAGGATTACCTCCTGAGAGAGAGATTGAGTTCGAGATCACATTGCTGCCAGATACACAACCGATCTCAATGGCACCATATCGCATGGCACCAGTCGAGTTGAGGGAGTTGAAGGTACAGTTGCAGGAGTTACTTGATTTGGGATTCGTGAGGCCGAGCACTTCACCTTGGGGTGCTCCAGTTCTATTTGTTAAGAAGAAGGATGGATGCATGAGACTGTGCATCGATTACAAGCAACTGAACAAGAGAACGGTAAAAAACCGTTATCCTTTGTCGCGCATCGATGGTTTGTTCGACCAGCTCTAGGGATCTTCGGTGTTCTCGAAGATCGATCTTCGCTCAGGCTACCATCAGCTGAGGATTCACGAGTCAGATATTCCAAAAACAGCTTTCAGGACTTGATATGGACATTACGAGTTTGTGGTGATGCCGTTTGGGCTCACCAATGCACATGCGGCTTTCATGGATATGATGAACATGATCTTTCGTCCATACTTGAACAAGTTTGTAGTAGTATTTATTGATGATGCGCTCATTTACTCACGAAATGAATGAGATCATGCGGATGATCTACGGATTATCTTAGATACATTGCGGGAGCACAAGTTATATGCTAAGTTAAGCAAGTGTGAGTTCTGGTTATCCCAGGTCTTATTTCTTGGGCATATCATTTTTGGAGCAGGCATTGCAGTTGATCCTGCGAAGATAGATGCAATTATGTCTTGGGAGCAACCCAAGACTGTCACTCAGATTCAGAGCTTCCTCGGATTAACAGGCTATTACAGACGCTTTGTCAGCGGATTTTCATGCATTGTTCGCCCTCTGACACGACTGACGCAGAAGGGAGTTCCATTCATTTGGGACGATTCATGTGAGCTGGCCTTCCAGACACTGAAGGAGAGATTGACTACAATGCCCATTCTTGCTCTTCTTTCAGGCACTCAGGATTACGCAGTCTACACAGATGCATCTGGAGAAGGTTTGGGAGCAGTGTTGATGCGGAGAGGACATGTGATTGCTTACGCATCACGACAGTTGAGACCGCATGAGTGGAACTACCCTACACATGACTTAGAGTTGGCGGCAGTTGTCTTCGCATTGAAGATCTTGCGCCATTATCTTTATGGGGTGAACTTCGAGATTTTCACGGATCACAAGAGCCTGAAGTATATTTTTGATCAGAAGAAGCTGAACATGAGACAGTGCAGATGGCTCGAGCTACTGAAGGATTATGATTGCACGATCTCTTACCATCTCGGTAAGGGAAACGTTGTAGCTGATGCACTTAGCAGGAGAGCACATGCAGAGGGTACAACGAACTGGTTATACACGTGGGATATGCTTGCATCTTTGACAGATTGGCATCCTCAGGAGAGCGCATCCATTTCTACCGCTGTGCTTCCACGATACAGTAGTCTTTGGGATCGTATTGTAGAGGGCCAGAAGACTGATCCTTGGATCCGAGATAGATACATACGCGCCATCAAGGACGAATTTGATGACTTTGTTGTTATGGAGTCTATTTTATGGAAGTCAGGACGGGTCGTTGTGCCTAACGACGAAGAGTTGCGTAGAGACATTCTTGATGAGGCACATAGTTCACGATTATCCATTCATTCTGGCAACACAAAGATGTATCGTGACCTGCGTCGACATTTTTGGTGGGATGGAATGAAGCGCGATGTGGCGCTACACATCAGCAGATGTATGACCTGACAGATGGTCAAGGCCGAGCACATGAGACCACCAGGATTATTACAGTCTCTTTACATTCCCGAGTGGAAATGGGAGAGCATTTCTATGGATTTTGTCACAGGTTTGCCGAAGACACCAGGTGACCATGATTCCATTTGGGTCGTTGTTGATAGGTTAACCAAGTCAGCTCATTTCATACCTGTCTACTTGACTTACACTCCATCCAGATTGGTCAAACTGTATGTGCAGAATACCATCAGACTGCATGGTATACCACGAGAGGTGGTGTTTGACAGGGATTCGAGGTTTACTTCACATTATTGGCATCAGTTCATGTCAGCACTACATACATAGCTGAAAATGAGTTCTGTATATCATCCACAGACTGACGGTCAGAGTGAGCGCACCATTCAGGCATTAGAGGATTTGCTTCGCGCTTGCACTTTGGAGTGGAAAGGGTCCTGTAAGGACCATATGCCATTAGTGGAATTTACGTACAACAACAGTTATCACTCCAGTATTGGCATGGTACCATTCGAAGCCTTATACGGGCGAAGATGCTTCACGCCCCTAAGTTGACGTGAGGTAGGTGATCATGCTTTATATTCTGTAGATCTCTTGGAGGAGACTGCGAGATGTGTTGATCTTGTGAGACAGGATGCTTCTGACGGCACAAAGTCGCCAGAAGAGCTATGCAGACCGTCGGAAAAGAGATTTGGAGTTTCAGGTATCCAATCTTCTTCTCTTTCTTTTATTACAAAATTAACTTAACCTCATATTAATGGCATTCCTATCAATTACAGGTCGGAGATTGGGTATTTTTGCGAGTATCTCCCATGAAGGGAGTACAGAGATTCGGTGTTCGTGGCAAGTTAGCGCCGCGATATGTTGGACCTTTTGAGATTCTGGCTAGAGTGGGGGAAGGTGGCCTATCGGGTAGCCGTTCCTCCACATCTTTCAAGCATCCATGACGTCTTTCATGTATCCAATTTGAGAAAATATGTGCACGACCCTCAGCACATTATCAGTTACGAGAATTTAGATGTGGATTCTGATTTGACATACGATGAGAGACCAGTCCAGATAATTGACCGTGCTGTGAAGAAGCTTCTCAGCAAAGAGATTCCATTAGTCAAGGTGTTGTGGCATCGACACGGCGTCGAAGAGGCGACGTGGGAGACCGAAGCTGATATGCGGGCACGATACCCGCAACTTTTCTGAGGTAAAAATCAAAGCAAGCTTTTGTAATTACATATATATTAAAATATATGCCTTGTTTTCTCTTTGAGGTTTTTATGGGTTCAAAACCCTTTGAGGTTTTTATGGTCAAATGAAACACAAGACACATAAGGACCTTGACTCGAGTCTTGAGGACGAGACCCCCTTTGAGGTTTTTATAATTGTAACATCCGGGATCTGCATAAACCCGAACTCGACCCGAATAAGGTCCGATTAACCCAATAAGGTTGTTGGTCAATACCAAACAACTTAAAACGATCAACTGATCGTGAATCAAAAGTCGTTCGGGCGGAAACGACCGAAAATCTATCGCATCGTAATGCGCATCGTGAAAAAGCCGCGACGCAAATTTGGAAACCGTAAAACGAATCGAGACCGTCATTAGATCCGATTCGACGAAACGAGAGCAACGGAATTGACCGTTCGTCAATTGGAGGTCGTTTGATATTTTTAAAACCATAAAATTTAACCTCAAACCGAAACCGTATCTCGAAAATTTCGGGTATCCAAACCCGATAAAAAATATACCAATATTATACTCATATTGATCGTCGTTCCGAGACGGTCAAAACGACCTATTGTGTGTCAAAATCTGAGGTCCGAGGTGTGCATATGGTTGATTTTTTAAGTTTGCCAAATAAGAGAGAAAAATAAATAATTAAATTAAATTAAATTACAACAGTACAGTACACACTTGTCTCCCAATAACTTCACACATGTCAACATCCCAAGTTCTCATTCTCCTTATTTAAGAACCCCTCTTTCTTCCAAATTCCAATGGCACCCAATCTTTCCCCTCTCTTTCTTTTGCAATTTCCATCAAAGACTCCTCTTTCCCCAGTTGTTGTCATACTGCCGGAGCTCATAATCTCAGCCCCAATCCAAGGCCTGGAGCCTTCAATTTCCTTGCAAAAGCAGCAGCCACAACTGCTACAGCAATAATTGCTCATGCATGTTGATCTTCTTCAAAATTTGAGACTCAAAAAGGTACAATCCCTAGCCCAATTCTTTGCTGCTTTCTAGAGTGACTTTTCCGGAAAGTTTCTCTCACCCGTCTTAGTGGCGTAGTTTTGGAGTAGACCTAATGGCACATAATAAATTACTTGTCATTTATTTTTATACTATGGATTTGTATTCACGTTTGTGTCTCCGTTTCTTTCCTAAACATATTTTGGCAGGCAAACAACCTGCTGTTCTGTAGCTATTAATGCTTCCAGGAGACTGGGTATATTATAGACGGTATGGTTTTTTTTTGTCTCAGTTTTTGTTCGATTTTATTGTAATATGCTTCTCTTCTGTTCAGTCAAATTTTGGGGATACTGTATGTACTGTCAGTCACTGTACATGTTGTAAAATGTATGAAAGTTAATGAAATAATATTTTGGTGGCATTTGTCTCTATTAGCTTTTGGTTGTGAATGTGAATATGAATGTCATATGTAATTGTTGCAGCGCGAAAAATTTTCCCATAAATTTATGCTTTTAATGCGATGTCAATAAATGGAATATTGCGAAATGTATCGTAAATAGGTACCCGGATTCTCGGGGGTCGACAATTTCAGACCTACTTGCTAGTTAATTATCATGCTTCGGGCAACTCGAGCCCTAGGGTGGAACATTGCGTCGGGACAACCTGGACTTGATACACAAATTCCTGGACCCGAATCAGACCTTATGTATATGTGGGTTGGGCCCGGGTCATTCATGAATTTTTGCTTTGTGGGCGAGTAACCCGAACTCGTGTTGGACCGAGTGAGCCCGACCAATGTCAGAAATATTGTGATATATCACCTATATCTTAGTATCGGTGAGATGGATATATCGATATCATTCAACCATTCGATTTCTTGGATATCGACAATACGAAGCCGATATATCGGCGATATGATTCGTATGCCAATGATATATCGATGAGGCAAGGACTC
The DNA here is from genome assembly GCA_037367405.1 of Ottelia alismoides. Lineage (NCBI taxonomy): Eukaryota > Viridiplantae > Streptophyta > Magnoliopsida > Alismatales > Hydrocharitaceae > Ottelia > Ottelia alismoides. Next base: position 293,200 of record JAZKJV010009652.1, on the reverse strand, counting down.
TTCCAGGTCATATTTCCATTGATATCACCCCATTTCGTCAAATTTTGCCCCATTTCGCTTGAAGCTGCTGGAAACTCTTCTCTAACGCTTCTTTGATGTAAACTCTAGATCTACTCTAAATTTTATGTTGAAATAGTGAAATTTCTTAGGGTTTTGTTCTTATTTGTCAAGTAATGCATATTCCGGATTTTTTTGGAAGATTTGAAGTATCTAGTGAGATATAGGAGGACATAATTTAGGGTTTTTCAGTTATGTTGTGAAATTAAGCTTAGTTATGAAAGAATAAACTCAGATCTCATGTTCTAGACATAGAAAACATGATTTTAATGTGCTTTATGTTAACTAAAAATTAGTAATTAATTAATTTTGTAAATTAAACGTTAGATCTGTAATTTATTTTTGTGTTTTATGTACCATACGTGGTTTGTCGTGAAATTGATCATCTCAACTCTAGATCTAGAATGTTTTTTCTTAGCAATTGAAACATCTAAATATGAATAGTATGCCGATTGTATGTTAAACAATAGATATCTAAGACTTTACGCGTATTAAGCATGTTAAAAATAATAAATATAATAAATCCGAAAATTAAAACAAAAAATAATTAGCAAATAATTGATTGTTCCTCTCACATGTCTCACGAATGTTCGTTGTGTAATTTCTTCGTAGATTTTAGGCTTCAGTAATCAATATCATGGGTTCACACTCTAGTTCGGGATCTGATGGTTATGGTGATCAGAGGGACAATAGAGAGATTGGTTGGAGGTATGCCAACACTCTAGATGGAAGCAAATTAAAACCATAATGCAATTTCTGTGGGAAGAGGTTGGGAGGAAGGAGTATTACGAGACTGAAGCATTATCTTGTTGGCAAAAACAAGAATGTTGCCAAGTGCACGCATTGTCCCAAAGATGTGAGGGGCTTGATGAAGTCTAACTTGGAAAGTTAGAAGGACAAAGATGTGAAGAGGTACATAAGGGGTGAACAATTCAAAGAATTCATGTTCGAGAAATTGTTTAATGTCCTCTTCGATTCAGATGACGATGACTTTGTCTACCCCGCTGATATTCAGATTGCAGCAGAGAGGAGGGCATACAAGAGGGAAACAAAAGAAACTATAAGGAGCGAGTTCGAGAGGAAAGAACTCAGTGGTGCGCATAGCGACTTCTATGGTGCTAGTGGCAACGGGAGTGGTTCTGGAGGTGCACTGGTACTACCGCCCACTAAAAAAGGAGAAGGGATCAAAACCCTTCTTGACGAGGAACATGTCCATACAGTACATGCCAAACAAGAATTCGAGGCAGAAGACGGTTAATGGCATGTTCACCAATGTACGTGAGAGAGTGCATTAGGTCATCAACAAGCTCTTCTTTGGGGAGAGCATTTTGGCCAAAGTTGCTAGCGAGCCTTTTTTGCAGCATGCCATTGACGAGATCGTCGTTGTAGGAACGAAAGTGAAGGCTACCACATTTAAGGAGATATGAGAGACAACATGGTAGGGGGCGATTCAGATCCACCACGGAACTTTTGGTTCTAAACCCCTTATGACTAGGTAATCATCTTTACATTATTGCATTAATTTACATATTTCATTTATTTTTGTGAATAGATAAATCTTTATAGCAAAGAAACATTGTCTCGTTAATCATTATGTACAATTTTTTGAATCAAATGGCTCATCTCAATGCCATTCACTGTCTTCCATGAACAAAACATGTGTTCTATGCGTAGCTACTTTGATTCCAATTTTCTAATTCCAATGTTTATTAATCACCACCAATCAACCGTGGTTTCAGATTTCACAGAATATCATCGAAATCGGGGTTGTAAAAGTCGCCCGACTGACCCGACTAGTAGATCGACTAGTCTAGTCAGTGGGGTGGCCGACCGAGTATCGATTAATTCCGAATAGTTACACTTGTTGACAATTTTTTTGCTTGGAGATACCATATTTTTATGTGTTTTGCTTTTTTATAAGCAAACTTTATTATAATATGCTTAGTGTCTTATTTAAATTCAAATACTTTTTTTATTTTATTATGATAGTATAAAAATGTACAAAATCTATGTAAATATATGTATAAAAATGAGTTATATATTTAAAATAATCATAAAATTCAAAGCCGATTAAAGTCTTACTAAATCCGATTAGTCGTCCGACTGTCGATTAATCCTTATTCAGTGACCTGGCCGACCGAGTACCGACTACCGACTTTTGCAACCTTGATCGAAATTTTGTTGAGATTTTGGTTTCGACACGTGACTGAAATTTTAAGCGAAATGTCGATATGAGAGTATTCCTTCACAAATGTTGCCTGATTTGGGCGAAATGTGACTGGAATTTATCGAAATTTTGTTGAAAATTTGATTAAATTTTGTTTTGACATGGTAAACCTTACAAAAGCATTAACAACGATATGTTCGATATGATTGATATGTGCGATGTAAGGGTCATAGATGATCGATATGTGTATCCAAGTGTATATTTGTAAGTTTTTCATGTTATAAGAACTTGGATGAACTCCATTTCTAATATCTATAAGTCAACAATTAACATTAACAATGATATGTTCGATATGATCGATATGTGTGATATATGGGGTATAAATGATCGATATGTTTGATATAAATATGTACTTGTAGGTTATTTGCTGTTTTAATATCTTAGATGATCGTAATTTATGAAAAAATGACAAAACAACCTTTTTTGAGCCATTTCTTACATTTCCACTGATATCATTGATATATCACGATATATCACTGATATATTCTTTTTCGGGTTGATTGATATGATATCGATATCGATATTTCCTACCTTAAACCCGACCTGTCCTGACCTCACCCACAACAAGGGTTTTCATGGGTTCTGATTCTTCTGTATGTGCCACTCACGTATTCCCAAGTTGTATTGTCCACACCCCTCCCCCTATCTCTCTGTCATGTGGAAGGAAATATGGCAATATATCGTCGATATATCGCCGATATATCGTCGATATGTCGCCGATATATCGTCGATATGTCGCCGATATATCGTCGATATATCGCCGATATATCGAGATGAGATCGATATCGGTATCGATATGGCGATATATCCTCCTTTTCAGGCCATTCCTTCACAAAAGTGCATTGATATGGGCGATATTTCGAAGATATATCACCGATATATTGTCGAAGTATCATATCGACACGATATCGAAACGATATCGATATTGCCTACCAGGTCTCTCCCCATCAGCACATCCCCTTCTCGAGACCCTGGTATGTAATATTTATATCGTTTCGATATTGTGTTGATATGATACTTGGACGATATATCGGTGATAGGCACACTGCACTACCACCAAACCATCTAAGTTGGTATTGCACGTTGATTAGCATCATTGTTTTTAATCAATGTGTGTATGAGGCATTTCTGGGAGCTGCATGTTGATTATATATTGCTAGGCCTTAAATCAATTGATCCCATATTTGGTGTTGTACTTGGGAGCTACGCTTGATCATAAATTACGTAAGGCTTAAATTAATTGATCTCATATTTGGTGTCGTGCCAAGGAGCTTCACGTACATTATTGTAATTTGAATCCATTATGTAGCTTAATGTAATTAAATGTGGGCGAGCCCAGCTCGCCTGAGCTCGACTTGCGGGCTTAGGGCCGGGCATGGGCCCTCGATTTGCCCAAAAAAGTCAGACCTCGTCTCGACCTAAGACTCGAAGAAAATTGGTGGATTTGGGCCGTGCTTTTCTAGGTTGGCGTAAGTCATGCCTTATGCTCCACCCTACCGAGCATGGCTCGAATTACTAATTGGGCTGAAACTCAAGCTCATGCTCGCCCATATGGGTTCGGGCTGAGGTTGGGTTTAGTAGCTCGAGCTTCGGGTTCGATCAGGTCGGCGCCACCTAATGCTCAACCTTGATTATATGCATTCAATATGTTGCATGTAGAGATTTCGATACTTTTGATTCAAAAAATAATGATATTTAAATTTCCACCTTGATCTCGCTGTGCGTGATTCGATATGGGCATGACGGGCATCATCTTTCAACGTAAAGACATCATCTTGTAAATGATCAAGGATGCGTTTAAAAGATTGATGCTACTCTGCCTAAGGAACATCAATTTTGATATAGAAGCCTTTTTCATTTATTTACAATTGGATATTAAATGCATGTATTGGTGGTATTCACTTTGAAAATCTATGATGCTCAAATCTGTTATGAAATAAGCATATTGCTCTTTGTCATTAACTCTTTGTCATTAACATTCATGTTTGTATACTAAATGCATGTATTCATGGCATGACAAGAATCAATATAAATAAGTTTGGTATATTAAAATGATATTAGAGAACAACTCATTCACATTGGACATGCCCCATCATATACGTCCTTCCATCTCTGGGCATGCACCTATACATTGGAGGTCCTTTTTCTTTCAAAGAATGTCCTTTCACCTCTTAAGTGTATATCTTGATCCCGCCGTGCATTATTTGATATGGGCATGACAAGCATCATCTTCCAATGCAAAGCCATGGCCATTTAAATGATACAAAAGTCACCTAGGCCATGGTGGTGCCAAGTGGCACCACTAGAAAATATTAACATAAAAATCATATAAAATATTAAATTTAAGATGAACTCAAATGAAAAATTATTCAACATGAACAAGGTTGCAGAAAGCGGTAGTCGGTACTCGGTCGACAGGGTCACTGACTAAGGATTAATCGGCAGTCGGGCGACTAATCGGATTTAGTCGGCCATTAGTCGGTTTTGAATTTTTTAATTATTTTAAATATATAAATCAATTTTATACACATATTGTTATATATTTACATTGATTTGTACATTTTCTATACTATCATAATTAAATAAAAGAAGTAATTATCTTTAAATATAACATGAAGCATATTAGAATAAGTTTGCTTTTACAAAAATCGAAAAACTAAAAATTTAAAAATCTCTATGTAAAAGTCGGCCTTGTAGTCGGCCCGATTAGTCGGGTTGACCGACTAATGGCCGACTAGGCCTAGTTGAGTCGGCTACCCCACTGACTCGACTAGTCGGGCTGACTAATCGGCCTGGTCGGCTGATTTTTACAACAGTGAACATGAAAATTAAATATTTTAACGAGACATTTTGGCGATCGATCAGGAAGGTGGGGCATGGCTCCACCGATGACGTCTCACAGGAATTCACAACGCTGTGGGCAATCTGGCAGGGTAGAAATGACAATATCTTTATGAACCAAAGGTTCTACTCGGAGAATGCTTATATCCATTGTAAAGCCCTGTACAACTTATGGTCTTCTCATTAATGTAGCTTCACCTTCTTCTTTAATTTAAGACCATTTGAGGTTGGGAGATTACCCGTGTTTGGCATTCAAAAAAAAGATTTTAACGAGACCTGTACTTCTTATGTAATATTCAAAACCAAACTAGGTCACAATTTTATGGGCAACAAGTAATGTAATCACATAGCCTGCTATTAGTCTATCCGTAATCTAATATATATGTACGTTTGATCAATATATGAAATTTATATAATTGACGGGAGAAATTATAAATAAACATTCTATGTTTACAAAAGTTACATGTAAACCTATGAAATCTATGACGTTGTATCGAAATCAGAAGGCCATCGAAATCAGAGCCTTCTGTTCTCGAGTAACTTCTTGAATAACTTTATTTGATATTTATGAGTATATTGAAGTTGGTCTTTTTATTCATATCCATCTTTTGGTCTTCCAGCACGGTATCAATCATCCATCTAATACCTCAAGTGATCTTTAATAATCATCGTTGAACAAGGATAAAGTGCAATGATTCGGTCAAACATCTTGATCTCTAATGTCATCATCATTTTTATTTTTTTAACCATATCTTTGATTCTGATTTGTTGACGTAATAATCTTTTCAAAATATACAAACAACACATAATGAAGATTTTTCGTGAAAATGTCCTTGTAATCTAGAAGGGAAAAATCACATACATAAGAGAAGAATGCTTGTGTTTCTCATAAGAATGCGAGACTCATAATGAAGATGCAAAAGTATATAGAATCCTATAGGAATTTTTTGTCCCAAAATTCTTGAAAATGATAATCAATATTTGTCAAACTTAAGATGATTTGAAACCCATCCATTATGCCCATGTTAATTTACCGTGATGTGCAACTAAAGCAACAAGTTAATGGAAGACTATACAACTCTTTGCATGTTCAAATATTACCATTCGATTTCCGAACTCCTATCAATAGGTTAATTCAACACATATCCAATCTCTTGTTAAACTTAGTGAATTTCTTCTTATTTTACCATGACAGACGAAAAAGCATGCGCTAATCATGGCCTCAAATTTCAACGAAATTCGATCGAATTTCTGTCAAATATCGATATCCAATCGAAATCGAAATTCGACCGAAATGACCGAAATACGTGGGTCCTAGTAAAAAATGATCGAAATTTCGATCGAAATTTGACCGAAATTCCATCAAAATTCTGTTTTGGTCGTCACCGAAATGGTGACCGAAACCGACATTTAAGGCCTTGGCGCTAATAAGGAGAACAACTGCTCTTCTTTAATTGGACTTGTTATATATATATCCATTTATTCCATGATTTGTACACTCATCATTTATAGCTTGAATTACACCGACTGTCATGGCTAGCATAGACATATGACAATGTGACTATTGCTATATGTATGAAGCCACGATACTAGTGCCCGCAACAAAAAACCATGTTAATGAGGCCATGAAAACCATGTAATCAGTGTCACATGATATGCCACATTGGCATATACCTATGCTATGCATGACAATTGATGTAATTCAACCTACATATGATGAGTGTATAAACATAGAATGGATGGATATTAGCAAAGCCATTTGAAGAATAGTTGTCCTCTGCAGTAGGGCATGGTTCATTATAAACCTCGCAATCTTGGGAGAAATACAAGTATTCTTCTCTTATGTATGCGGTTTTCTCTTCTAGATTACAATGTTTATAATATCTATTACGTGATGTTTATATTTTTTGAAAGGATCGTTACTTCAACAAAATAGTATCAAAGTTATGTTTAAAAAATGGTAGAAATAATATGAAATTAGAGGACAAGAAGTTTGACTGAATCATTGTACCTTGTTTATCCAACAAGGCTTATTGAAGAACCTTCAAGGTATCGTAAAGATGATTGATACCATGTCTGAGGACCAAAAGATGGATATGTATAAGGCTTTGGCTTCAATATACTCATATATGTCAAATGAAGTTATTTAAGACGTTAATCGAGACAAGAAAGCTCTGGCTTTGATACACCCGTACAATGACAAATTTTATAGTTATGCATGATGTAAAATTTGTGAACATGGAATGTTTATTTGTAACTTTTCTCCTGTCAATTATATCTATTTTAAATGTTTATCAAACATGCATATATATTGGATTAAGAATAGACTCATATTATACTACATGCTAATGTTACTTGCTACCTATAAAATATCTCAAAAATATAATTACTTATACCTATGACCTATTTTGGTCTTGAATCTTGCATAAAATGTGTAGATCTCATTGAAACCTACAACTTTATATGAATAATTTTTCATTTGAGTTCATTTTAATTTATAGTTGAGAAAAGGAAGCTTGTTGTTGAAAGCAACTAAGCTCTATGCAGTAGAGATCTAGTTCGTTGATTCCAAGGGACATCTACCGCTGATGGTTAGGCACATTTCCCATCCTGGTCCTCTTTGTTGGTGCCCTACTAATGAATCTCGTATTCATCATATTAAAATCAAATTATTAATCTCCTTACTTAAATAATTCAATAAAAATCACTGATAATTCATTATTACTATCTTGTATATAAATAGTGTATAATTAGCCTATAATTACCTCTAAATTGCTAACTATATTTATTGTAATTAATTTTTTCTTTATTTTTTATATCTTATTAAAACCCCATAAAAATTAGATTAATAATTGTCTATATTTGTTTTATCCTTTAAAAGAAATTAAAAATAACAAAAACCAAAAAGGCTATGTTTTTATCCCTTTAAAAATGCACCCAAAAATACTCTTTTGTACAAATGACCTCTTTTGACTTTTTTTCTAACATGAAACTTGTAGATCTCATCGAGATGTACAACTTTCATGTTTTGACTTTTTCCTAATTCAATCTCTAACTATTTCTTTTAGATTTTTCTTTTTTTGTACTTCTGAATTTTCTGATTGGGTTGCGTGGCGCCTTCTGGGCTGCCCACATGGCCTGCCTCATCTCCCGCCATCCGGCCTCAGTCTCCACTTTCTGATCTTCTTCTCCCCGGCTCCATCACATCCGTTCCTTCCATCTTCCAGCACAATCGTCTGATCAACGCCCTCTTCTCATCTGGATCGCCCCCTCGCGCCTAAACCCCAACCATCAGATCCTTCCTATCCTAGGGGTCTCCGGTCGCCACGTTGCCCCTTTTTCCTAACCCTCAGATCACTCCCCATATCAGATTCTAGTTGTTAAAACCCGCTACTATCCTCACAGCCAGATCTGATCTGATTGATCAGATCATAGCCCTCTGCCAGCGCCCCCATCTGGACTGTTGGATCACATGATCCAACGGCCCAGGACTCGTCTTCCACCTCCAAACAGCCCCACCCCAGGTATTACACTTGTGACCAACCCCACACCCTTCCTATTTTGGAGCCCTCATCAGCCACTCCCTTCGTGTCGTAATGCCACCACCACGTAGCCTTCTCCTCCTACATTCTCGCACGTCTCATGAACACCACCTCCATTACTCCGTCCCCTTAACATCGACCGTTCAAAATCATGCCGCACCTCCCGTAGCCGTCCTACCTCCACCTATAAAGCCTCCGCTCTGCCGGCCGTAACCCTCATCCACCATCTAAGGGGCTTAGGCCCAACCTCTTTCGCCCTCCGGTGACAGCGGAGGGCAGTGTTGAAGCGATGACGACCTCAATCCCAGGTGAAATCCATGCCCGACTGCCATGTACGCTCCGCCCTCCGGCAGATGCATGAGCTCCTCGGAGCGGTTGCTTGAGTACGAGCGACGACCCGAGGTGCATTGGACCTCAACACAAACCTCCACTCCGCCCCTTCTTCCTCCTTGCTCCTCCAAGTACATTCACCTTATTTTTCATAATTTTCCCTTAATTATCCCGTCGCCTACACCCATCCTCGTCACCTGACCACCTCCGCATCTCCGCCACCCATCGATCACCTTCGTCGACCCATTCACTCACCGTCTCCCCTTCTCCACGACCTGATCACACCGCCCCATCTCCTTCATCTCGCCGGAGAAGGAGCTCCGGTCCTCCACTCCCTCGCTCTAACAGGACCCTGCTTCATTCACAAATCCCCCACGAACGAGCTTCAGCTATACTAACATGAAGGGACCTTCAATGATCAGACTTCGCACACCTGCTCCAGTCGTCTTCGCTGCCTCCTACATGCCTGCATCAACCCACCTCCTCAACCATCACTTCATCTCCACTGTGCTTCCATCACCTTCGCCAGTACATCGGCCATCTTCTCTGACCTTCAAAGAGCTTCGTGGAGCACGGAGGTTGTCGGAGCGTAGCCTCCTCCGGTGACCTACGACGGAAGACGAAGATTTACCGTCCGATCCTCACAATTGGACGATCTAGATAATGCCACGTGAAAATTTTATAGGGGCCCCTCCGGATTTTGGTCATTGCAAATAGGTCCTTCTAGGGACTTATTTGTAATTATTTATCCTTTATTTTCAGATATTTTTCTTACATTTATACCCTTGTATTGTTTACTTCATATCTTGAGCATTTTTAATCCGAATTGCATGATTTCAGTGTCATTTTATTGCTTATTTCACCCTCTATCTAGTGGTACATTTAATTTCCTGAATTGACACTAAATGAAATATGATGAATTTTGATGTTTTATATTGTCTTTTGATCTTTAATTCTTTGCCATTAATAGATGCTGGCCCTTGATTTTTATGCTCAAATTGACTATGGAATTAAATCAATTTCTGCTCATTGCTTCTCTATCCTCTAGGGCATTTTTGTAACTAATCTAGTGTGTCTTGCATTCATTCATGCATACCACGCATCATTTTATAATTGCATCTAGAAAAATCAAATAAAAATACATGCGTCATTCTCCTTTGCGGTGATTGCATTATTTTATCTGCATTTTATCGTGCATCTGCACAAAGACCTAAAGACTTGAAAATAATCACATCAATGGCAAAATTTGATAAATATATTAAAGAGGCTCGTATCCCTGTGTTCGACCTTGGTAAACTTGCCAAGTAAAATAGTGTCCGCATATTCGAAGGTGTGGTCTTTGCTGAACCAGATTTGCCTCCTATGCTACGACAATTCCATACTATTAAAGAGGCAAATCTGACGTTTCATCACCTACGTGCATAGACATCCCCCAAGCACACTCAGCTCTCTCCACGTACACCCTCGCTCTTACCCTCCTCTCCGGCACCTTCATCCTCTCCGATGGCACCTGCTGATCTCTCATCCTCTAACGTGACCCTTACCTCCTCCCTGGCACTCACCTTGCACCCTCCCCGGCATTAATGCACGCCTTCTTCCCCTAGGCAAAAATCTCTTACAGGGCTCCTTGTACTGCTCCTTTCCCGTGAAACCCATTTCATCCACATCTTTTTCCCTCTTCTTCTTTTCCCTTTGAATTCCATTCAGAGTGAGGCGGAGGCAACATTTCGTACATTGCCATAGGCCGCCCATATAGAGTGATATCCGATATTGTAAGGTATGATAAAGAATAATTGACGGTTGGAAGAACATTTGGTGCTGGATGGGTTCAGGCGGCCACCATTGATGTTGGGAAAAGCACCATCTGATTGGAGAATTATGAGTGGCTGTGTTGTGAAAAGGATGTCAAGTACGAATGGGATTTAGATGCATAAAAATATGCCGGATCTTTTCTTTTGAATCATACACATTACACATTTGCTTATGTATAGATATGGATCATGAATCTAATTCTAATAGTTTGACAATGGTGCTTTTCTTTTACCAGTGACATTGAGATTTGCCACTTGAGCATAAAATGCTTGAGCTGTAAAATCCGTTTGATAGCATGAACCATAGCATGGTTATATATGATTATTTTCTGATGGTTGATAGATCCTGGTATATACTGGCACTTGCATGAATAGAATCTCATTTGAGTATTTAACGGGGATTCATTTTATACATGATTTATTTTCTGTCTGATCTCCTTTGAAATTAGCAGCCGTGAGACCTGCTATGCTCTATGGATCTGAATGTTGGCTTGTGAACCATAGACATGTGCAGAGAATGGCTGTAGCAGAAATGAAAATGCTAAGGTGGATGTGTGGACACACACGTAAAGATCGGATTCGGAATGATACAATCAGAAAGAGAGTTGGTGTTGCTCCGATCGAGGATAAGATGCGAGAAAACCGCTTAAGATGGTTTGGTCATTTGCAAAGAAGATCAGCTGATGCATCCGTTAGGAGATGTGAGTGTTGAGATGTTGAGCCGGCTAAGAGAGGGCGGGGACGACCCAAGAAGTGTTGGAAAGGGACCATACGAAGGGATCTTTGTTTTGTGGATATAAGCCCGGGATTGACCCAAGATAGATATGAATGGAGGCAGAGAATCCATGTAGCCGACCCTACTTAATTGTGGGAAAAGGCTTTGTTGTTGTTGTTGTTGTGATGTGGTATCTCCTTTGAAATTAGGTATAGCATTGTCCATCATGTTTTGATGACCAATAAAATAATCTCTGGCCTTTCCCGACTGCAATCTTCTTTGCCAAATGCAAAGGAATATTTATCTAATTTGGCACCTGAAGTTCTATATCAGATTTTGCATATATGGGAGTATCTATTTGTTATATTGTTATATCTGAAACGAGCTTAATTCCAGGGACTTCCATTTTTACTTTATCTTTATATGCAAACACACCAATGTTAGGCTTTCGTCAAAATATTACCGGGACATTTGCTGTAAAAGTGCCCTTCATGGTTCTAAATAAAGGACATGCCGGGCGGCCTCCCGAAGGGGAGGGATCCCTTTTCGCCACTATACTTTTAATAAGCTCGATACTTAGCCTCCTTTCCCGAGACCTAGCCCTGCGAGACGGAGAGAGTCGCCAACTCGTACTATATATCCGGGCGTAGCGAACTTCAAAAGAAAATAGAATACATATAGAATGACGAGAGCATATTCTCAAATCTAGTAGCTCTATTTAAACTCGAAAAAGCTACTTGATTATTTTTGATTAATTAATTCCATTATTTAAATCGTGTATCTCCTTCACTTGTAGTTATTTATCATTCCCGGAGGACGGAGGGAGATGAAGGAGTGAGAGAGAGAGGCGGCTGGCAAGGGCATTAAGTAGCTTAGGATGTTCACGAGGTTAGAGTAGTGAAAAGTCTCAGAGGAGATAGCTAGCTTCTTATCCCGCTGACGGAGCTTTGGTGACTTATTGATGATTTGTTTAAGTTGTGTAGGCTTCTATGCTATCTTTAGATTTTGTTTTTCTTAGTTTTTTTCTATGATAAATCACTATTTGGCTATGTTAAAATTATATCACTGTAATACAATCCTAAAGAGATAGATCAGCACAACACTTACAATATCTCTGTGAAGAGAGTTAACTGGATAAGTATAGGATCGAATACAGAGACACGAACAATCTAAGTTACTCAAATTTTTAAATATCTAAGTTACTTAATTTGATGTAATCGAAGTCAACATGAATGAAAGCGCGATTTTCATTTCTTTTTCAATGCAGAATGTAATGCCACAGAACGGATGATAAGCAATACAAGACAAATATATAAAGCACACAAAAGACTCACAAAATTCTCCTTAATGATTGCACAAATACCATGAATAGATCGACACAATTTTAAGTCTACAATTTATGCTCAATTTAGATGCTTAATTAAGTGATGGATCAAGTTGTACTTAAAGCATCTAAATCTCTAAACAGGAGCGCACTAATTCCTGTTCAATCAACTATAAATTCCTCGAAATGGTTCACAACTCACTTAAACAGTAAGTACTGCTACAAGGATTACTTTGCATATTTATATGTCAATTTTAGAATTATTGTGAATTAATGACAAATTGAGGAAGACAAAGCAATCGGGGACTTTGCTTTGTTAACAAATGATTAGTTATATATCAAATCGGAACACACAAGGTATTAAATTATAGAGCATAAAAATGCGATTCAAACAAGACCAATTTCATTGAATTTGGATACCATATGCATAAGTTATTAAACAATTAATTCATGGGTCGTTTTGCAATAAAAACTAATTTAAACATATGGGAGTATCTATTTGTTATATTGTTATATCTGAAACGAGCTTAATTCCAGGGACTTCCATTTTTACTTTATCTTTATATGCAAACACACCAATGTTAGGCTTTCGTCAAAATATTACCGGGACATTTGCTGTAAAAGTGCCCTTCATGTGCTTATTTATAATTACAAATGAGATTTAAGTTGTGTAGGCTTCTATGCTATCTTTAGATTTGGTTTTTCTTAGTTTTTTTCTATGATAAATCACTATTTGGCTATGTTAAAATTATATCACTGTAATACAATCCTAAAGAGATAGATCAGCACAACACTTACAATATCTCTGTGAAGAGAGTTAACTGGATAAGTATAGGATCGAATACAGAGACACGAACAATCTAAGTTACTCAAATTTTTAAATATCTAAGTTACTTAATTTGATGTAATCGAAGTCAACATGAATGAAAGCGCGATTTTCATTTCTTTTTCAATGCAGAATGTAATGCCACAGAACGGATGATAAGCAATACAAGACAGATATATAAAGCACACAAAAAGACTCACAAAATTCTCCTTAATGATTGCACAAATACCATGAATAGATCGACACAATTTTAAGTCTACAATTTATGCTCAATTTAGATGCTTAATTAAGTGATGGATCAAGTTGTACTTAAAGCATCTAAATCTCTAAACAGGAGCGCACTAATTCCTGTTCAATCAACTATAAATTCCTCGAAATGGTTCACAACTCACTTAAACAGTAAGTACATGCTACAAGGATTACTTTGCATATTTATATGTCAATTTTAGAATTATTGTGAATTAATGACAAATTGAGGAAGACAAAGCAATCGGGGACTTTGCTTTGTTAACAAATGATTAGTTATATATCAAATCGGAACACACAAGGTATTAAATTATAGAGCATAAAAATGCGATTCAAACAAGACCAATTTCATTGAATTTGGATACCATATGCATAAGTTATTAAACAATTAATTCATGGGTCGTTTTGCAATAAAAACTAATTTAAACATATCAAAAAGATCCATAATGGGCTTATTTGCAAGAAAAATAAGCTCCAGGGGCTTATATGTAAAAATCCAGGCAGCAGGGGCATCTTTGCAAATAAGAAGAGTCGACAGGGCCTAGATGAATCCTAGATTCATCTACTTATTGTTGAGCTCTTAGCCCTCTATCTTGACCAATTCAACAAATAAACCTTTTAATTAAAGATAATTGATGATATACCATGTAAATAATTAATGATAATTAATGTGAATAAATAAAGAACCGAATTATGTTGTAAATATTGTACATATTTAACCATGTGTTCTCTTTGATTTTTTGTATTTTCTATTAATTTATAAATCCATAGGATATGAAATAGTATTGTATATTATATAGTTTAATATATTCATAACCAAAAAATAAGTAAAACAATTGGAAAAATACCTACACAAATATTACTATGTAGATATGATGTATTTTGATATTAGTTCTACGTGAAAGTTGTAGATAACAAAAAGATACACAACTTTCATTTTGAACATTTTTTTTATTTAACTTCATTTACATTTTTTTAAATTTACATTTATTTTTAAGTTTTGAATATTCCCATTGGCCACATGGCCTCCTTTAGATGCGCCACGTGACCCGACCCCTTTGCATGACCCGCTTCCTCTCTGGATCGTATGATCATTTGATCAGACGGCCCGATTACGCCTCCATTTCAACCTTCTGATCTATCTCATCAAACGACGCCTCCTCACCCCATCATGCCTCCATCTCAACCGTCTGATCAAACAATCAGACGGCTCGAGTTCATCATCAACCTCCACCCTCTCCTCTTTACGTATGACAACCTCTTCATCGGAGGTTCTTCTCCCATTTATCCCCGATTTCCTCGTGTCTTCTTCCTCTCGTTCCGGTACCAATCAACGACTGGTTGGTCCTCCTTCGCAAACCATTGCTCCATATTTTTCCACCGCAATACAACCTCCTTTCGTTGGTTGAAACGTTCACATCCACTCAATTGTAATCCGAACAAAACTCGGATGGGAGGCGTCAGTTGCCGCCATCTGCCTTTATGTGAGAACACCTTCGAGCCCCTTTCTTGCCTCATGCATGGCCTCAAATTTCGGCGAAATTCGACCGAATTTCGGTCGAATTTCGGTTTCGGTGGGTGACCGAAATCTGATCGAAATGGTCGATGTCGACTGAAATTTGAGGGGCCTAATTCAAAAACAGACCGAAATGATTGAAATTTCGGTCGAATTTCGACAGAAATTCGACTGAAATTTCGTTTCGGTCAGTCTCCGAAACGAAACCGAAATCCGGCATTTAAAGCCTTGGCCTCATGTGTGTGAGAGAGTGTGTGTGAAGTTGCTAGATGATCGAGATTTGCTCTCCGGTAAGATCCACGACGTTCTTGGCTGTGTTGTCTGCACATGTCAAGCGAAGATCCAAATCAAGATATGCTCCAACCCTGGCCCCGATTTCAACCCCGATAGTCTTCTTCATCCTCCAGGTAATCTCAGTACTCACCCCTCTTGTGATTTCACTGATTTAATTCGCATCCCATACATTCTCTCAGATCCAATCCACTGTCTCTACACCATCGTCACACAACCCACATCTTCGCCAGCCACTCCGATCACTCTTCTCCTCCCTCCAGATCTCTTACCACATTAGTTTAGATCTTCTTGCTAAGAAGAAGAATTCACTCAGGGCTCCAACCTTCATTGGACTTAGCCCTTCATCATACTCTTTCCACTCCTCAGTCCCCCCCCTCCCCTCTCTGCTTAAGCTATTCGACTAATACTTGCAAGTGCCTCGAGGCTTCATTGGTCGGAGGATACGAAGTATCTCCAATCTCAAGTTCCGCCTCCGACGTAGCTCCACTGACAAGTTGAATCAGCCATCATCGATCCATCTCCGTCTCTCCCTCGATTTCGCCCGAATGTCAGGAAGCTTCTCCGACCTTCAGCAAGCCCTATGGATGATAGAGGAGTAGGGGTCTCATCGGAGCTTTGCTCATGCACCACCAGAAGCGAGGAGCAGTCCCAAGACAAGGTACATGTGCCATCCGATTGAATCCATTGGGTTTGATCCTACGGCTACGATTGACACCGAGCCGCTTCTCTGAGCCTGTAGCGTCAGTGGTTCCGCACCTAGGTCGAGACGCCTGCAGACAGGCACATGTCCTGAGCTTGCTCGAGTCCCGTGCCTCCACCCGAAGCTGCAGACCACGTGCCTTACGCATGTGTTTGGGCTATTTGCAGCACCCTTGCTCTAGCTTCTCCTATTTGTAGTTTAGTCCTCACGTGCCCTAGCACGTATTTGCTTGGGAATTTTTCACCCAGGCCTCTTCGACTCTTCTTATTTGCAAAGATGCCCCACACACCTGGACTTTTACATATAAGCCCCTGCGACTTGCTTTTATTGCAGATAAACCACTGTGGACCTTTTTGATATGTTTTTAGTTAGTTTTTATTATATTTTCATTGCAAAAGACACCTGGGTTGGATTGTTTAATAACTTGTGCACATGGTATCCAAATTTAATGAATTTGGTCTTGTTTGATTCGCATTTTTATGCTCTATAATTTATGCCTTGTATGTTCTGATTTGATGTATAATTGATTATTTATCACCAGAACGAAGTCCCTGACTGCTTTCTTTAAATGTGCACTGTATTGGAAGGAAATGTTTGATTTTGCTCTATTTATATAATGTTCGTGTGATGTATTGGTTTGTATGAAATAAATTTCATCTTATTACTGCACATTTGGGATTTGTTTCACTGTTGCATTCGATCTATATCTCATTATAATCACCGTTGCTTTAAATTGATTGGAATGAGTTGAACTTATACGCGAGGTTTCGCTGTATCAAAGTACACAACACAATAAACATAAGGAAAATCACATATAAATGATAGAACCCAAAATTGGAACCATCACCATATTGATGATACATATTGTAGTTCAATGCATCTATTTATTGATGATGCATATTCTAGTCTTATTTATTGATATTTCTGATGCATCTGCCATCTATTGTGAATAATCAGACAATTAAAGGGGATTCGGAGTTAAAAATATTTCTATTCTAGTTATTAATCCGAACTGAAGACAAGGTTCTTGTACTTATGTGTGCCCACAAATTGCTGGTGACGTTGAATGAACTTAACTGCATGAAGACAGTTGAAGATAGTCTCCAAATATTTATAGTTTTCTAGTTGGAGATCTATCAACTTCAAATGTCATCAATGTAAAGCTTTGCTTGGTTATCGTGTCGGCTCCTAACTAGAGATGGTTGTTTTTTAGGGCAACTTTTTCTCTTTGTAACGACTTCTTTCTTAGAAGCATAGGTAGAGAAAATGGTAGTTACACGACTCTCCTTGATATCACTTTGGATGCACAACTCAACATCGATCCTTAGCAAAGTTTTAAAGACATCTATTTTTGGTAGCAATGCCATTGCTGTTGTATTTTTAGAGACCTGGAAGCACTGATTACACATTGTGTGGCGTCACAATCTTCTTTATAACAAATGGAAGCACTGATTTTGTCATTATTATGAGATTCTAACATAAATTAGTTCAAGATTCACCAGATATACAAAAGAGATTCTAACATAAATCCAATTGTGTGTGCTGAATGAGGAAAAACATAAATATGATCAGAATGGACGGAACAAAAAAACCCCTCAACATGATCCATGTCAGGAGGGCGACGAATGGGGAGTCGAGGACGTCAACCTGATGGCGGTGGAAGAAAGGAGCGAGGAAGGAGGTATTGCAACCTCGTATGGACCACAGAGTTGGTGCTTGAGGCGTGTGATTCACAAGGAAGTCATGAGAAGAGAGGAGGTTGGAGGTGAATGAGAGAGGGTACATCGGCTTCGCAAAAGGAACCAAGAGAGGGGTGGGGGATGTTGAAACGACAAGCGGGTGTGCCAGGGAGGAGGATGGGCATGCGTCACTGTTGGAGGACACGCAAGGGTTTTGGTCAGGAGGGTGCTGTTGGTAGAGGAGGGCACGAGGTGGTGTCATGCATGGAAGCGGTCGGGCACTGAAAGGGGAGGTGCTGAGATCGAGGTCAGACGAAGTCAGATTTCTCGAGAGGATCTTGATCGTAGATGAGCATCTTCCATCCAACGACAGACGAACATTGGAATCAAAGTGAGATGGAGGCAGCGATGAAGTTGCCTGCTTTGGAGAGTATGCTCCTTTTCCTCTTTATGTTTTATGTGATTTTTATCTTAGTGTTTTTCTAGTGGTGCCATTTGGCACTATCATCACCTACCACAAGTCAGCATGTGAGCCCCGATGGCCATCTAATGTTAACAAGCGATTGGGTTAACCTTGTTAACCCAATCGATCAACTTTAATGTTCTAATCGATTAACATTTTAACCTGGTTGATCAACTTTGATTTTTGGATTTTCTGAATGTTGGAACATTCCTATTTTTGCGCCGACAGCTACCCTAGGATCCCAACTCTATAAATAAGACTCCTAGCCATCATTATTGAGACAAATAACGAAGAGAAACATTCTCTACTCTTAAAAGAAAAGAAAATAAGTGAGTGCTTTGTGTGTGTTATTCGGGATCTCAAGCCTTCATCAATCTCAATGATCTCATCTCTCTCAGTGGATCCCAACGATCTGAATGCTTTGTTCTCAATAGCGATTGCCAAAATTTTTGAATAGATTATGTGCCTAAAATCTGTATGCTTGTGAATTCATGTTTTTTGCTACTCTATATCTATTCGGTATCGTAAATATGTACTCGAGTTGTGGATCCTTGCTCTAAAAGAGAAATAAAATCTTCCTTTGGGATTTGTCCATGAAAGAGTACATGTTACAAGTGAGTTTGTGTTACCATCGGTTTCAAGTAATGTGGGATATTTGTTACAGGATTCGTCGAGAGAGCAGAGAGCAAAGGCGAAATCATAGAACATGGGTTTCGGATTGTGTTTTCCTCCCCTTGGGTTTTTACGTAAAATTAATTGTGCATTTTGCGATTTGCATTCGCTACTCTTATCTTTGTAGCGTGTAAATATTTTGATTTATATATTGTTGTTACTAATGTTGTATTGCACAACCCCCCTCCCGCCCTTTTTATATGCATGCAGTCTACTGACTACAAAATATGATGTATACTACAACATCCTTCGTGAAACCAATGTTAAAGGAAGGTGTAACATAGTTCACAGACCTAGTGATAAAAGAACCGGAGAGGAATGCTGAAGCCATGAACGTTCTGTATTATGCTCTTTCTGTCGATGAGTACAATCATGTCTCACAATGAAGATAACCTGTGAGATATGGAAGACAATACAAGTCACGTATGAAGGTACATGTAAGGTCTAAAGTCACCATGGAGTATGAGAATTTTGAGATGAATGAAGGGGAGCGCATCAAGGAAATGTACACAAGTTTCACATTTATTGTGTGTACAACTTGAATGTTCTGCTTAAGAACTTCGTTGTAGGGGAGTTAGAGAGAAAAGTTATTTATTTACTCTCAAGTGACGTGAACAGAAAGTGGCAGCAATCACCCAGTCGTCTGAGTATACCCCTGTGCTTTGACCTCTCGGTCCTATATATATATATATATAGAAGAGGAACGAATAGACCCATCAGAGGAGAGGGGCCTACCCGACGGAAGGAGTCTACAAATCGGGAGTAGGAGCGGTCAGGGGCCTGACTTGGGTCATTTAGACGGCCGTTAATCGGACTAGGGGTTTTTCTTCGGGCTTCCGGTTCTTCAGGCCTTTCTCGAGTCTGATGGCATGCGAATTCAAGAAGTAGAACCACGATATTGGTCTTAATGTTTAGTACATAGGATTCATCTCATGGAGAATTAAATGATAAGATATTGCTCTACTAGCTAGAAAGTCCAGGAGTTTTATGAGCAACGAATGAAAGTCCAAGTCAAAAGAAAGAGGAAGACACACCTATATTCTATGAATGAAAGAATTGGGGATATCTTCGAAGGGATTGTCCCAACCTAAAGCAAGAGAATGAAAGCAAGAAAGAATGACTGAAGAAATCTTAGAAGAATCACAAGAAGAAAGAGTTACATGTAGGGGTGCTAATCGAATCGAATATATTCGAATCCACCTAAATTCAGATTCAATTCATTATAAAATTTTCGAATCCGAATTCGAATCGAATATTAAACGAATTTCTAATCTAAATTCAAATTCAATTCGTTTGGAGTTTTGAATATTCAAATTCGATTCATTTTTTATCGAATTAGAATTTTATTTTATATTGTAATTAATGATAAAAATTTTATATTAATAACATTTTAAGTTTCAAAGAATTGAATAGACTTTGTGATACTAATTTGTGAAAAAATAATTGAGATAAGTAAAAAACTTTTAACATAAATGGTAAAATTCGGTAGATATTATAAATTACATTAACGTACCTAACTTTTGTCATTCATCTATGTCTCTTGCAATCTCCATTTGCTCTTTTTGTACTTATGGTGAATTGAATATATAAAGAAAAAATAATTATTGCATCTTGATAAACTATCGATCTTTTCTTTTTGTACCTATGATGAAAAATCATTCAATGCATCTCCACCTTTTAACTGGCACTCTACCAGCTTTCTCATTCTCTTTAGTAAATGATTCATAAACCATTGATCTTTTTTCTATCAATCTTATTAATTATTTTAGGAATCGATTTTCTATTTCTTCACCCTCTTCTACTTTTTCATTAATATCATCATCATGCCCAATGACTCTCTCCATACCAATATAGAAATACAAGATATAGATTAATAGATATACATGTCCAAAATAATAACCAAAAGATTGTGTTCCACATCTCTCAGAAGAATCCTCCATATCTTCTCCCCCATTGTGACATATCTCCTTGATATTTGAGAAAAAAGAATCACTAAATTCCATTAGAGCCATAAAAGATCGATGTGAACTGACTTATGGAGTTGAACCTAGCATCTGAGGTGTACAAAAAACCGACAGACCAGACAGAGAACTCAGTTGGTATGACTCTGATCTTCAATTTTATAATATTTAACATTTTTTCTACATCAAGCATGAATAGTTCATGCTTACCTCATTTCAATGCACTCTTATGGGGCATAGTTGGGTTATTAAAGTTAATGATGATATTTCCTTCTTGATAACCTAGTCCCCTTGTAATCTTGATGAGAAATAGAATTTAGTTGCAATTATGATCTTTTGCATATTTAGTCGTTTAGGCAAAGCTCAAAATCCTTGAAATCTATTCATACCTTAATTGTCTCTAAGATATTATTTGTATTCAAATGCTTGGTTGTCCTTATCATAAGATCTGGATATTATGATGGATGAGAGGATTAAGAGTGTGATTAAGGAATAGATTGTTAGAAATTTGAAATCCATGACCTTGGGATAGCTTTTAAAAATTTAGTATGTGTTTGTTTGCAGATGATGTATCTTAGAATCACATAAATTGTTTGGATAGAATCTGAATATTAAGATTTTAGGGTAAAAGGGGGGTATATGGTAATACCGGTAGCTGCAGGGGTGATGGAGAGATGAGGGCAACGTTGGTGAGTCTAGAACCAGTGTCGTTGTCGACGACGTGGGAGAGCAGAGTTGGTGGCGGGGTGGCTACTAGGAGGGTGGTGTTGTCAGTGGTGGGAGCAAGCAGGAGCAGGAGACTGGAGCCGACGGCGTTGGAGAGAGCGAGCAGGAGCGAGAGGCTAGAGCCAACAGCATTGGAGAGAGCGAGCAGGAGCTGGAGGCTGGAGCCAGCAACGTTGGAGAGAGCGAGCAGGAGCAGAGGTTGGAGCTGGCGGCATTGGAGAGCAGAAGCAAATGTTAGGATTTTTTTTCATGAGTGACGAGGGGAGAGAGAGAATTTGGGGGAGTAAATAGGGGGTATGGTGTATGCAATGGGCATCCCAAAATCGGGATGTTTAGAATAAGATGATGAAAAATTTTATTTATTATATTAAGTCGTGTATCATGTGTGGGGATTTTACAAAACATATACTACATTTATTTACATATATATAATGCTTCATACCATATATGATATGTGTGTGTATCGAATCGAATTGTTATCGAACGAATCCAAGTGAATTCATATTCGATTCATTTGGGAATCGAATCCAAATGTTAAATTCAAATTCAGTTCATTTGATTTCGAATCGAACTTTTTTCGAATTTTTATCGAACGAATCATAATCGAATTCGAATGATTCAATTCAATTAGCAGCCCTAGTTACATGCAACATGGAATGACAGATTGAAGTGACTTCGACCATAGTTTGAAGTGCTGATGTCTATGTCTGGGTTCTTGATCATGTTGGTTGAACTAGTGTTGTCACAGATGATACGATTCTGGTTGAAAGTCAAAGCAAAACAGAGAAAGCATTCTTCATTCAAATTAATTCGGAACATGCTAAAACAGTTGCTATATTATCAGCTTCAGTGGTTGAAAGAGCCACTCAGTTTTACTTTTTTTTTTATGAAACCAAGCTAGTATTGTATTCTTGTGAATTAAGATTTGCCACCAGTACCGTTTCCATCTGTAAGACTGCCAATATCTGGGTCTTTATTATGTAAACAAATCCATCTTGTGCATGTTGTGATAACCAAATCTAATTCTTGAGTAAACATTAAATAACAAAAGTTTCTTTTAATGTCATTAAGGAGACTTTCTTTCATATTAAACTGAAGACATGTTGCATTGCTAAACAAGTGCTAAAGAGGATAATGGGTCGGCTCACACTTAGATAGAGTAAAGAATCGATCATACCTCTGTATAAACTTTGGTTAACGATCTTTCATTCCTCTTCTAGGTCAAGATGTGATAAATGAGTTATTAGTGTTGACTTTCCTATAAATTTATCCCTATCGAATCTTTTAATATCTCTTTCTTATACTTCTATTGCGAGAAGCAGATCCATTGGTCTGTCGGATTAAAAAAATCGAGAAAATGCTTCATTGCTCTAGCTCATTTCAAACTGTTCATGCATGGTCATAACAAAATCTTAGTATAGAGATGCATTAGTAAAATTGAACATAATATCAACATAAATTTAAACAAGTAATAAATCAAACTTTTCTCTTTTAATAAACAAAATGCAATCAACTTTTCCAACCTTAAAACCATGAGGTAGTTACAAGGTCTCTAAGTCTATCCATATGAGTTTTTCGGGGCTTGCATAAGATCAAAAAGTGACTTTCTAAGTTTGTAGACATGGCCGGGTTTTATTTGTTCTACAAATCCAGGGTGCTACTTGACATAAAATTTGTCTATAATGAAGTCATTAAGAAACACATTTTTAACATCCATCTGATGCAACTTGATTCATGTATAACACATAAATGCCAGTAATATTCTAATCGATTTAATCCTAGTAACATTTGCACATGTTGCCCGTTGCTTCTAAATCAACACCTTCCTTCCGAGTATCCGTTGTGCAATGGCTTTGTTCCTAATAACAGTACCCTACTCATCTAACTTGTTCTTCAAAACCCATGAGGTTCCTATAAACGCGCGGTCTTAAGGTTTGGGTACATACCTAATTCCTTTAAAATTTAACAAGTTCTTCTTGCATCACCATTAACAAATATTCATCATTGCACACCTCGTGTATGGATTTCGACTCACTGAGGTGGCGTTCGGTTGGGGTGTTACCCCCACTTTGGGTGGGTAACCCCCCAAAACCCCTATTTCTAACCCACAAGTGGGGCCCACTCCCTTTCCATCAAAAAAATTATATATTATACCATCATATTATCTAAAAATCATAAAATACTCAACTTCTACTCACTGTTCCAAACTTCAAAACAATCACATCACAACAACTACCCACTTTTTCAAATTTCAATACAATCATACCATAATAACTACCAACTTTTTCAAATTTCTATATAATCACATCACACAAACCCTCCCAAACCTTAATTCACCAACCAAACACACTAACACATAAACGGGTTATCCTCCTCCGGATAACCCACCAACCAAACGCACCCTGAGGGATACAAGAGCTAATATTGCATAAGTGTTACAGTTTGATCTCATTTGAATTCCTATGAATACATCCCCAATCACTAACTCTAGGGCAATCATGAACAGAGCTAAAATATTGAGAGGTTTCTTGTGTATCACACCCTTTTTTCCTTTCAAAAATATTACAACGTTCGACTTTGTAAAAGTCTTTGATACTTTAAATTGGGACTTTAATCTGTGGTCGCTTTATTCTGTAGTGTTCTTGGAAACTTTTCTTTTTAGGTCGTACCTATCTTGTGGATCTATTGCATTTCAACCAACTCCGTTTATTTTTTTAAACCATACATATGTACAAGGAAGGGATCTGAATTCCCCACTCCTAGTTGCAATGAACAACATAAATTCGGTTTTAGAATGCCTAACATTGTTGAGCCTCATCCTGGACTTCTCCCTATCGAAGCCAGGTCTCCACATCTCCAATGCGCACTGCGAATTTTCTATAATATCTCAGTTTTGAGAATCAACCGTGAAAAAAATGTTACTTATGGTGTAAAGTGTAAACCTCTTAAATAGCAAAAGGTCTATTGTAAATAATCTCTTTGCCTGTGAGATAGGGTCTTCCCCAATTGTTTATGTTGATTTTCCTTTGCCTGTGACTTATAACTCATATTTACAATTCATAATAGCGATATTTACAAAAAAAATTCTAAGATCAATAATCCTACATTCTCAGTCTCTCATTACTAAATTATCACTTTCTCCCCTCGTTACTCACGCCATGACCACTTTGAAAATCCACAATGTACAATTTAGAGGATTGATAAACTTAGATATCTTTCGTTAACATGCTTGTGAGTGGATCTTTATCGATTCGTTATTTGGACTACCTTTGAGTAGTGGTAGACTTTGCCTGTCAGACTGACTACCTATTATGGAGAAGCTGGAATGAAGGCTGGCTCGGTGGAAGACTTTCACTTTATCATTTCGGGTGGGGGGTGGGGGCATGTTCTGATTGGGGTTGTACTGGCAGCTCAACCCTTTTTTTCATGTCATCTAGTCTGCTGCCAACGGGGATATGCTGACATTTGGAGAAGATCGTGAGAAGTTTTTTTGGGGGCTTATTCTGATTGGGGTTGTACCGACAGTTCAACCTTTTTTTCTTGTCATCTAGTCAGCTGCCAACGGGGATATGCTGACATTTGGAGAAGATCAATGAGGATTTTTTGGGGGTCAGGGCCAGAACTCGTTGGGTATGCATGATGCATCTGGTTGATTGGACTTCTATTACACTTCTTGTCGAAGATGGAGGCCTGGGAATATCGTGGCTGGACATGATGAATAAGACTGTTTCTGAAGTATGTTGCGAGGTTGTGTGGAAATAGTGAAGACTTGTGGTGCTGGTTTGAGAATCAACCATGAAAAAATGTCATTTATGTTTTAAACCTCTTGAATAGCAAAAGCTCTACTATAAATAATCTATTCGCTTGTGGATTAGGATATTTCCCAATAGTTTATATTGGTTTTCCTTTATTATTGATGCAGCGTGGAATCAGAATATAGGGCTGCATTTATTTAAATTTATATCCGTCAATTTTATTTACGTTATTTGAGTTGTCGTAATTTTTAATTTAAATAAAGAGATCGTGTGTGATCTCAATTAGTTTTATTTTGAATTTCAAATTAGGTAGTTAGTCGGTTAATTAGTTAGAGTCTATTTAGGATAATTAGTTGTCAATTTGAATTTGATTTCTATTTTTGTAATCTCATCCCTCCTATATAAAGGGATGAGGGTCCATTGTTCTATTCAGTTCAGTATTTTATAAAAATTGAGATTTCATCTCTCTCCTCTCCCCCCTCTCTCTCTCTCCCCTACGCGATCTTCGCGCTTCTCTCTCTCCAAGTCCCTCGTTACCGACGAGCTTTCTCCTTCTCAACCCCTCCTTCTTCCACAAAAAATTCACCATCAAAATTAATTTCCAACGTCGCGCAAAAAAAAATTCAGATCTGCATCAATTGGTATCAGAGCATGGCATACAGATCGTCCTCACGATCTGACGATCCGTCCAGACGTCCGCACCGACATGCATCAAGGGACCATCGTTCATCCGAACAAAAACGATGAGCCATCGACGCTTACAACAAGGAGACGGAGCGCATGCTACTTGATTTTCGATCCAAATGCCAAGAATTCGAGGCCGGATGTCGAAAAATAATCGATGAATTCGAGGCTATGCGTGCCGCCAGATCGAAGGCTCCAACGACGCCAACCACCGAAGTCGTTGTCCCGAGTTTTGACGAAGAAAGCCTCGCTGTGGAAGACGATTCGCTCGTTGTCCAGCACCTCCCAGATCTGATTCCCCCACCGGAATCGATTCCACCGCCCCCTCCGACCGTCCCGGCACAACCCCAGCCATCCCAGGTAACCCCCTACCTTCCCCGCCATGCAGTTCACCCCAGACACCACCTACGACCCTCCTCGCACCTTCTGCGAAGCCCACCACAGTCCCAACACCCCTTCCTGATGCACCCGTACCCCCACTTCCCACCCCTTTGCTGCCTCCCGTCGCCACCTCCACCGCCCCGCCAACCCCCCTAGCCTCGCCGCATCCCCGTGATTCTCCCCCTTCCCCACGCGTTCCTCGCCTCTCCTGGGCCAACCCCACGCCACCACCCTTCTCCCCTTCCGCGTCGACTCTCGCCTCGGCCAGCTCAGAACTCCGCGTCCCTCCCACGCATGGAACCTCGCGACCCCGCCTCCCCGCGACGCCGCCACCGCCGCTCACACCTCCCCTCGTCACCGCGACCGCTTCCCCCTCTCCTAACCCCTCCCCAAAGCTTCGCGACCACCACCCACCCAGGCTGTTGCCACCTCACTACCATCGCCCCCTACCCCTACTCCTTAACGTCCAGCCCGTGCCACCTATAGCCAAACCATCGTGATTCCAGTGCCGCCGTTCACAGTGCCGCTGTTCACCGTGTCGTCGTTGTCGATGTCCACATTCCGCGCCGCCGCATTTGGAAGCCTATATTTAGGGCTCCACGCCCCCAAAGGTTGTGGAGGGATGAAATCGAAAAGGCACGGGTCCCTGTTTTCCCTCCTGCGAAAATCCCGTCCCATGGAATTAGGGATTGGGAGTTGACGTGGGTATATTTTAGTGAGACCCCTACTCCCATAAGTTTTTATCAAAAGATTTATTTGGAGGAATTATGCCATGATTTCAACTTAAGTGAAGGGGTACGAAAATTGCAACTAACACCCCTGCTGCGGAAATATTTAAAGAAGAGGGCTGAAAAAAGGAAATCTGGTAGGCTCTCTTATCCTATTAGGACTAGGACCATGGGTTTCACCTATTTAAAGGCCCCATGGCTTCATTCCTTGGACACATCTCCTCCTCTCCTCTCCTTGTGTCATTGCTTTACTATGGATTCTCCAAGGGTCATGTTGTTCATGCCTCATCAATTTTTCAATCATCACAATGAGGAGGCAAAATTCAAGAAGACGCCGCCGTTTGCGCCACACCTGTTCTTCCACCACGAAGGCCGCATCACCAACAGCCGCGTGTGGATTCTGCCATTCGCTCCACACCAATTCTTCCAGGGAATGACTGGGAACGCGGATTCAACCTCCAAGCCTACAGATCCAGCAATTCGTCGGGAGATGAATTTTTAAAAGTGGAGGAGAGTTGATGCAGCGAGGAATCAGAATATAGGGCTGCATTTATTTAAATTTATATCCGTCAATTTTATTTACGTTATTTGAGTTGTCGTAATTTTTAATTTAAATAAAGAGATCGCGTGTGATCTCAATTAGTTTTATTTTGAATTTCAAATTAGGTAGTTAGTCGGTTAATTAGTTAGAGTCTATTTAGGATAATTAGTTGTCAATTTGAATTTGATTTCTATTTTTGTAATCTCATCCCTTCTATATAAAGGGATGAGGGTCCATTGTTCTAGTCAGTTCAGTATTTTATAAAAATTGAGATTTTATCTCTCTCCTCTCCCCTCTCTCTCTCTCTCTTCTCCCCTACGCGATCTTCACGCTTCTCTCTCTCCAAGTCCCTCGTTACCGACGAGCTTTCTCCTTCTCAACCCCTCCTTCTTCCACCAAAAATCCACCATCAAAATTAATTTCCAACGTCGCGCAAAAAAAATTCAGATCTGCATCAATTACCCTCCTTATATCTCATATTGAGAACTCACAGTAGAGATATTTACAAAAGATCTAAGGTCCATAATCCAACATTTTTAGTTTCCCATTACTAAATTATTGTTTACTCCTCTTACTCATACCACGACCACTTTGAAAATCCATAATGTATAACTAGGAGAATTGAGAAAATTAGTCATCTTCATTAACATGCTTGTGTGCGGATCTTTACTGATTCGTTATTTAGGGCAACCTTTGAGTTAGTGGTAGACTTCTCCTGTCAGGGTGGCTAGTAGACTTCTCCTGTCAGGGTGGCTATCTGTTATAGAGTAGCTGGAATGGAGGCTGGCTCGGTCGAAGACTTTTGCTTTATCAGGTGGGGGGAGGCTCGTCCTGATTAGGGACGTACTGGCAACTATACCTTATTTTCTTCATGTCCTCCAGTCTGCTGCCAACGTGGATACGCTGACGTTTGGAGATCATGAGAAGATTTTTTGGGGGTCATGCGAGAACTCGCCGGGTTAATTGGACTTCTGTTACACTTCCTGTCGAAGATGGAGGCTTAGGAATACCATGGCTGGACATAATGAATAAGGCTGTTACTGATTTGGTTGCGAAATTGTGCAGAAATAGTGAAGACCTGTGCTGCAGGTTTGAGAATCAACCGTGAAAAAAAATCCATTTATGGTGTAAACCTCTTAAATAGAGAAAGGTCTACTGCAGATAATCCCTTTGTGGATTAGGGTCAATGGTTTTCCTTTATGACCCTCTAGTTTTATAACTCATATTGACAATTCATTGTAGAGATAATTACAAAAAACTCTAAGGTTAAGAATCCAACATTCTTAGTTTCCTATTACTAAATAATCACTTTTCCTCTCATTACAAATGCCACGACTACTTTGAAAATCCACAATTATACAATTTAGGGAATTGATAAAATTAGACATCTTTCGTTAACATGCTTGTGGGATCCATATCGATTCGTTATTGGGGACTACCTTTGAGCAGTGGTAGATTTCACCTGTCAGGATGGCTCGGTGGAACAGAGAAGCTGGAACAGAGGTTGGCTCGGTGGAAGGCTTTTGCTTTATTAGGTGGGGGGAGGTTTGTCCTGATTAGGGATGTACTAGCAGCTAAATCCTATTTTCTTCATGTCATCCAGTCTGCTGCCGTGGATATGTTGACATTTGGAGAAGATCATGAGAAGATTTTTTCTAGGCTCGGCTAGAACTCGTCGGTTATGCATCTGGTTGATTGGACTTCTGTTACACTTCCTATCGAAGATGGAGGTCTGGGAATACTGTGGATGGACACGATGGATAAGCCTCTGTTACTGAAGTAGGTTGCGACATTGTGCAGAGATAGTGAAGACCTATGTTGCTGATTGATATGTAGATGTAGGATCCACACTCAAAGAACCATATAATATGTTATACGGTTGTGCATGCCGTCCTTCTGGAGGGGGTTTTTTGTCCTAACCCAGTTGCTGATTCACTTCTGTGTTCTGTCTGGTTCTTGGTGTTGGATGTTCTTTTGCTTTCTGGACAGATGACTGAATTGATGGCAGAACCTGTCATCGCGCTATCCATGCCTTTTTAGCTCGGGTGCCAGATAAAGAGGCCCCATCTTTGATTATTCACGATCTTCCATACAAAACTCTCTGAACCATGGTTACAGGAGCTACTTGAACTTTTGGATGTTGTTAACAAAGTTGTGGGCCCAGTAGAATGGCATGGCCATTGGGTCTGGAAAGAGAATGAATTCATGGTTCGACGGGCGTGTAAGGCGTTGATTGAGTGCTCGAATCAAGTTGATGAAGGGCTGATTCGTGATTGTAGATTCATTTGGGAGATAGGAGGTTCCCATACACATTAAGGTCATACTTTGGTTAATGTGACGTGACAGACTACTGACAAAGGATTGATGTGCCAGATATGGCAATGACAACCTTTGTGTTTTATGTGCAGAGGAAAAGGAAACACTTAAGTCACCTCTTCTTCACGTGTCCAAGGGCAAAAGAGACTTAGAGCAGTCTTATTTTGTGGATGACACATAGCAACCTTATCGACTATGTGGACCATTCAATTACCGATGTCGCACCAACTCAATGTTATGGCTTCCAGTTCCCGTGATTTAGGCACTTTGGATGAGTCACAACGCTGTAATAATTCAGATAGAATGTTTTTGTTTTGCAAATGTAACTCTTTTAGCATGGACTCAACTTGAGTCATGGCTTCTATAAGTTATTCTATATCTCATCTTTAATATATTTGGAGCTGACACCTTTGCATGTACCCTCCCTTTTTGTCTAAAAAAAATATGGAAACAACCTCCACAATGGTTGCCACGTCCTTTATTCGTGAAGATCGGTTGGTCGATAGGTTGGGGTATTATGAGGCTTGATAGTTTTATTGTCACCATGCTCACAAAGAGACTACAAAATTGGATAAACAACTGACCAGCGATCCTCTCCATGATACTGAAAGCGAGTTATTATTGAAGCAAACCGTGTTATTTTGTGAGCCGAAAAGGAGCTCGCCAATATCCTGAAAGTCTAAAACACATCGATATTCTGAAAGTCTAGCTCAGGAACTTCTGATTTATTACGTAATGGGAACAAGATCCTCGTTGATACGTGCTTTACCTGTCTTTGGGTAGATCCAATTGCAGATTTTACTATTTCTCACTGCTTCATGAATACTGCACAAACCTTTTAATGATCAGCTATCAACAAAATTGTGACCTTCAGCAAAGCTTTTTTCACTTTAGGTGCCAGAAACATTTGGTTAAATGATCTGCGAGCTGCAGGGGCTGATCCCTACGCCATAAATTTGCAGATCTGCACGACTTTTGAGCAAATATCACCTTAGGCAATTCTACTTACATATTACCATTACCTGAGACCATTTTCCGATTGACATTCACGTAACCGCTCTATCGTCTTTTTAGTGATGGAGCCTGTTGGAGTATGCAATAGAGGGGTAATTTGATCTCTCCAAGATCCAATTATCCCCACTCGTGTTTAGTCTCAAATGGATGAGCGACGGGACTTCGGTCTGTCTATGTTGTTATAGAAGAAGCCCTACACCACTGTACTCATTGAGAGATTGCAATAGATGATTTGAGGCCTTCTCACGTGGTTTCATCCCGCTCCCTCACAGAGTAGGGTTCCACATTAAAACCTGAGTGTTCCACGTTTTATTTCTCTATTTTGTTCGTACTTGTTCAGATTTTGCTTATGCCTTTATATTTCAACATTATCTCAAAGCAATCGATTTTGGGGTTTACTTTGAAGATTTTTATGTTCATTTCAGAGCAGTTTGGTTCTTAGATTTGTTCTTGAAGTTATATTTTTATTATTTTTATGTTTTTTGATCTTTGTGATCTATTCCAAACTTCTGGAGATATTCAATAATCGTCATTCGTATATGCACAAATTCAAATTCTTGCGCTTTCGAGAAAATCTTGGGTTTCTGGTCCATGCCCTCATTTTCTCCAGACTAATTCCGAAATTGGAATGGATCTCAACTTTTGTAGATGGAAAGATCAGAGAGGTTCTTTCTTTTCGAAACCTTAGTTCTTGGGATCGTTTCCGGGAACTTTGAGGCACAATCTCCAACCCGCACACGACCTCTCTGGCATCCCCGCCTTCCAAGTTTCATGGTATAATAAACTTCTAGTTCTACTCTGCTCTCCAGATGATCTGCCAAGAAAAAAATATCCACCGACACCTCCAGGAGTAGGGTTTGTGGCCCCATTTTCATCTCTGTTTGCGTGCACCGCCAGCCTAATCTATATGTCAGGTCCTCATTGTACGATGAAGGCCTGATATCCTCCAACACCCTTGTGGCGGCATTGAGAAAACCAACTTCAGGTGCAACAACCAACTGCGGTCCACAACCTGAAGATGGAGCACACGTTTCTTTGAGCAGCTCCTCATCGAAATAAACAAAACCAGGCCCCCCCGATCGGCGATCGCCATGACACCTCTCTCTGACCAGATGTCCTCCGTGCCTAACCATATGCCCTCTGCACAATAGGTCCAACAGACCCTGATCAATGCTCCTTTCCAACTCCAAGCAGAGGCGGCAGCACCTCCCAGGCGGCAACAACTCCTTCCGCACACCCCTCCAAGCAATCGTAGGCGACTGCTATGGTTATCTCTCGGAACCCAAGTCTTCATGGGAGAAAGGGGGCCAATACCCCTTGATAAATAGCCCCCTTGCCTCTTCTCTCTATTTCCCTTGAAGCCCAATGTTAGGGCTGTTGTTAGGTCTGTTCTGTAGCTTTAGAAAATAAGAGGGGAAGGGGAATATTTAGGCACAATGGGCCCTGGCTATGTTATTAGAAAAAGGAGTGGGCTGCTGCAGATTTTTTGCGCAATTGGGTGGTATCTCTTTAAAAAGGGTCTGATTTGCATAAAAATGAGAGAGAAGCCCACTTTTTTAAAAAAGAAATTTGTTAAAAATTTGGCGGTTGTACAAAAAGAAGCTATAAAAGAAAAAAAGAGAATAGTCGAGAAAGAAACAACGGCTCAAAATGGGAATGATTGTGCAAAAAAAGGAAGCACACAAAAAGAGAAGAAAAACATATTTTGTTTTTGTTTCTCTCAACTTGATGATCCATGCTCTTATTCTATCAAGTATGGGAAAAAGGACGGGTGAAAGAGGGCATATTTCTTCCTGCGATGTATCTACAAAACTTCTACTGCCCATCTCTGATTGACATACTAACACTCTAGATTTCTACTATTATCTACCATCTTTACCGAGCATCGACTACTTTGTCTGGGTGTGTCTATCCTTGACAACTACTTCATGCTCGACTTTCTTCTTCTATAGCGACTCTTCTCGAAGCACGACATGGTATCGCAACGACTACTACATGCATGACTGAGGCTATTTCTCAGCGACGTGAAAGTCACAGATTTGTCCTCGAGTGAGGTTTTCTACTAGACACGGTTTTCCTGACGGGATGTCTCTATCCTCATTTGAGCAGGTGTCTCTATCCCCGTCTCTCTCAGACGTATCGAGTGAAGATGAGTTGTGTACATTTTCTTTTTGTCGAAGCTATAGCTTTCTCAGCTCTAGCTTGAAGGGGAGTGTTGCAGTATGTAATAGAGGGGTAATTGGATCTCTCCAAGATCCAATTTCCCCGACTCATGTTTAGTCCCTCATGTATGAGCGATACGACTCCGGTTTGTCTATGGAGCTATATAAGTAGCCCCACACCCCCTGTACTCATTGAGAGATTGCTATAGACGATCCGGCCCTTTAAGGCCTTCTCCCGTGGTTCCATCCCGCTCCCTCACGGAGTAGGGTTCCATGTTAAAACTTGAATGTTCCATGTTTCATATTTCTCTTTTTTCTTCGTTCTTTTTCTTATTTTGCTTCTGCATTTATATTTCAAAAGAACCTTCCCATCTTTCCACGAATAACTATTGACAAAATGCTTCCACCCTAGAGGTTCGTACTTCCTTGTGGCCTTTAAGTTTTGACCCAGGATCCCTTGGACAAATACGGGATCCAAATACCTAGTAGATGTTGTCTATGTAACTCAACAATGGAGATAACTAGCCATTTTTGGGGTCTGAAGCTTCGTAAAAACCATATTTATATCGACGGTGTGGATTTTTACATGAAATCCTTCGTATCAGGGTAATGATATCGGTAAAAAAACAATACATTCTGGGATAAAATCTAGAATAACCATCATCTGTTGTTTTTTTTTTGGAAAAGCTGGTGCAAATTAGCATCTGAAAATGTGACTATCGCGGGAAATTGTCTTGTGAGCTGTGACAAGCCTTTTTTGCGCTAACTTGTTTTGGAAAGTGTGATGTGTTGAATCCCATTTCTATGCTAGATAATCCACAGAACATCTTATCTTCCAGAGGACCAGGAGGCCCAGAAAAAGAAGCTAAATGATGGCAACAATTTGTCTACTTAGATTTGAAACTGTCTTTTGGTTGCTTTGGGCTCCTCTTATGAACTTAACCTTGTCCTGATCTTTGTTGAACATTGGTGGTCTTGTTTATTTGGGGTGTATTGCGAGTTGGAATATGGTTCGTGTATGTTCTGTACCCCTTATTGTCGGGGCCTTCTTTTGGTTTACCTTTAAGTGAACAATGATCTGATCCTTTTACAAGAAATAAATAAAAACAAATTAATTAAATTTTGTCGCACGGATCCGGATTCACTGTGGTTATTGGAAGCTTTATAACGTTCATACTTATTTTATGTGGGTAAGGCATAAAATTATACTGGGTGCCATTTTTTCCTGTTTTGTGAAAATTAGGTTTTCGTGTTTTGAGGCCATGAAAAATATGGTTTGTTTTTTTAGCATGTTTTAGGATTTTTTTACATATATATATTTGATTCGCTATAATTTAGATTTGTAAGTAATTTATTAACAAGACAGATAATATATGTTAATAGTGAAATGCTTCTCCCAGAAAAGAGAGAAATACTCAAATACACAAAACCAATGTTTGAGACGAAGCTAAGCATTCAAAGCATTTCTATTTAAAAGTACGAAAACATCAATAAAAACTACGTTTGTTTTTAGAAGTACGAAAGCAGCAATAAAAAAACTAAATAAAAAAACTATGTTTTGCATTGTTTATTATTGTTATTTGCATATGCACGCGAACAAACTTTAAATTGGGAATTTAAGTGAAGAGTAGCTTGTTTACTGGTGATTAAGCGCATGGATGAGGCAGCTAAAACTAGGTAAGACAATATTTCTGAAATACACAAAATTTTAGTTATTTCTCCGAAGGATGACAACCATATTCATGTAATCTCATGTATCACTGGTTCGTTTATTTTAAACTTTGTGCCTTGGGATCACAGGGAATACAAAACCTTGCCATCATAAGGATATTCATTGAAATTCAGAGTTGTTGATATTGCATTTTTTGTATTAATGTTTTAGCGTGTCCCACTTAAATGGTCTGATGGTAGTGCAGTGTGCCAACCTCCCAAAAGATCAGGGTTCAACTATATTTTATGTAAAATTGATTATGGATCTAGATGTTGCCCTTTTTGGGACTATTTTGTTGCACTTGGCATAATCTTCACGATTACAGGTTTCTCATGGTATGCTTTGGTTAATTTTCTTGTAGTGATATAATTTTATACTTGTACTGATTAGCTTGTATTTTTGCATTTGGATCAGATTCCTCTTTAGGATATTTATCAGATGGCTGATAGCCACGAAACAGATAAGAACATCGAGATATGGAAGATCAAGAAATTGATTAAGGCATTGGAGTCTGCTAGAGGTAATGGCACAAGCATGATTTCTTTGATCATGCCACCACGTGATCAGGTATCTCGGGTCACTAAGATGTTGGGCGATGAATATGGTACTGCTTCTAACATCAAGAGTAGGGTCAATCGGCAGTCTGTGCTTGGTGCCATTACATCTGCGCAGCAGAGGCTGAAGCTCTACAATAAAGTTCCACCAAATGGGCTGGTCTTGTACACCGGAACAATTGTGACAGAGGATGGGAAGGAGAAGAAAGTCACAATTGATTTTGAGCCTTTCAAGCCTATCAATGCGTCATTGTATCTTTGTGATAATAAGTTTCACACAGAGGCACTAAATGAACTTCTGGAATCTGATGACAAGTTTGGCTTTATTGTAATGGATGGCAATGGGACCCTTTTTGGCACTTTAAGTGGCAACACCCGTGAGGTACTTCATAAGTTTACCGTTGATCTTCCCAAAAAGCATGGTAGGGGAGGGCAATCTGCTTTGCGTTTTGCCCGTCTTCGTATGGAAAAGCGTCACAATTACGTGCGCAAGGCAGCCGAGCTTGCCACCCAATTTTTCATTAACCCTGCTACGAGTCAGCCAAATGTTGCTGGTCTGATTCTTGCTGGTTCTGCTGACTTCAAGACTGAGTTAAGTCAATCTGATATGTTTGATCAGCGTCTCCAGGCCAAGATACTTAATGTTGTAGATGTCTCATATGGCGGGGAAAATGGATTTAACCAGGCTATCGAACTATCTGCTGAAGTGCTCTCCAATGTTAAGTTTATTCAGGAAAAACGATTGATAGGTAAATACTTTGAAGAAATCAGTCAGGATACTGGGAAGTATGTCTTCGGTGTCGATGACACTCTTAAGACTCTTGAAATGGGTGCTGTTGAGACACTGATTGTTTGGGAGAATCTCGATGTCAACCGCTACACTCTGAAGAATAGTGGTAACGGAGAGATTGTGACCAAATATTTAAATAAGGAACAGGAAGCTGACCAGAACAATTTTCGAGATGCAGCTACCACTGCAGAGTTGGAAGTACAAGAAAAAATTTCTCTTCTCGAGTGGTTTGCCAATGAATACAAGAAGTTTGGTTGCGTACTGGAGTTTGTCACAAACAAATCACAAGAAGGATCACAGTTTTGTAGAGGTTTTGGTGGAATTGGTGGAATTCTTCGCTATCAGCTTGACGTCAGGTCATTCGACGAGCCCTCTGATGATGGAGAATTATTTGAGGATTCCGACTAGCAATTAGTTTACCATCACTCCACTTGTCCAGCGTGGCTGTTCATGTCTGCTGCTCCGAAGTGCGCCTACTCTGGGCACTGATTTATCACGGTAATTGGTTTTTTCATCGCTTGGCATAATAACATCAATGCTTTTGCCATAGATTGCATTCTGCGCTTGCTTTTGGCATTTTAGCTATTACTCATTCTGATGGACCAGATTATTCAGCATGCTGGACGTTCTCATCTCGAAAGTTTCACTGGACGTGATTGCAGCTCTTTATTTCGATCATCTGCCTGTTATCTTGCTGAAGCAGAGAAGTATTTCACATCTTTTTGTTCCTTGGCTACGGAATATTGATTATGGAGATCGTGTACTTGTGCTGTTAGGAAACTTCAAATGTTTGGCATATCTATCTTTACCTAAAGATCTGTAGACCCAATACTAGAGCTACATTTTGTTTTGTTTTCCCTGATAGCCTCTGTGTGCTTGGCTATGCTGTAATTTTGGATACAAAATAGCTGAAAGACATCCATGTTCTTCTTCTTGCATTTAAGTTAATGGCCCCACAGTTTGCTTGGTCGCTTCTGCTGGATTCAATCTTTTACAGTTCATTAGAATGCAGGATTTTTTTGGCAGGATGGATATGGCGATACATTGACATGGATTTCTGAGTAGTTAGCTGGAAAAATCTAAGATTCTCAAGGCTTTGCTGATGATTGATTGAACAGAATTTGATCCCGATCCGGGAACCAGATTTGGACTATTCATTTCATAGATATTGTTAAGTTGCTACGAGAATTTGAATTGTTTGCTCCTTTTTATCCACAGGGCCAAAAATAGTGTGTAAACCCCTGATAGTTTTTGTATTTATTTTGAGCCCAATGAATTTAAATATCAGCTGTATATTTTTGGCACATTTGAATATGAACCTCTAGATTTTATTTTAGTTGCAGAAATACCCTTCCTAGTTCATGTATTTTTGGTGCATGGAGTTCATTTATTAAAAATATCACACGTGCTCTAAAAATTATGCAAAAATATGATTAGATGCTTGCTAACATATATGTTCACGCTCTATTTTTATTTTAACATTTTATGCATTTTAGCTATTTATTAATAATCAAATGTGCACGTTTTTGTCCTTATATAATTTTAAAATACCCAAAAAATAGAAAATATTTTGAAAAATCTTAAAAAATTAGATGTCTATTTTAGTTTGCTTTCATTCCAGACCAAAAATCCTTAAAATTAGAAAAAGAAAAGACATAAAAATTAAAAGCTACAAAATCCAACAAAAATTAAAAATCACCAACCCAAAAATAATTATTTTTGTCTCTGATTTTTTTTATTGTCTATATGTTAAAATTGACTTGGAGAATTTTGGATTTTACATGCTATTTTTAATCTTCAATTCAATTTAGCTTATTTATTTCCTGATTTGGGATATTTTTTACTTTAAAAATTCAAAAATTAAAAAAATATTTAAAATCCAAAAATATTTAATTCTGTAATTTTTTTTATCTATTTTTAGTTATATTTATATCTACTTTAATCTATATTATATATATCATTATATACTCCTATATCATATATTTAATTAAATATAATAAAAAAGAGATATATTATTATTAGTATAAATATGTATATTTATTATAAATTGGTATATGTATGTATGTATTTATAAAAGCGTCCATATAATGAATAAAGACACACCTGTACATAATATACATTGATTAAAAATAATCACAGGCTACCTAACTTGTTCTCTGTGGATCAGCCTCTACATTCTTACTTGTTATACACTCCAGGATTTGAGTTATAATAAATATCAAATCCATGTATTTTTGCTATTCATTGTTATTATTTTACTATGGGTTAATTGTTGATTGATCGGGATTTCGT
Organism: Ottelia alismoides; assembly: GCA_037367405.1. NCBI lineage: Eukaryota > Viridiplantae > Streptophyta > Magnoliopsida > Alismatales > Hydrocharitaceae > Ottelia > Ottelia alismoides. The sequence continues at coordinate 254,342 of JAZKJV010009652.1, read as the reverse complement.
GAGCGGTCGTCCATCGACTTGATTTCTCGCCTTGTGAGTCTTCTAGACACTCGCCAGATATCCCCTTCATCAGGCACGCTTTTGAGTGGCCACGTGGCCCAATGAGAAAATTTTAAAATAAAAAATAAAAGATAAATAAAAAAACCAAACATCTCTTAAGATATATCCAAGAAAAATAGTTCTTTAAAAAATATGAACACTAATTAATATAAAGAAAGTGAATAGAGGGAAGCCCTTAGAAGGCATTGCCTTGAGTTTTTGTTTTTCATGATGGTGTACGATCCTTTTCAAGAGACACTACTGAGCCTTTAGAAAAGTAGTTGCTGGAAACAAATATGGTAATAAATCAAAAAATATTATTCTATTGATCGATAGAATCGAATGGTTGATTAATCAAATATGAAGTTAATCAATCAAGTCTTCTGTGTTGATCGATCAAAAGTACCCATTAGAAGTTAAAACTGATTTGATTATTGAGTGACCAATGGTGTAAGTTGGTCGAGTACGAAGCGATCAATCAATTGAAACTTGAAGGTCGTTCAAGAAATGATTGATCATAACTGTAACATAGATGGTTAAGCATCGGTCGATCATGAACAATAAGTTAGTCGATCATAGGCCGACAAATCAGGATTTGAAAGTTGATCAATTTAGGAGCTTGTTGTGAAATGAAAAGTCATGCTAATACAATCCGATATTCAAGTATACATATTTTTGTGCTGATATTACAAATCAAGTTAAATATAAGAACAAAAAAACTCTTAATACATGGATTTGATCTTTTGAGTCTTTTTTGTTCTTTACCTATAAACTTGTAAATCAAATGGATATATTGTGCGAGTGACTTATGACAAGTATGTATCACCATTAAAACCAAGTTAATACAAGAGTAATTACAAAGTTTTAGTGGTATAAAAAAACTAACAAATGTTCCCGTTTATTTATTCGGTTCCCCATTTATCATCCTTTGTACTTATAACCTTATATTGTCAATTCATAATTGAGAAGTTCGCAAATAATCTCTAAGGTCGGAAGTCCAACATCTCCAATATTCATTTAAAACTCGTTGCCAAATTCCCTCATTACTCGTGACATGACCACTTTGAAAAATCACATTATATGATTTAGGGAATTGAAAAAATTAGGCAACTTTGGTTAACAAGAAAGAACAATCCTCGAAGGTCGTCATGTCGTTGTCATTTGTTAGGACAAGATACGTTGCTCGATGTGTTATGACGATTGTGCATAATAAGGCTTGAAAATTTCATTAGTTTAATTATCACTAAGAAACTATTAAATTCAATAAGCAACTAACTATAACTCACCCCCTTATAATGAAAGCAAAGTGCTATAGAAGCAAACTATATTATTTTTACGAGCAAAATAGGAAACATAAATATTATGAAAGTTGAGCCCGACGAGCTTCTGATCTATTACATAGAGGGTACAAGATCCTCATTTATATGTGCTTTTCCTATTTAAGCAGAGATCCAATTGTAGAGTTGTTATTTCTCGTTACTTCATTAATATCTTCAAACATTTATTCATGAAATCAACATAAATATGACCTTTAGCAAAACTATTTTTTCTTTAGCGGCCATAAATATTTTTCATATTCGTATGTCATGAATTTGCAAATCTGCACCACTTTTCAACAATACCATATTTGTTAGTTATAATGACATGACACCATTACATGAGAAATTTATCCAATTGACGTTCTCCAAAACTTTCTATCCTTTTATTAGCGATGGAGTCTTTTGATCTTCCCACTACTACTAACGATTAACTATTGACAAAATGCTTCCACCAGAGAGTCTCGTACTTCCTTGTGACGTTTATCACATGGTAAATATATGTTATTATAAAGCTTTTGAAGAAAACAACAAATCCTTCACTAACGATTCTAATTATATTTGCTTCAATATTATTGTATCATTAATCATAACTTGAATCGAGTGATTATACTTCACCCATAATTTGCATAAAAAGGAAATAGGGACTATCCATTAACTTCTCAACATGTTAATGAACATGTCAATTTCGCCATAAAATCAATTTTATGTGGATCACACAATCAACTAGTAAAGAAGAAAAGCATAAACAACACATATAAAACAAGTGAAACCAAACAAATACAGATATATTTCAACAAATTTACAAGTCAAGTATAAATAGATATAAACATCAACTATGTATATCAAGATCTAACCCATGGACCGAGAAGAATTTAGAGTTCAGCTCAATATCTAGCCGAAGTTTATAACTAAACTTGGGTGGATATGTGATGAATCTACGTTTCATCATCTTTATTCTATCATTTTGGCCTTAAAAACCCTAGTAAATGCGTGTAAATAGGCCTAATTCATGCATTTTAGCATTCATGTATGTGTGTGTAAAAAATGTATAAAATATTGTTTTTAATGCCAAAATTATAGAATAAAGAAAAGAAAAGAAAAAGAATAAAATATTGTACATATTTTATGACCCGAAACCCCGAGACCTAGGCATCTTGATGAATAGGTCGACAAGGAATAAAGTAGGGGGAGGTAAGGGCCAAAACACAGATAAAATACCTATACATTCTATTCATTGTTTATTCATTTTGGGACCTATTTTTGGTTCCACTTTTTGTGCATCAAATAAAGAAACTTTGTACATGAAAGTTGTAGATAATTTAATAAAGAAAAATACAAAATTGATTTCACAGAAAAATAATGTACAGATAAAAAGTTATGGTCTGGATAAAAATCCAGAACCCCAACTTCCCAGACCCGTATCTCACAAATGAAAACTCCAAATGCAGCATACTCACCTTTAATTGTATATAGAAGAAAATAAGCTATTTAATGGCGGTGGTTTCGCATTTGGCGGAGCTACGGTTTGAAAGTTGAGTTTTTGACCCTCATTGTATAGTTGTACTGATTAAAATATTCAATTTATTATTTATTTAATATTTTTGTATTTTTATATTTTTATAATCTTATAATTATTACATATAATAATTTTGTATATTAAAATCAGAATAAAAATGCAAAGAAAACTCAAAATAAAAATACTTGTAAATAAAATACCTCGATACAACACCTACATACATACCTATACATTTTATACTTATATTTTATTTAATATACAAAACATATCAGAAAAATAAAATAAAAATATAATTATGTGTATAAAAGTATGTTATAATTATATAAATTAATAATAATAAATAAATAAACTAAATACATACAATAAAAATAAAAGAATACAATATATAGAATAATATACCTATAAAGGGCATAAATGTAAACTTGTAAAAATACATTTCATAAAAATAAATAAAAATCATAATAAAATAATCTATAAAATAATAAACATTTTTTATTTTGTAACCATAATTTAATAAATTGATTTGCTATTTTTATATGAATTTACAAATGTTTTTGCCAGGGATTTTTGTGGTTGGTCCACGTGGACCAACCAGGTGGAAGTTGACCCGCTGGTCAACTCCCTGGTCTGCACCTGCAGCCTGTCAGCTGCGTTTTTAGCCATTTTCTCGGAATTTTAGAGCTCACCTCATTCACATTTTGACCTCAGGCCCTTCTTCACTTTTTCTCCCCATATAACCATGATACACGCCCAGTACTTGCTTTGGTCTTTGGATCGAAGATTTGCTCGATAAACCTCGATCTTCATGCCTCCTCGCCCACTCTCAGCCCAATGTTCTGAAGGTTGTCAGACTGCGTTTTTTTGGCGTTTTCTCCGAATTTTGGAGAGCGCGTGTTTCACCATTTGGCAATTCTTCCTTCTTGACTTTTGTTCACCATATATTGAGGATACACGCCCATGGTTGTTTTCGGGGAGTGCATCACTGGTGTGCTCCAGAAGCACCGTTCTTTGTGCCCCATCGACCACTCTTTAAAAAAGACCTCCAATCCTCCATTTCAATTTTGAACTCCTTTTGCCCCTTCCTCCTCCCTTCTTTCATGTGCTGAGGTTAGAGGGAGGTGATAGCAACTTCACCTCGCCGTTAAGAGGAGCGGAGGAGCGGCGCGGAGGTGTATCCACCCCCATCTCCGGCCCTTGGCCGTGAGGTTTATCTCTTGGTTCTTCCAAGCCAATCGAGGTCGTCTTTGCTTGTTTTCCTTTATTTTTCTTTGCTGTAGACTAGTTGTAGTGTAACCTTTTATTTCCTATATTTGTTGGCTTGATTTGTGCTCCATTCATCATCCACTTCCCCCTTGCCGGAGCTAGCTCCGGCGAGTCCATTTCCGCCACCTACTCCATTCGATCACCCACATTTGCCCTAGGACCGTCTACTGTTGTAGTTGTGTTTTATTTGCAGGTCCCAGGGGTCAAGAGACTCCATCTGGAGTCGGATTTTGCCAAGGAACGAGGTAGCTGCAGCCATAACTCATCCTCGACGCCGTGGTGGCCCTCCGGTGGTCTTTCCACCATTTTAACGCCGCCGACAGCTCGAAGGGCTCTCCAGGAGGAAGCGTGGCGTTTTGGGACTTCACTGCACGTCGGAGGGGAGCGGATAGGCCGGTGAAAGTTCGTCTTGGCCGGCGAGCTTCCTTGTTCTTCCATCGCCCTCCGCAGTCGTTCGACCACCTCGGGCGTGGGTATTTTGCGTCATTTCCCCCGCCATTTTGTGTAATGTTTATTTAGGCTCAAAGCATTCATCTGTAGTTGTATACTTTTGTATAATTTGCACTTTGCCCCTTGAACTTCGCTCTATTTTCATTCATACCCTTGTTAGGCCTTGTATTTTTGTATGCTTTCCCTATTTATTTCATGCATCTAGAAAATTTGAAAAAATCTCAAAAAATAGAGTTAAGCTCATGTTGCATTGTAGATTCACGCCATATTTTTATTTTTCATTTTTGTTGCATTTTATTATTTATAAAAATTCAAAAACACTCAGCTTTAGCACTGTTTGCGTCATAAAATACCAAAAAAATACAAAAACACATCAGAAAATTCCCAAAAAAATATATCTCGCTTATCTTATTGTGTTCTAACTCCAATCCAAAAATCATTAAAAAATACAAAACAAAACTCCTAAAAATTAGAAAAGCCCAAAAACCTTCCTAAAAATCTAAAAAATCCTAGAAAAATCTTAAAACTATAAACTCACTTCCTGTAGTTTCTCTATTTTATTCTCTTTTATAGAAAATTAATTTGAGGAATTTTTGACACTGTTTACTATTTTTCATCCTCAATTTAATTTCGGCTAGCAACTTTTATTCACTGTTTTCTTGTATTACTTTTTTTAAAAATACCAAAAATATTCTGAAAATTCCCCAAAAATCACAAAAATAGTAGAAAATTATAAAAAGACCAAAAAGACTTTATTTCCTAATTTTTGAGCATTTTTCACTATTTTTATAAGTACCCTCTTTCCTCTTTTCTTATATTATATATACATTCCAATATTGAAAAAGAAAATATAAAAATATAAAAGAAAAAAAGAAAATATAAAATCAGAAAATTAAAAATCAAAATACAAAAATATAAAATCAAAAATTAAATAAAAAAATATGTAAAATTAAAACCCACAAAAAAATAGCATTAATAGACAACTTGATCACATTCACACGTTTTGGTGCCTTAGTACCCCGTTCTACCTGTCTGCTCCCTGTGTTCGACCTCTACACATACTTGCACTATACACATCTTGTTGTAGAGTTATAATAAATTTTAACTCCGCACATTTACTTTCATTGCTTGATTTAATTGTTGTGGGTTAATTGTTGTTTGAATCGGGATTTTCGAGCGCTCACCGCATCGACTGCGGTTTCGCCTTGTGAAACCGTACGACCGCGCGTTTTTTTTCCTGCTCAACAAATGGCGCCGTTGTTGGGGAGCAACAGCGCTTAGTTCGGGTCTTGTTTGTGTTTGTGATTGATTGTTTATTTCACGGTTTTTTATTTTTGCTTATTTTTTCTCTTTTTTTTTGATATATCATTTGAATTGTCTGACCACCCTCTTGTTTGACTTTGTGCGGGGTACGCGGATTGAGGGAGGAGCCCCTCTTGGAGCACCTTGGCACCCACGTGAAGCGGCTTTAGCTTTGCACGAAGAAGGACTTGGAGGATTTTGCAAGACAACTTCTTAGCATTTATTTTCTTGCATTGTATTTATTTTGTAATTCGTAGTGAGAGAGAGACTCTTTTATTGTAATAATACAGGTACCCCCGGACATTAGACACTCGGGCCTAATTTCCAAGTGATTGTTCACTTGGGGGCTCATCGCGGCTTTGTCGGCTTTTCTTCGCATTTTTTTTATTTTGTTTTCCGGTTTTATTTTTCATTTCTTTTGTGTGATTGAGCCCTTAGCTTTTAGGATTGCTTGCGATAGATTAAGGCCAAACACCTAATACCTTCGCATGCACCTATAGTCTCGTTTGGACTTAGTCAAATTTTTAACAGTTGATCATCACCTTCAATCCGTCGCGCCGCGAGCTCTCCCCGCAAAGCGCTTTCTCCTAAACTCAAGTGTGTTGAGCAGAGGAGGGGTGAGCCTAGATCAGACTCTAGGGTTGAGGATTGGTGGTTGATAATCTCAAAAATCGGTGTGGTTGTATCGACTCACAAGGTGAGTCAACAGTCGGTGTTTGACCACACAAATTCTGAAATTAATCAACAATTAACCCACACTAAAGATCAATAAGTTAGAAATAATGTGGAGTCAAAATTTATTTTTAACTCTACATAAAAGATGTATAGGTGCAAGTATGTAGAGAGTTCGAACACAGGGAGCAAGCAGGGTAGTTCAAAAATTAATGCACAAGTGTGTGTGTGTGATGTGTCTACACTAAGCAAGCAAATACAATTTTTGTGGGTTTTTAATTTTAATTTTTTTTATTTTTAATTTAATTTTTAATTTTGTATTTTTATTTTTGATTTTCAGATTTTTATAATTTTATATTTTATATTTTTTTTAATTGATATTCTTTTTCAATATTGGAAAATAAAGATAATGTAATAAAAGGAAGCAAGAGATATTTATAAAAATAGATAAAAATACTCAAAAATAAGCAAATAAAGTCTTTTTGGTCTTTTTATGCTTTTTTACTGTTTTGTGATTTTTGGGGAATTTTCAAGGTGTTTTTGATATTTTTAATTACTGAAATAACTCAAAACAGTGAAACAAGGGCTGGCTGTGAAGAAAATGGGATTTAAAAATAGCAACCAGTACTCAAAACTTTTCACACTATTTTTCAAATAAAGAGAACAAAAAGAGGAACAAACAGGACCTGAGTTTGTATTTTTTAGAGTTTTCCTTGATTTTATATAATTTTTTGAAGTTTTTGAGTGTTTTTGAATTTTTAGTGTTTTTCTTTTGAGATTTTTAGTGATTTTTGGACTGACACTAAAATAGGATATAATAGACACTAGTTAATTTTTTTTGGAATTTTTGGAGGGGTTTTAATATTTTTTTGGCATTTTCTAAGCTAGACAGTACACAAAAAGGCTGTTTTTGATTTTTAATAAATATGAAAATAAAATAAAATCAAAAACTAAAATGATGGCTTGGAAGAACACGTGTCCAGGAGCTTAATCCTATTTTTGTGAAATTTTTGGATTTAAAATGGTAGGTTAAATAAATACAACAAGCATCCAATCAAAACACAGGCCTAGCAGGGGTATTTATGCAATTTCTCAAACAACCAGGGGCATTCATGCAAATTTTCACAAAATATTGAACTGCATATTCAATTTATAACATCAAAAACTAATTACAAAAACCGCCTGGGTCTCTTGGAAATTTTCCCACCAGGGCGCGTGACTTGCACGCGCCTGGCGAGGACTGAAATATAAAATCTCAAAACCCTGGGGGCCTACATGCAAAATATCCAAAAAGTTTACACGTGACACGGAAGTTTTAGTACTAAAACGAAATACACAAATGACCGAGGGTATCCTTGCAAAATGCCCACACCTCACGTGTACAGGTCACGTGAGGTGACGTGGCGAAGGACCTGGATGCAAATACATGAAGCTTGGGGGTCTTTGTGCAAATAAACCAAAGTTTTTACGCTACAGACAAAAGTTTAAATACTAAATAATAAATACAAAAGGCGTGAGGGTTGGAATGCAAAATACCCTCGGCGCGTGGATCCAACGGCTACCGGTCTTCACTTATACACGTGGCGTGAATCCAACGGGTCGACGACGCTTCGCTCGGACGGCTGAGATTAGATCATCTGGGGATGATCGGACGGTGGCGACGGGGCGCGATCCAACGGCGGCTGCTCGACCTGGAAGAGCTCCTCAATCCGACGGTTGGGAGTCGATGAGAAAGAACAACGAAGAACGCCGGTGAGGCGAACTTCGCCGCTCCTGATCGTCGTCCTCCGGCGTAGTCAGGGCTTCAAAATGGACGTGGAGCGTCCCCTGGTCCTCCTCTAGCGACTGGTGGCGGCAAAAAGCCCCGGCGATGGCCGAGGGGCTCGCTAAAGGGCGGCGGAGCTACAGAGCTCCGCTAGCTCCGGCGAAGCTCCATATTCGCCTCCAGGCTTCAATGATGGTGCTTGGACCTGCAAAAAGCGTTAGAAGGTCCAGGGCAAAGTGCCTGGACCTTGAGTGGACCTAATCGATGCGAGAAGCGAAGTGGCGATGGGTGGCCGGAGGTGCGTGATGAATCCACATTTCATCATCTTTATTCTATCATTTTGGCACCAAAAACCCTAGCAAATGCCTGTAAATAGCATTAAAACCATCATCTTAGCATCCGTGCATGTGCATTCAGATTGTGTATAAATCACTGTAATTAAGGCCAAAATTATAGAATAAATAAAGAAAAGAAAAAGAATAAAATATTGTAAATATTTTATGATCCAAAACCCCCGAGACCTAGGCATCTTGATGAATAGGTCGACAAGGAATAAAGTAGGGGGAGATAAGGTCAGATACACAGATAAAATACCTATATTTTTTATTCATTCTTTCTTCATTTTGGGACCTATTTTTGGTTCCACTTTTTGTACATCAAATAAAGAAACTTTGTACACAAAAGTTGTAGATAATTTAATAAAGAAAAAATACAAAATTGATTTCACAGAAAAATAATGTACAGATAAAAAGTTATGGTCTGAATAAAAATCCAGAATGCCAACTTCCCAGACCCGTATCTCACAATTAAAAACTCCAAATGCAGCGTACTCACCTTTAATTGTATATAGAATAAAATAATCTATTTTATGGTGGTGGTTTCGCATTTGGCGGAGCTACGGTCTGAAAGTTGAGTTCTGGACCCTCGTTGTATAAGTGTACAGATTAAAATATTCACTTTATTCTTTATTCATTATTTATCCAATTTTATATTTTTATAATGTTGTAAATATTATTTATAATAATTATGTACATTAAAATCAGAATAAAAATGTAAATAAAACTCAAAATCAAAACACTTGTATAAAGAATACATAGGTATATTACCTGTACTTATACCTATACTTTCTATATGTATATACAAAACAATTCATAAAAATAAAATAAAAATACATTTGTGTATATAAAAGTATTTTATAATTTTAGAAAATAATAAACAAAAATAAGTAGATTAAATACACAAAATAAAAATAAAATACTAAAATACATAGATAATATACCTATATAGGGGTATAAACGTAAATTTGTAAAAATATCAGTCATAAAAATAAATAAAAATCGGAATAAAATACTACATAAAAAAATAAACATTTTTTATTTTTTACCCAAAAATTAATTCGGCCTTTTTCCATTTTTAAACGAATTAACAAAACATTTTTTATTATCTTTTTTCTGGTTGGTCCACGTGGACCAACCAGAAGCTAGCGACTGTTGACCAGCAGGTCAACAGCCCGTCCTTCGTCTACTGTAGCTCTGGCGCGCCTGGGTTTTTGCCCACCTTGGTGGATTTTCCTAGGCCGACTCGTTCGTCCTTTGCCGCCGCTTCCTTCATGGAAGTTGCGCCGCTCTGATCCATCTCCATCGCCGCTCCATCAGATCCACTCAGATCTTCTTCCTCCACCCGTGATCATGCCTCGAAAACACGCACCCAACGCTCTTCAAATACAACCCACCATCTTCCTTTCTCGGGTTGAACCGCATTTCATCCAGTTTCCCCCCCCCCCTTCTTTGGAGTCGCTCAGCAAGGTGGAGGTGACAGCTCCAAGTTGCACCTTCGAAGAGGCGGAGTTGAGCAAGCTGGGCGTGTTCCACCATCACCTCCGGCGGTCGTCCCCGTGAGGTATTCTCCCTCTGGCCATTGGCCATCGAGGCTGCCATCCATCTCATTCCCCTCCCCATTTTATTCCTGTTAGTTCTAGGATCATTTTCCCCATCGTTCTCAGTCGAATCGATCATCTCCATCACCTAATCGATCACCTCGCCGGAGCGCAACTCCGGCGAGACCCTATTGCGCTTCCCAGTCCATTTCGAGAGCCATTTGAGGTCGAGGCATTTTGCCCTCGACCTCCCTAACTTTTTGGTGCAGGTATTGAAACCCATCGCAGCTTCTGGAGCGTTTTTGCCCTCTCGCCGGAGCACCTGGAGCCTCGCAGCTCCGCCACCTCCGCGCGAGAGCACCGGCGTTCGCCGGTGGATTTTGAAGCCTCCAGACGTCAGCCGACACCTGCAGGAGCATCCTCGGCCACCTTGAAAGCTCCAGCGTCGCCGTGGTTGGCCGGAAGAGCTCGGAGAAGTTCGCCAGACCGGAGCTCCTCCGTGCTCCTCCCTCGACCTCTGCTACCGTTCGATCAGCCTCTGTTCTTCGTGGAGCACAGCCACCGTCCGATTGAAGGCCCCAGGCACCGTCAGATCAGGGGCTGAGATCTAATCTCAGCCCTCCGCTTCCGAAGGGGTATCGGCGCGCCTCGCATCGACACGTGGATAAGTGGGATGATCCCCACCGTTTGATCGCGCCTTTGCTTGGGTATTTTGCAAAAACCACCCCAAGCGTTTTTGTATTTTATATTAGTACTAAATCTTTCATTTGCAGCTATTTTAGTTTTGTAATATTTATCTTAAGGCCCCCGAACTTTTACGTATTCACAAAAAGGTCCTCGGCCACGTCATCTCACGTGCCCGTGCGCGTGAGGTGTGTGGCCATTTTGCAGACAGACCCTCGGCCTTTGGGGTATTTCGGTTTAGTCCCAGAACTTTTGTATTAAGTGTTAAACATTTGGGATATTTGCATACAAGCCCCTGATAGTTTTGGTCATTGCCTTTAGGTCCCTGCCAGGCGCGTGTTTCGCACGTGTTCGGCTTGGGCATTTTACGCTAAGGCCCCTCCGGGTTTTGTTATTTATATTTAGTCCAGTAAATGCAAGTTTTAGTGTAATATTTTGTGGAAAATTGCATGTATGCCCCTGGATGTTTCAATATTTGCACTTATGCCCTTGCCAGGACTGTTTAATGTTTGGATACTTGTTCTAATTGTTTAAAATATCACTTTAAGTCCAAAAATTCCACAAAAAATAGACTTAACTTCCTGGATATGTGTACTTTAACGCTATCTAATTAGTTTTTGATTTTATTTTATTTTCCTATTTATTAAAAATCAAAAACAGCCTTTTTGTGTACTGTCTACCTTAGAAAATACCAAAAAAATATTAAAACATCTCCAAAAATTCCCAAAAATTCACCTAGTGTCTATTTTATCATCTTTTAGTGTCAGTCCAAAAATCAGTAAAAATTTCAAAAGAAAAACACTAAAAATATAAAAACACTCAAAAACTTCAAAAAAATATAAAAATAGTAGAAAAACCCAAAAATTGCAAACTCAGCTTCTGTTTCTTCCTTATTTTGTTACTTTTATTAGAAAAATAGTGTGAAATATTTTTGCTACTGGTTGCTATTTTTAGATTACATTTTACTCACAGCCAGCCTTGTTTGCACTGTTTTCTCTTATTTCAGCTTTTAAAAATCCCAAAAACACCTAGAAAAATCTCCAAAAATCATAAAAACAGTAAAAAACCTTAAAAATACCAAAAACATTTATTCTCTGAATTTTGGAGCATTTTTGTGCATTTTTATAAATATTTCACTTTGCCTTGTCTTATATTGCCTTTACTTCCCAATATTAAAAAAAATAATAAAATATAAAATATAAAAATCAGAAAATCAAAAATCAAAATACAAAATTAAAAATAAAAAAAATAATAATAAAAATTAAAAACCCACAAAAACTGTAGTTGTTTGCCTGCTTAGTGTAGACACTCCACACACACACTTGTGCATTCATTTGCTTGAATTACACTGTTTGCTCCCTGTGTTCGAACTCTCTGCATACTTGCCCTTTACATCATTTGTGCAGAGTTAAAAATAAATTTTAACTCCACATTGTTTCTAATTTATTGATCTTAGTGTGGGTTAATTGTTGATCAAATACGGATTTCATTTGAGAGTCGCAACAGCGACGGTTATCTCCGCCTTGTGTGAGATACCAAATTTAGACCCTCGTGAGATCCGTGTTTATCAAATGGCGCCGTTGCCGGGGAGCAACAGCTTGTAGTCCATATTTTGATTATTTGTGTGAATTGTTTACCATAGCCTCGTTTTCCATTTCTCACATTTTTGATATATCTTGATTGAGTTATCTAATCATCTTTTCTTTGTCTTCTTGCGAGGGACCGCGGAGCGAGGCGGATCGCCTAGGCGACCGACGCAACCTTGGGACGTGGAGCCGGCTTTTCTTTAGCCAAGCCGGCAGGAGAGAGCAAGGAGTGAGGGAGAGAGGGATTAGTTAGCTTTTCTTTTATTTTGAGAGAGAGTGATTCATTTAGATTGTAATAATACAGGTACCTTGGACTTGGACACTTAGACATTCGGGCCTAATTTCCGGGTGTTTGTTCACCCGGGGGCTCACCGCAGTTTTGCCGCGTTTTCATCGCTGTCATTTTCCGGTTTTGTGTTTATTTTTCATTTTCTTTTGTGGATTGAGCTCCTAGATCTAGGTCCTGCTTGACTCGAGTAGAATAGGTCCAAACACCTAATTATCTTTGCATGCTCCTATAGACTCGTATTTGGACTTAGACTAATTAAACAGTTGGTTATCTACTTTTGATCCACGCGCCGTGAGCAAACCCCATCAAGCGCTACTCCTGAACTCGAGTGTGTCGAGAAGAGGAGGGGTGAGCCAAGACCGGACACTCGGATTGGGAGGTGATAATCAACTTGTGGTTCTTCACGATAGCAGTTGCCTAATCTAGGACGATTTCCGTGTGCATACCGGCATGTAGTTTAGGTTTATAAATTTCTGCTTTGCATCCCGCATGGAGAGAGCTGGGATTCACTGTAAGTCTTCTTACTTTGCACGCATCATTTAGGCACAAAGGTGAGATCTCCATCTTTGTGTCGACTTGCACGGCTTTTCCGACTCTATTCTCCCTCTGTTTTTGGACAAAGTAGGATAAAGAAAAAAATACAAAAACGTTAGGCGCTTGTTTGAATTAACTCAAAAGAAGCGATAACACCAAAAAAATTAAAAAAGGGACTGCTAAGAAAACTTGACCAAAATAAAAAAGGTAATTGGATTCATTGCTTGGGGTGAGTAATGCCCTCACTTGTATTCAGGTTGCATGGGAAGGTCTCCTTCCAAGTGAGGTGAGCGCTTCGTAAGGATTAGAGCCAAAAACCCAGCTTGTGGCTACCTTGTGTATCGCCTGGATTTCCGAAGTATTGGCACTTCTATCGTACGTAGTCGAGTAGGGCTTGGTCGCCATTGGTGACTCACTATTGTGTGAGCATCGACCTAGTCCGAAGTATCGAGCATAGGCCACGCCTTCACGGGGGTGTCTGTCTCACCGGCTGCGTCCGAGTAGGTTCTTGCACGCTCACGGGTGATTCCGTTGCGAGCGAGATCCGAAGTATCGGTTTCGCCTATTGGCTTCCTCTCTTATTCTTTGGCTGAGTAGGGATCCAGGAAGGGTTACAAGGACCTCAACTGCACAAGCTACAGGTTACACAGGAGGAGGACAAGTACGGGATACTTTTCCGGCAGTACTCTCTCTCCTATAGGCGTAGCGTTCTAAGGACTCGTGAAAAGATAAATACCTGAAAAACAAGCTAAAACTGACAAGATAAAAGCCGAACCTTCACGGCTTCACGAGTTGAGTTGGTGAACTTACCCTTGCTTTGTGTTTGATTTCTAGATTTATTAAGGTCAAGATCAAAAACATCGCACAATTGTGCACAATTTTGTTGCAGATCATCTTCTTCTTCTCTTGCATTATCCCCACTCTTCTCAATAATCAAGATGATGGGACGGAGATCTCTTAGGCCGACCCTGTCGGCACCGCTATCCCGCACTCCTCCCTATTCATCTAGGAATACCTCGGAGAGTCCGCTCTCCGAGCCTGAGTTTACATCCACCCTGTTCCCCCTCGACCACCATTCCCATTCTCCTTCCCTCAGTCCAATTGTGTCAGAATTCAGTGCATCACAGAGTTCGGCCCATTCTACAGCACCTGAAATGGCCTCTTTTGCATTTTCAGAAAATCCAGCCATGACAGACAGAGGCGAGCCTGCAGATGATCATGAGCACCCTCCATTCCTATTTGATCAGGCGGCCATCAATAATTCCTTGTTGGCATCCCTGGAGACTATGCAGAGACAGATCCGTGACCAGGGCACATTCATGGGTGACCTTATGAGGGAAATTGCTCAGATGAGAGAGAACAGACCGGGAGGAGGCGGTGGCGGTGGAGAAGGAGGAGGACCCGATGCAGGAGGGGGCGATCCAGACGGTGAGCGACCGCCACAGACCATCATGAGGGAGCTGCACAACCCAGCTTCATCCCTCACTCACCGGTGGATCAGACTCCCGCCAATCCACGGAGACTTCGAGCTTCGGCACAACACAATTCAGATGCTACCCAAGTTCCATGGGTTGCCGACCGAAGAGCCGCACCTCCACCTCCAAGAATTCGAGATGATTTGCAGCACCATCCATGATCGGTTGATAACCGAGGACACAATCAAGATGATTTCCTTTCCATTCTCTTTGGTTGATAGAGCCGCATATTGGCTCAAGCATCTTGGGCAGTTCGTCGACACTTGGGCAGATCTCCGGACCGCATTTTTGAAGAAATACTATCCTCTCGGCCGGACCAATGCAGCTAGAGCTATGATTAGCAATTTTGTCATGATCCCAAATGAACAATTTCATGAAGCTTGGGATCGATTCAGAGAGCTCATCGACCGGTGTCCACATCACGACATCTCCAAGTCCAATCTCGTACAGAGTTTCTTCTGCGGGCTGACACCGGAGCTGCAGGGGCTTGTCAACGCCTCTTGTGGTGGATCCTATTTTTCTAAGGGTGAAGATGATGTATGGGCTATCTACGAGGGCATGGCAGAAAATTCTATAGTGATGACTCAGGCCCGTGTCTACACCCAACAAAAGCCACCACAAGGAGGCGGATCATTTCATAGGATCGCTCGCATCGATGCCGGTCCCAATACATCGTCGGTAGCCGCAGCCCAAGCTGAATCAGCAGCAGCCGACATGGGGATCATCAGTGAGAAGTTGGACCGCATGGAGATCCTTGAAAAGAAGCAGAACCAAGGCATGGCCCAGATGGACCAGATCGCCAAGACAATAAGTGACCTAAAAACTCAAATTCTCTGTATTCAGGAGGCGCAGGCCCATTCACAACAGCCTCCAAGGTCACAGGTTGTTTCCAGCAGCAACAATTCCAACCAGGCTTCCACCTCATACCGCCAGGTGAACCATATCCAGGCGGAGCCGGTTCCATTGTTGCAGTACCATTCAGAGCAACCGCCATCTCAGGAGACTCAGATGGTGGTGTATCAGCCGGAGCAGCCACTGGCAGTTCTTCCTCCACCTTCCTTTGAGCAGGAACCGTTGATGGAAGTCAACGGGATTTGGTATGACCGATACCCCCAGCCAGCGATTCGCAGGGATCACCCCGGATTCCGTTGGGGTAATGGTGGTTCCTCATCTCAACAGCATCCTCCTCCTCAAGGACAGCAGAGCAGCCAGCTACAACAACAACACCAACAGCCCCAGTACAACCAGCCCCAGCAGTATCAGAGTGGTCCTCGTCCCGCCTATCAGGGACAGCAGTAGAGGCAGCGCCAGCAGCCTCAGCAATCTTATCACCAGCCTCCCCCCCAATATCAGCAGCAACACCAGCAACAGCCCCATTTCCAGCAGGAACAGACGTCCGGTTCTCAGGGTCCAGCCTACGAGAACCCTGCTCTTGATGATCTTGCCCGCTTGCTATCTGAACAGCGAGCATCTTTCAGGCAAGAAATGGATGAGTTCCGGCAGGAGATGCGGGATATTATCAAAGGCAAAGCCGCCATACCCGCTCAGATCGAACCAAACCCTAATAATTTCAAAAGAAAATCTGAGCAGGTAGAGTTCATAGAGGGTGCCTCTCCTAGTAACAATTTGAATGATATGTCTTCTTTTGTGAATGATGCTGATTTTGTGACTACTAGGAGCGGTAGGATACCAGCCGGCGGCGCCTCTTCTGAGCGACAACCCGATGCCGAACCAGGAGCGCCAGAGGAGCAGAGGAGCGGTACTGAGGCCGCTAATGATGATGTTGAAGACGGTGGTGCTGATGCCACCCATGATGAAGTCCAGGACGACGGTGCTGATGCCGTTGTGATACCAGATAAAGACGGTGGTGCTGATGCCACCATTTTGGGAGATGAACCAGAGAGCGGTGCTGATGCCGCAGATGCAGGTGCCGGTGGTGGTACTGAGGCCACCACCTCTACTTTTGTTGAGCCAGCCACTGTGATGTCACCACATTTTGTATCTAGAGACTGTGGGACGAAAAACAAAAACAAAAATATGAATAAAGGAAAGGTTTCTGTTCAAATTGCGGATCCATATGTGTTGAATGATGATTGTTGTATGGATTCTCCATCTTCACAGGCACAGGAACCGATTCCTAGTCCTCCATCTGAGGAGGCCCCTACCATCCCTTCCCTGAGGCACTCCGCCGAGCGAAGGGGAATAGAAAAGAAAATCCCCAAAAAGAACCAACAGGTAGAGTTCGGCAACGAGATGATTGACAGATTTCATATTCAGCTGACTCTACGAGAAGCGTTTGAGCATATTCCCTTCTTCAAGAAGAATCTGAAAGAAACAACTACTGTCCGAAGAAGGAAGAGGCACAGAGATCAAATCCATATGCTCACGCATAACACTTGCTGCGCATTCAGAACACATTGCCAGCCAAGCGACCAGACGCAGGAGCTCCTTATGTCAGATGCGAGATTCAAGAGCAGCAGTTTGATCGTACCTCTATTAGACAGCGGCTCTTCGATTAACCTCCTTCCGGCAGCCTTACTCAAGCAGTTTGAGTTTGGCCCTCTTCTTCGAAGCAGAACCGTCCTTCAGTTTGCTGATAGGTCGATTAAGAGGCCGAAGGGGTTATTGAAAGACGTGGTCGTTACCATTCAGGGCCTGAAATTCCCCGTGGACTTCGTTGTGTTGGACATGGAGATCCCTGAGTCGGTAACTGATGCCCCCATCATTCTCGGACGTCCATTCTTGGCCACAGCCAAGGCGGTGACCGATCATGATAGTGGGAAGGTATGCTTTCGCGTAGAGGGCGAAACCATACAAATAGAGACGATCGAAGAGATCAGAGCCAGAGAGGCAGAATGCTCAGAACAGTCCAGCGAAGCAGAGCAGATGACAGAGGAGCTAGACATCCACCAGGTTTGTGATTTCGAGATGACTGATGATGAATCCAACTGGAAAGATCCTGTAGCACCGACCCTTGCCTTGCCTACAGATTCACTGTATCTCAAGCTCATGGCAGTCGAGAGCCGGGAGAGCACATTCCTGGATGAGGATATTTATGAGGCTGACAGTGTTGTGATGAGTGGTGCTGAGGAATTTCAATCTTGCTCATCATCTTCTGATCCCTCGGATTCAGACATTGATTGGGATGACTTTGACGACTATTTACCTTGTCTGATTCTTACTGAGCTGACAGCCATGACAGAGTGCGAGCCAGTACAGTCTATTGATGATCCATCAGGCCGCCCTTCGTCAGAAATTCATGCAGAGCGAGAGTTCTCCCATGCAGACCTGGTCACCTTTACACAGACATATCAGAAGCCAGATCTGCCACCTCCCAGTTGTCCAGAACGGAAACCTCTGCCGCAGTCAATGAAGTACAGATTCCTTGCTGGAAAGCCAGACATGTACCCAGTCATTATCTCAGCAGATTTGACTGGAGAGCAAGAATCTCGTTTGATGGAGGTTCTTGAAAGAAACCGCAAGGCAATCGGTTGGAGTATAGCTGATCTCCAAGGGCTGAGCCCAAATCTTTGCTCCCACCACATTTATCTCGAGGATAACGCTAAGCCGTCGCGTGAGTTCCAACGACGGCTGAACCCGAATCTTCGAGACGTAGTCATGAAAGAAATTTCTAAGTGGTGGAGCGCCGATTTTATCTATCCCATCTCCGACTCAAAATGGGTTAGTCCACTTCATGTGGTACCCAAGAAAACGGGTATCACTACAGTTGTCAACGAGTCAGGAGAGGAGATCGCTACCAGAGTACCAACTTCTTGGAGGGTCTGTGTGGACTACAGACGATTGAATGAGGCCACCAAGAAGGATCACTTCCCGCTACCATTTATTGATCAGATTATCGAGCGGTTAGCTGGGAAGAGCCATTACTGTTTTCTTGATGGGTACTCTGGATATAATCAAGTGGCCATTGCGCCCGAAGATCAGGAGAAAACGACATTCACCTGTCCGTTTGGGACATATGCTTTCAGACGGATGCCCTTTGGTCTATGTAACGCTCCGGCGACATTCCAAAGGTGCATGTTGTCCATCTTCTCGGACATGGTGGGTGACTGTTTAGAGGTCTTCATGGATGACTTCTCGGTCTATGGCGACGGGTTCGACGCTTGTCTTGAATGCCTAGACCGTGTGCTGAAGCGCTGCATAGAGGTTAATCTAGTCTTATCCTGGGAGAAGAGTCATTTTATGATGACTCAAGGGACGGTCCTTGGTCATATCGTCTCCAACAGGGGCATGGAGGTCGATCCGGCTAAGGTGGACATCATCAGAAAACTCAATCCGCCGTCCAATTTGCGTCAGTTACGGTCTTTTCTGGGGCATGTCGGTTTCTACCGACGATTCATTCAGGACTTCAGCCGAATCGCCCGACCGCTAACTGACTTACTGACCAAAGACACCGAGTTTATTGTTAATGATAAGTGTCTTGAATCATTTGAGACTCTAAAGAATATGGTTGTTTCAGCTCCTGTCCTTCAGCCACCCGATTGGTCTCTTCCATTCGAGATCATGACGGATGCTTCAGATTTTGCCGTTGGGGCTGTGCTTGGACAGAGGAGGGATGGGTTACCATTTGCCATTCACTACGCCAGCCGGACCTTAGATGCCGCTCAAAGGAATTACACTGTGACTGAGAAAGAGATGCTGGCCGTAGTCTTTGCTCTTGATAAGTATAGATCATATATTCTCGGATCTAGAGTGACCATTTACACCGATCATACCGCCATCCGGTATTTAATGGCTAAGAAGGATGCCAAAGCACGTCTCACCAGATGGATCCTTCTACTCCAGGAATTTGATATTGAGATTAAGGACAAGCCTGGAGTCAAGAATGTGGTGGCGGATCATCTCTCCAGATTGGAGAATCTTGAGGAATCTGAGCCCAGTGCACCTATAACCGAGACTTTTCCCAGATGAGGCGATCTTGGCTGTCACCTCACTCCCATGGTATGCTGACCTTGTAAACTATCTTGTTGCTAAGACAGTCCCTCAGGGTTGGCCCAGGCAGAAACTTGAGACCTTCCTAGCTAAGGCCAAGTTTTACCATTGGGAGGATCCCGTCCTTTATCATGAAGGAGGGGATAGTATCTGGAGGAGGTGCATTCCTCAAGAAGAGCAGCATAGCGTCCTCACATACTGCCACAAGTTTGAGGCAGGAGGACATCATTCTGGAAAAAGGACAGCACAAAAGGTGCTTCAATCCGGCCTATGGTGGCCTACTCTCTTCAAGGATTCTGATGAGTTCGTGAAGAGATGTACTGACTGTCAGAAAATGGGAACCTGCGGACAGAGAGACATGATGCCCATGCAACCCATTCACTTTTGTGAGGTTTTTGATGCATGGGGAATTGATTTCATGGGCCCATTTCCTAAGAGTCAGGATTCGAGCATATTTTGCTCGCTGTGGATTATGTCAGCCGATGGGTTGAGGCCATCCCCGCCCGAGCCGCAGATGCTAAAACCGTTTGCAAATTTTTAAGGAAAAATATCATTTCACGGTTCGAGTACCTAGAGTCTTGATTTCAGACGGGGGTCCTCATTTCATCAATGACAAAGTTAGGGCCCTTGCTGACGAGTTCGGCATTGACCATCGGGTTGCCACTCCTTATCACCCTCAGACTAATGGTCTAGCCGAAGTATCGAATAGGGAGATAAAGACTATCTTGCAGAAAGTTGTTCGCCCAGACCGAAAGGATTGGTCACAGCTTTTGGACTCGGTCTTGTGGGCTTATCGGACATCTTTCAAGAATCCATTGGGAACATCTCCCTTTCGTCTCGTCTATGGCAAGCCGTGCCATTTGCCAGTGGAGATCAAGCACAAATCTTTTTGGGCAGTTACTGAGTTGCTTCTAATCCCGAGAGTATAGGAGACCAGAGAAGAGCAGAATTGGCAGCCCTGGAGGAATTGAGAGATACAGCCTTTTCGAACAGCCTACAGTACAAAGAGAAAGTGAAGACATGGCACGATTCGCATATCAGCCATAAACAGTTTGAGCCAGATCAGAGAGTATGGTTGTTTGATTCCAGGCTGAAATTATTCCCAGGGAAATTACAGAGCAAGTGGAAAGGACCGTATGTGGTCAGGAAGGTACATGACAATGGCAGCATCGACATATCCGAACCGTCATCTTCCTCTACCTTCCGCGTCAACGGTCAACGCTTGAAATTATATCTTGATCATGATCCGCCGACCATTGACGTAGCCCCCATTCTTCTGGTATGAGATGTGTCCTTTGATTCTCATCATCTACATCTCATACATGGTGATCAAATGCTACTTTCCGCTGTACAGATCTATCTGTTTATATCACTCTCTTTTCGGTTGAAGTATTCTTTTCTTCTTTTCTTCTTTTCCTTTTCTATTTTCTTTATCTATCACAAAGGTGCCGCCCTTGTAGACAGTTTTCCATACTTAGGACGTACTTTGTCCTAAGTATAGGGGGGTGTGCACCCCGAGTATTTCTATTCTTTTCGATCCTCTCCATTGTCTCCTCTTCTTGTCTATACTTAGGGATATCTTACCCTAAGTATAGGGGGAGACAATCTGAGTACGATCTGTTCATTCCCACCCTTGACCCTCCCTGCGTTGTGTACAGTCTGCTATACTTAGGATTACTTGATCCTAAGTATAGGGGGGACGGTCAACTTCTCATTCATTTATTTCTTTATTCTTAGACTTGTCTATACTTAGTACGAGTTATGTCTTCTCTTTTCTCTCCGATCTATGAGGACATAGCTCAAGCTAAGTATAGGGGGGTCGTATATACTACGTATATACTTTAGCCATAACTCGTACTTTCGTATATTCCTTAATAATATGGCTAAAAATCCTTTAAAAATTCATTAAAAATTCTTAATAAAATGATGTGATTATTCCTCAAATTCTTTCTGTAATTACTGATTAATAAATCAGGTGAAAACATTTTTTGCAAAATGTTTGAAAAATGGTTTGAAAATCTGTGTGAACATCTATTGAAAACTATTTTGAAAATATTTTGTTACATGTTTTCAACCTTTGTAAAAATGTGTGGTTTGTAAAAATTTATGTTCTTTGTGTGAAATAAAATGTTTGAAAAATGATTTGCAAATGGTTTGAAAAATGGTTGCAAAAATATTTGAAAAACCTATATATACTGTTTTGAAAACCGATTGCAAAATGATTTTCAAATGAGTGTACATGTTTGTAAAAATGTTTGTAAAAAATTATTTTGGACTATAGTCTTCAAAAATTGTTTGAAAAACCTTGTGTCAAATAAGTTTGAGGAATACTAACATCACACCAAAATCCACTAACTATATATAGATGTATAAAATTGATCACTTACCCTGTAAATTCTTAAAATCCACTTCTTGTATATATAAAGAAGCACTCCCGTGTACATATTTTCACCTAGTTTTTAGCCAAAATCTTTTTGTTTCAAAAATTCCCAAAAACATTTGCAAAATTAAAATCCAAAAACATCTGAAAAATCTTTTTGAAAAATACAAAAAAAATTGCATCTGCATGTGCATGCATCATCTTTTCAAAAATCCATAAAAAAGTTCAAAATCTCTGAAAATTGCATCACAAAAATATTTTCTGCATTGCATTGCATGGCATGAGCATTTTTCGGATTGAGTTTGATAAGTTGAACAAGTCTAAGTAAAATCCGGAGATTGGAGCTTGATTGGACCTTAAAATATACCTAATAACAGGAACCTTATAGGAACTGGGTTTGAGGTACTTCAGGTCTAGTTGACTTAATTCTTTGAGGATCACGGGACTTGGTTCAATGGATTCTTGACTGCCTAAGTAGAGTATTTCGGAGCACACGCACGACTCTTGTTGATAATGACCTAACTTGGACACCTGCACCTTTCACATAGCTCTCCACGGATGAGGTGGTAAGGAGGCAGTTTCCTTTGGCTTGGGGTAGCATATGAGGGTAGTACTTCTAGGCGGAACCTCTCTTCTTCTTCTAGTGAAGGAAGTGCACCTCAACTTGGTCTAGTGGTGATGAAGGCTAAAGACAGAAGCCGTGGGTTGCAATAAAGCTTCAAAAGAGGGATAGTCTACTGGCTCAAGAGGAAAATTTCTTGTATATGCTGCTCATGTAGATATGTTGTACAGATGCAATTGAAAAAAAAATGCAAAAAGAACTCCAAAAAAAGTGGTGGGTCGGATTGAAAATTTAATAATCCCACCGGAGTATGTATATAGTTCAATAAAGCAAAAGCTTATGGTATCCATGTTACATCTCATGAAGCTAGCAGCGGGAGACTCAGCTACACTGGCTGAGCTTCCAAAAGTCTATACTTCTTCCCCCTCTTCTTGAGCCGGTTGCACTTGAACTTAGAAGGGAATACCCCGCTTCTCGAGGAAAGAGTTGCTAGACTGAGGCATTAGAGTTACCAGGTTGGGGGAGGTTGTTTCTTTGTCACTTCTGAGGTGGGGAGCTACATATCACTTACACTGTACGAGTCAGACTCATAGTCGAAAGAGTTTGCGTATGAGTTGAAGTATTTCTGACCTGGCTATTGAGGAGACTTGGACAGAGTTTTGGGATTCTCAAGGACTGTTGGATTTCAAACTTGGTTCTCATTAAGGTTCCGACCGCACTAAATTTCTAAAGGTCCGATTTAAGCTCCAAACTTTGATTTTGCGAAGACAAGTTCGATAATTAAACTTAATCTAATTTTCTTCTTTTTCTTTTCTTTCGTTTCTCTTTTTGCACTTATTGCATAAGTGTTTGCTAGGGACTAGCAAAGGTAAAGTATAGGGGGATGATGAATCCACATTTCATCATCTTTATTCTATCATTTTGGCACCAAAAACCCTAGCAAATGCCTGTAAATAGCATTAAAACCATCATCTTAGCATCCGTGCATGTGCATTCAGATTGTGTATAAATCACTGTAATTAAGGCCAAAATTATAGAATAAATAAAGAAAAGAAAAAGAATAAAATATTGTAAATATTTTATGATCCAAAACCCCCGAGACCTAGGCATCTTGATGAATAGGTCGACAAGGAATAAAGTAGGGGGAGATAAGGTCAGATACACAGATAAAATACCTATATTTTTTATTCATTCTTTCTTCATTTTGGGACCTATTTTTGGTTCCACTTTTTGTACATCAAATAAAGAAACTTTGTACACAAAAGTTGTAGATAATTTAATAAAGAAAAATACAAAATTGATTTCACAGAAAAATAATGTACAGATAAAAAGTTATGGTCTGAATAAAAATCCAGAATGCCAACTTCCCAGACCCGTATCTCACAATTAAAAACTCCAAATGCAGCGTACTCACCTTTAATTGTATATAGAATAAAATAATCTATTTTATGGTGGTGGTTTCGCATTTGGCGGAGCTACGGTCTGAAAGTTGAGTTCTGGACCCTCGTTGTATAAGTGTACAGATTAAAATATTCACTTTATTCTTTATTCATTATTTATCCAATTTTATATTTTTATAATGTTGTAAATATTATTTATAATAATTATGTACATTAAAATCAGAATAAAAATGTAAATAAAACTCAAAATCAAAACACTTGTATAAAGAATACATAGGTATATTACCTGTACTTATACCTATACTTTCTATATGTATATACAAAACAATTCATAAAAATAAAATAAAAATACATTTGTGTATATAAAAGTATTTTATAATTTTAGAAAATAATAAACAAAAATAAGTAGATTAAATACACAAAATAAAAATAAAATACTAAAATACATAGATAATATACCTATATAGGGGTATAAACGTAAATTTGTAAAAATATCAGTCATAAAAATAAATAAAAATCGGAATAAAATACTACATAAAAAAATAAACATTTTTTATTTTTTACCCAAAAATTAATTCGGCCTTTTTCCATTTTTAAACGAATTAACAAAACATTTTTTATTATCTTTTTTCTGGTTGGTCCATGTGGACCAACCAGAAGCTAGCGACTGTTGACCAGCAGGTCAACAGCCCGTCCTTCGTCTACTGTAGCTCTGGCGCGCCTGGGTTTTTGCCCACCTTGGTGGATTTTCCTAGGCCGACTCGTTCGTCCTTTGCCGCCGCTTCCTTCATGGAAGTTGCGCCGCTCTGATCCATCTCCATCGCCGCTCCATCAGATCCACTCAGATCTTCTTCCTCCACCCGTGATCATGCCTCGAAAACACGCACCCAACGCTCTTCAAATACAACCCACCATCTTCCTTTCTCGGGTTGAACCGCATTTCATCCAGTTCCCCCCCCCCTTCTTTGGAGTCGCTCAGCAAGGTGGAGGTGACAGCTCCAAGTTGCACCTTCGAAGAGGCGGAGTTGAGCAAGCTGGGCGTGTTCCACCATCACCTCCGGCGGTCGTCCCCGTGAGGTATTCTCCCTCTGGCCATTGGCCATCGAGGCTGCCATCCATCTCATTCCCCTCCCCATTTTATTCCTGTTAGTTCTAGGATCATTTTCCCCATCGTTCTCAGTCGAATCGATCATCTCCATCACCTAATCGATCACCTCGCCGGAGCGCAACTCCGGCGAGACCCTATTGCGCTTCCCAGTCCATTTCGAGAGCCATTTGAGGTCGAGGCATTTTGCCCTCGACCTCCCTAACTTTTTGGTGCAGGTATTGAAACCCATCGCAGCTTCTGGAGCGTTTTTGCCCTCTCGCCGGAGCACCTGGAGCCTCGCAGCTCCGCCACCTCCGCGCGAGAGCACCGGCGTTCGCCGGTGGATTTTGAAGCCTCCAGACGTCAGCCGACACCTGCAGGAGCATCCTCGGCCACCTTGAAAGCTCCAGCGTCGCCGTGGTTGGCCGGAAGAGCTCGGAGAAGTTCGCCAGACCGGAGCTCCTCCGTGCTCCTCCCTCGACCTCTGCTACCGTTCGATCAGCCTCTGTTCTTCGTGGAGCACAGCCACCGTCCGATTGAAGGCCCCAGGCACCGTCAGATCAGGGGCTGAGATCTAATCTCAGCCCTCCGCTTCCGAAGGGGTATCGGCGCGCCTCGCATCGACACGTGGATAAGTGGGATGATCCCCACCGTTTGATCGCGCCTTTGCTTGGGTATTTTGCAAAAACCACCCCAAGCGTTTTTGTATTTTATATTAGTACTAAATCTTTCATTTGCAGCTATTTTAGTTTTGTAATATTTATCTTAAGGCCCCCAAATTTTACGTATTCACAAAAAGGTCCTCGGCCACGTCATCTCACGTGCCCGTGCGCGTGAGGTGTGTGGCCATTTTGCAGACAGACCCTCGGCCTTTGGGGTATTTCGGTTTAGTCCCAGAACTTTTGTATTAAGTGTTAAACATTTGGGATATTTGCATACAAGCCCCTGATAGTTTTGGTCATTGCCTTTAGGTCCCTGCCAGGCGCGTGTTTCGCACGTGTTCGGCTTGGGCATTTTACGCTAAGGCCCCTCCGGGTTTTGTTATTTATATTTAGTCCAGTAAATGCAAGTTTTAGTGTAATATTTTGTGGAAAATTGCATGTATGCCCCTGGATGTTTCAATATTTGCACTTATGCCCTTGCCAGGACTGTTTAATGTTTGGATACTTGTTCTAATTGTTTAAAATATCACTTTAAGTCCAAAAATTCCACAAAAAATAGACTTAACTTCCTGGATATGTGTACTTTAACGCTATCTAATTAGTTTTTGATTTTATTTTATTTTCCTATTTATTAAAAATCAAAAACAGCCTTTTTGTGTACTGTCTACCTTAGAAAATACCAAAAAAATATTAAAACATCTCCAAAAATTCCCAAAAATTCACCTAGTGTCTATTTTATCATCTTTTAGTGTCAGTCCAAAAATCAGTAAAAATTTCAAAAGAAAAACACTAAAAATATAAAAACACTCAAAAACTTCAAAAAAATATAAAAAATAGTAGAAAAACCCAAAAATTGCAAACTCAGCTTCTGTTTCTTCCTTATTTTGTTACTTTTATTAGAAAAATAGTGTGAAATATTTTTGCTACTGGTTGCTATTTTTAGATTACATTTTACTCACAGCCAGCCTTGTTTGCACTGTTTTCTCTTATTTCAGCTTTTAAAAATCCCAAAAACACCTAGAAAAATCTCCAAAAATCATAAAAACAGTAAAAAACCTTAAAAATACCAAAAACATTTATTCTCTGAATTTTGGAGCATTTTTGTGCATTTTTATAAATATTTCACTTTGCCTTGTCTTATATTGCCTTTACTTCCCAATATTAAAAAATAATAATAAAATATAAAATATAAAAATCAGAAAATCAAAAATCAAAATACAAAATTAAAAATAAAAAAAATAATAATAAAAATTAAAAACCCACAAAAACTGTAGTTGTTTGCCTGCTTAGTGTAGACACTCCACACACACACTTGTGCATTCATTTGCTTGAATTACACTGTTTGCTCCCTGTGTTCGAACTCTCTGCATACTTTCCCTTTACATCATTTGTGCAGAGTTAAAAATAAATTTTAACTCCACATTGTTTCTAATTTATTGATCTTAGTATGGGTTAATTGTTGATCAAATACGGATTTCATTTGAGAGTCGCAACAGCGACGGTTATCTCCGCCTTGTGTGAGATACCAAATTTAGACCCTCGTGAGATCCGTGTTTATCAGTGCGCTCCGGCGAGGATGGGCGATTAGGCGAATCACACGATGGATTTCAAAATGTCTTGAGGGCTTTCGTTCCTAAGACTCAGACTAAGCTAATGCACGAAAAATCAAGGGATGAAATGGCTTCCTCGACGGTGTAGACCGGAGGGAAGGTTACCTCAACCGCCGGAGTTGCGGGAGGTGGTGGAGACGCCTCCGACCTCGGCTGCCTTGGCTGAAGGCTTCGCGGTGGAGCTGTCACCTCCTGGAAGCGCTGGAGCTCGGAGTAGGCGCGAGGGGTGGACCGAAGGTGTTCAAATTCGAAAGGAAAGAAGGGGGGCTCGTTATATTTGGTTTGACCCTGAGTCGCAGGGGTCCAAAGACCAAGAGATCTGGAGCGCATCAGTGATCCATGTCCCGATGTAAGATATGGGCGAGCCTCCTCGATCATCGATGAACAAAAGTCAAGAAGGCGCTAGCACGAGATGAGGTACCTAGCGTCCTCGAAAAAATCAAGAAAACGGCCCAAAAATGAGCCTCTGACAAAGCTACAGGGGGTAGGGCGTCCAGTTGACCGAGGTCAACTGTTGACCCCTCCTGGTTGGTCCACGTGGACCAACCAGGAAAAACCCTGAAAATTAATTTGTAAAATCAATAAAAATGGAATTAGGTAGAATTAATTAAAAGTTATAAAATAAAAAATGCTTAAATTTTTATGTAGTATTTTATTTTAATTTTTTTATTTTTATGACTTATATTTTTATAAGTTACCTTTTTAACCCTATATAGGTATAATACCTACATATTGCATCTTTTTATTTTTATTTTGTATATTTTAATTTTATTATTTTTGTTCTTATTTTGTAAAATTATAGAATACTTTTATATACACAAATATATTTTTATTTTATTTTATTGATGTGTTTTGTACATTTAATAAAATATAAGTATGAAAAGTATAGGTATACATATAGGTAAGGTACCTATATATTTGATATATACAAGTATTTTTATTTGGATTTCTTTTGTATTTTTATTTTGATTTTAGTACACATATATATTACAAGTAATATTTACATAATTATAAAAATATAAAAATGAATAAATAATGAATAAAAAATAAATTGAATATTTTATTCAGTACAGGTATACAATAGGGGTCCAAAACTCAACTTTCAAACCGTAGCTCCGCCAAATGCGAAACCACCACCATTAAATAGATTATTTTATTCTATATACAATTAAAGGTGAGTTTGCTACATTTGGAGTTGTCAGTTGTGAGATACGGGTCTGGAAAGTTGGGATTATGGATTCTTATTCAGATCATAACTTTTTATCTGTGTATTCTTTTTCTGTGAAATCAATTTTGTATTTTTCTTTATAAAACGATCTACAACTTTCATGTACAACGTTTCTTTATTTGATGCATAAAAAGTGGAACCAAAAATAGGTCCCAAAATGAATAAAGAATGAATAAAATAAAAGGAATTTTATTGGTATTTTTGGCCCTATCCCCCCTACTTTATTCCTTGTCGACCTATTCATCAAGATGCCTAGGTCTCGGGGTTTCGGGTCATAAAATATTTATAATATTTTATTCTTTTTCTTTTCTTTATTTATTCTATCATTTTGGCCTTAATTACAGTATTTTATACACTATTATGATGCACATGCATGGATGATAAGATGCTCTATTTAAGGGTATTTACAGGCATTTGCTAGGGTTTTTGGTGCCAAAATGATAGAATAAAGATGATGAAATGTGGATTCATCAGTGGTCAACTTGTGGTTCTTCCCGCTAATAGCAATTTCTGAACTTAGGGCGATTTCATCGGCTTTGCATTCACATATAGATAGGTTTCAATTCTGCTGAGCATCCTTGCATGTAGAGTGCTGGAGGCAAGGTGAGCATTTACGCTTTAGCATTCATCATCGTTTTTGCCGCTTGCATTGCTTTCCCGCTCCTCTACCTCTGATTTTGATCACCTAGGAGCTTAAAGGAATTGATTCCCCGATAGGAACGTGCATTTTCACTAAAAATCCTAAAAAGTGATAATCAATAAAATTAGGACTGTTAATATTACTTGACCCTAAAACCGATCAAAAAAAGAAAATTCTTTTGGGCGAATAATCCCCTCATTGTTTTCGTTTTACTTGCTCGCGCACACCCTAAGGACTAGTGCCCAAATCCCATCTTCAGCCCTAAGTGTGTGTGCAACTCTTTTGACTTCTCACCTAACTCTAAAACAGACAAGATTGGAAGACCGCATTTTACGGTCTCTACCGAGTTGAGTAGGTGAATCGAGGGTTTGCATTATTTTCATTTTTGTTTGTGATTGTTTTGTGTGTGTCTTAGATCGTCGTTGCGCACTTGCGCCTTCTTCTTCGTTCTCTTGACTTGATCATCGTGCTCTCCCGGTCATTTTCTTTTGTTTCGAGATGGCCGACTGGAGCGTATTTTATCCGGATTTGCGGATCCCTCGTTCACTCCAGCCGGTCCACCTCCTTTTTTCCAGGAGGACTTTGCTCCTGACTTTTGTACATATCCGCCTCAGCCACAGTATCAGACCTCGGATTTCTACCCACACCCACCTCCACTTCCGTATTCTCCACCCTCACATACACCCGAGGCCGAGCTGTTGGAGTCACCTTTCATGGAGTCCGCCCTTAAGCACTTGACCCAGATGATGGATGATATGAACAGAGGATTGACACCCTCACTAGTACCAATAAGAGCGACCATGATATTCCACCATTTGATGATATGGTTCACTCGAGGATTTCCATGAGAGCTTGCAATCGCCCAAAATACAAAAAAATGAGAAAAATTTAAAAACACAAAAAGAGAGCGGGAGACTTTTGATCGAGTCAGACTATGAGGAGAGCGCCCACTTGCCAGATCCTTTGTCCACACATCCATTCACACCTTGTCCCACCTCTGACCCTGAGGATGCCGCTGTACAGACTGCTCTTGGCATGCCTCGTGTATATGTTGATTCCGACTTCCTCCCTTGTATGGAGGAAGTCCAAAAATTCAAAAAAATGCTGACTGAACCCGAAGTGGTGGCCACCATTCATGAGATTATCCGTGCCCCACTTCAGCAGGCCATGACCCAATTATCTGCTCCTCTTCCCAAGAAGAGAAAGCGGAGGAGCAGATCTGAGCGTCATATCTTGACCATGGCCACTGCCCACGCCATCTCACACCGTCCCATTCCTCGGAAGAGGAACACTGCCACACCTTTCATTAGTTGCACCATCTCTGACCACACATGTGATCGCACTCTCCTAGACGGCGGTGCTTCGATTAGCATCATACCCTTCTCGTTGGTACAGTCTCTTCACTTAGGGCCTCTCAAGAAAACCAGGATGATCGTACAGTTTGTTGATGGATCAATAAAGAGGCCGAAGGGTATCCTTGAAAACGCCGTCATCTCGATTCATGGCATGAGCTATACTGTTGACTTTGTCGTTTTGCCCATGGAGACCTCCACAGGGGAGCACTCTCCAATCATCCTGGGACGACCATTCCTCGCTTCTGCGAGGGTCGTTATTGATTACGGATCAGGAGAGATTCGCTTCCGTCCTGTTGACGAGAGCGAAGTGTTGATCACCGCACCTACTGTCGACCAGAGACCTGCACCTGATGTGACCTCACCTATCTTAGCTGATCTCGAGGACCATGACCTTGATGATATTATCAGAGAATTTTGCTGCTTATTGGATTCCACTGAGACCCGAGAATTCCTCCCTGTTGAGGAAGACTCAGAAAGCATGGACCTCGACGTTCCTTCTTACGTGACTTGGCGATGTGTTGATGATATCCGCGGGATTTACACGATAGACACCATAGAGCGGAGGGCAGATTTAGAGACTATACAGGACAGACATGCTCTGACTACTTCCACTGATGAGTCCACTCCGGCAAGTATAGGGGGATGATGAATCTACGTTTCATCATCTTTATTTTATCATTTTGGCCTTAAAAACCCTAGTAAATGCGTGTAAATAGGCCTAATCCATGCATTTTAGCATTCATGCATTTGTGTGTAAATATTGTATAAATTGCGGTTTTTAAAGCCAAAATTATAGAATAAAGAAAAGAAAAGAAAAAGAATAAAATATTGTAAATATTTTATGACCCGAAACCCCGAGACCTAGGCATCTCGATGACTAGATCGACAAGGAATAAAGTAGGGGGAGATAAGGGCCAAAAATACTAATAAAATCCCTTTTATTAATTCATTCTTTATTCATTTTGGGACCTATTTTTTGTTCCACTTTCTATACATCAAATAAAGAAACTTTATACATGAAAGTTGTAGATAATTTAATAAAGAAAAATACAAAATTGATTTCATTGAAAAATAATGTACAGATAAAAAGTTATGGTCTGAATAAAAATCCAGAATGCCAACTTCCCAGACTCGTATCTCATAAACGAAAACTCCAAATGCAGCATACTCACCTTTAATTGTATATAGAAGAAAATAAGCTATTTATTGGCGTTGGTTTCGCATTTGGCGGAGCTACGGTTTGAAAGTTGAGTTTTGGGCCCCTATTGTATACTTATACAGATTAAAATATTCAATTTATTATTTATTTATTATTTTCATAATTTTATATTTTTATAATGTTGTAAATATTACTTATAATAAATATGTACATTAAAATAAGAAGAAAAACCTAAATAAAAATAAAAATAAAATACTTAAAAATAAAATACATAGGTACCCTACCTATATGTATACCTATACTTTTTATACTTATAATTTATTTAATATACAGAACATATCAGAAAAATCAAATAAAAATATATTTATGTATATAAAAGTATTTTATAATTTTACAAAATACTAAATAAAAATAATAAAAATAAAACACCTAAATAAAAATTAAATACTCAAATACATAGGTATTATACCTATAAAGGGCATAAATGCAAACTTGTAAAAATACATCTCATAAAAATAAATAAAAATCATAATAAAATAATGTATTAAATTATAAACACTTTTTATTTAATAACCTAAATCTAATAAAATAATCTACTATTTTAAAATGATTTTTAAGGTATTTTTGCAGGCTTTTTCCTGGTTGGTCCACGTGGACCAACCAGGGGGGTTGGAAAGTTGACCCGCGGTCAACTCTCCGACCCCAGCCTGCTGGATGTCAGAATGCGTTTTCTCCCTTCTTCTCCCTTTTTTCTAGGACGATCCTTTCACCGTTCGGCCTAGATTTCTTCTGACTTTTTTCTCCCCTATGACTGATCATACACGCCCATCGATTGTCTCGGGGATTGGATCAATGGCGCACCCGTGCTCGCGCCTCGAAGTTCGCCTCTCCACCATGTTTCAAAAGTAACCCAAAACCACCCATTTCAGTTTGAACCCTCTTTTGACCGATTTTCCTCCATTCTCTTCGGCCCTGGATTGAGTGATGTGACAGGGACCTCTCCGGCCGTCGAGGGGCAAGGATTAGCGGGCCGAGGAGTGGCTCCACCCATCTTCGGCCAAGCTTGGCCGTGAGGTCACTACCTTGGGTTTTTGGACCCTTGAGGTCATGTTTTTACTCTGTTTTTCTTTGCTTCAGTAGTTTATTTTAAATATAGGATCTGTATCAGGTCGTCATATCCGCATTTCATCACTCGATCGCCAACCGCCGTCACCTCGCCGGAGCTTGCTCCGGCGAGTTCCCATTCACGTTATCCGCGCCCTATTTCACCGCGATCATCCTGGGAACCACTATCTGCTGTCGTGGGCTTCGTTTTGCAGGTCCCAGGTGCCGCAAGATCCCTCAGGGGGTCGGTTTTTGCTAAGTCTCGTGCCGCCTGGTGCTTCCTCCCCTTTCCGACTGTCGCAGCGGTGCTCCGGTGGTCTAGCACCTTTTTGAAGCCACTGCCTATTAGGAGAAGCTTCCAGGAAGATAAGAGGGTCATCGATAATGAGAGATATAGTCCGAGCGTGAAGATTTTGCACCCCCAACTCCATCCACGCCGAGTTCATCGGCGGTTCTTCCAGCGCCCCTGCGCGCCGTCCGATTCCGCTGTGTTTTTGGCGTGGTACAGCTACCCTCGGATCAGACCGTCCTCCTACCATTCGATCGCCTATTGAACTTCTAATCTGGATCGTCGGCCGCGAAGAGGCATCGTGCGCTAGCGGAGTGACACGTGGATAAGTGGCCGTCTGATCCGCCGTCCGTGCCGCATATTAGTCTGGGTAATTTGCATTTAAACGCCCAGCTATTTTTGTACTCCTTAGTTGCTGCTAAAACTTTTATATAAGGCTTTATCTTTTTTGTCATAATTGCAATAGAACCCCCGCTCTTTTAATTCCTTGCGAGTGGGTCCCCGCCAGGTCGCGTGCTTCGCATGTGGCCCCGACGTTTTTGCAGGGACCCCCCAGTGTTTTTTGAGCATTTGCTGTTAGTGCTAAAACATTAGACTGTCGTATAAAACTTTTAGAATTTTGCAATCAAGCCCTCCATACTTCTGGTAATTGCGAGTTCATCCTTGCCAGGCGCGTGCACCTCACGCGCTCCTTGGCGAATTTTGCTGAACCCCCCTTGCGCCTTTGGTTATTAACATTTGGTCCAGAACTATCTAATTGCAGTTTATATTTTGTGCGCAAATTGCATTGGGGCCCTACAACTTTCTAATATTTACAAAAACGCCCCTGCAAACATGGTTTTTCTTTTTGTTGCTTGTATTTTATGCATGCATCTATAAACCCCAAAAAAATCTCCAAAAATCACATTAAGCTCCTGCTGTAGTGTAGTTTATCATCATATTTTTATTTTTCATAATTATTGCATTTTTATATTTATTAAAAATAAAAATAGCCATTTTCAGCATTGTCTAGCTTATAAAATCCATAAAAAATATAAAAACACCCCCCAGAAAAATCCCAAAAAAATATATATTGTCTACTTTAGTTTGTTTTAACTCCAGACCAAAAATCATTAAAAAATACAAAACCAAATTCCTAAAAATTGCAAAACCCTAAAAACCTTTATAAAAATCCGAAAAATTCCTCAAAAATCCTAAAAATACAAACTTTGTGCCTACATTTTCCTTATTTCATCATCTTTAAGTAAAAATTGAATTGGAGAATTTTTGCCACTGATTTCCATTTTATTTCTCCATTTTAGTTCCAGCCTTGCATTTTTGCTACTGTTTTCTTTATTTTGCTAATTAAAAATACCAAAAACATTTTAAAAATTACCCAAAAATCACAAAAACAGTAAAGAATCCTAAAAATATCAAAAACATTTTATTTCTGAATTTTTTATTATTTTTGGATATTTTTACACATATTTTGTCTTGTCTTTTCTTACATTGTCTTTATTTTCCAATATTGAAAATTAAAAAAATATAATATAAAATTATAAAAATCAGAAAATTAAAAATCAAAATACAAAATTAAAAAATAAATTAAAATAAAAAAATTAAAATTAAAAACCCACAAAAATTTCCTTTGATTGCTTGCTTAGTGTAGACACTTGACACACACATTCACTTGTGCACCAATTTTTGAACTACCATGTTTGCTCCCTGTGTTCGAACTCTCTGCATACTTGTCACTATACACCATTTGTGCAGAGTTAAAAATAAATTTTAACTCCACATTATTTCTAATTTATTGATCTTTAGTGTGGGTTAATTGTTGACTTTAGTCCAGATTTAGAGTGGTCAATACACCGACTGAGTTCACGCTTTGTGTTGAACTTAAGACCGCCTATTTTTGGCTAAATCAATATGTAATGAGGGCATGAATCTAAACCTTAATAAAACTAAACTTGGGTGGATATGTAATGAGGGCATGAATCTAAACCTTAATAAGGGGAAACATAGAGAGTAATCGCGATGTATATTTCGTGTTTCCAATCGTTATGTCGAAAGAGAATACAAGGTCCCATATAGGGCAGCTATCCTCCCAAAGCCCAAAATTAATGGCATGCGATCCAACTTGCTCCTAATAGTAAGTTACCTCTTTATCACGAGTCTTGTAATCAATTATCCAGCTCATTTTTTGTTCATGCAAGTTTATATAATGCCATTGTAAAAAAGGCATTATACTTTGTTTTGTTAGAATCCGTTTATGCATATTTTTCTGTTCACTTATCTCTCTGTCTGTCTCTGCACCCCCCCCCCCACTTTCTGTTTTTTCTTTAACCCGTGGAAAACCCTAACTCCACACCTCTTCTTCTCTCCCACCCTTGTCTCCTCTCTTCCCTCTTTCTCGTGTCGTCGCCTTCACCAACCACCACCTCCTCCCTTTTGCCACCACCCCATCATGCACCGTCGCCTCTTCCTCTCGCTCCAAGGCCAACTTTTCCTGCTACCAGACCTGCTCCGTCTTCCTCAACACCGCACCCCTAAACCCACCACCGCCCGACGATCTTACACGCACCTTGGATATGCAATCGCTGCCAGAAAAAAAACTTAATTGTTGCATGCCTTCTCCATCTTGTTGTGGGTAACATATGTTGCCATCTTTCATAATTGTTTCCCTGTCTTTTGATTGTGGATTGTCATGCAAATTTTTTTTGGTGGAAGATCAAGTTGCTTAAATTTTTATTACATTTTTTTATCGCTAGTGTTCATCGTTTATACCAACTTTAGAGCTTTTTTCGGATCTAATTTTTTTATGATTGTTTTCCTTCCGTAACTGCATGTAGGTTGCATCATTTTAACGCTGGAAAGCTGAAAAGACCGCAAGAGTTTCGTTAAAATCTGAACTCTACTGTGCCTAGACAGTGAAGCTGTAGAAACTGCAACCTCACCTCCCTTAGCTCCGACCAAGGTTCTCTTCTATTAGGCCATGATATGCCCATATATCGTTGTCACGTCTCATGCGGGGAGGATACACGATCCGTTCGATCATGCTCTGACCCATTGTTATGGGGTCATAAATCGACCATGCATGCTCTAACGAGTGCTAAATTTCAATGTATTCCCAAGTTATTTGAATGGATCATGGATATCCGTGGGTACCTGTGTAATTTTTGGTAACATATGTCATCTAGCATGGAAATATTCATGTGTGTATTTGTATGATTTAATTTAACATGTGGTGGATCCCTTCTCGAGATTCTACCCTCATTAACATTCAACAAAATATAGAAATATGAAAATAGTATTATGAAATTAAACTCCATCAATCCCACGATACATATGATTATAATTAAGACAAAACAAGACACATGTATGTCCAATCTGGCTAATAGATTCCAGCCAAACCCTAGTTCATCCTATTTGC
Source organism: Ottelia alismoides (assembly GCA_037367405.1). Classification (NCBI taxonomy): domain Eukaryota; kingdom Viridiplantae; phylum Streptophyta; class Magnoliopsida; order Alismatales; family Hydrocharitaceae; genus Ottelia; species Ottelia alismoides. The sequence goes on along the minus strand of JAZKJV010009652.1, from coordinate 217,734 downwards.
AATATTTGTAAAAATAGGATCTAATTGGATATGATTATCGGGAAAATATGAGAAATAAAATAAACCTGGAATTTTCCTTGTAAAAATAGAAGGTTAAAGAAAACAATATCCGTATGCATTCAGACAAGTAGCTGAATAATGATTAAGCGGTATGCGGGGGCATGCCCAGTTCTATGTTGTTTCCTAATTTTTATTTTAAAAATAAATAACTATCTAAAAAATATTATAGTTGTTGAATACATGGTATATAAAATGATACTTCTTGTAAGAACACTTAACAAAAAAAAACTTTTTCTTTGCTTTAATACACATCCAATAACTATTGAAGTACACAAAAAATATTTAATTAGTTTAATGCATACACTCAAGAAGTATATATCCAACAACTATTGATTATAATATTAAACATGTGATCATATGCAAATCCAACAACAATAATTTCAATACTTGTTTTAATTTAAGTTTTAATAAAATATTCAGTAATCATAGTTTCAACATTTGTTTATGATTTACATTTCAATGCATATAAGTTTCAATTCATATACGTTGTTGAAAAGAGGAATGAATGATATGTTTATTCCATAGATCCAAGGTCTCTTATATGGAGAGAAAACCCTAGAGAGTACAAGGGTTACAGAACATGAAGGTCACTGGGGGTTACGGAACTTGAAGGATCACATATGTTTACAGAACCTGAAGGGTCACGAGGGATTACGGAACCCAAAGGGTTACAAACATAAATATAAATATAATAACTCTAACACTCCCCCTCAAGCTGGAGCCAGGAAAGCTGCAACTTATAACAAAAAGAAAAAGTATACACCACATCTTCACATGATGCATCGTAATAACATATATTCGTTGTTGGTAGAAGACATCGCTCGAGGAGAGTCTGCGACTTTCAGGTCATCGAAACATATTTCTACCACGCATGTAGAGTCATTGTGATATCAGGTCACCAGAACGTATCTCTATCGTGCCTGCAGGTTATCGGAACATATCTTTGTCGTGCCTGAAGAAGAATCGTTGTAGAAGAAGTCCAATGAGGAGCATTAGTCGGGTCGTAAAAGAAGAAGTATATGTCCCGACGAAGAAGTCGATGCTCGGTAAAGACGGGTGATTTGAGTAGTAGTCTGGAGTGTTAGTCTGACAGTCGTGGTAGGGAAGCAGATGTCATGAAGAATCATCTCTGACTCCTCTTTTCTCCCATACTTGATAGAATAAAGAGTATGGAACATCAAGTTGGGAGAAACAAAAAGTTGGGGGAAACAAGTCATAGTGAAATAGGGGCAGCTGGAAGGAGGGGGCTCCAAGCAGTGTCGGTGATGCAGAAGATGCTGCTGGAGTTGCTGGGGCCTCAGGTGGCGCTTTAGATACCACTGGAGGTGGCAGCTGGTGTTGCTAGGGACTCAGACTGCCTTGCACGAGACCATCAAATCCACGAGCGACGTAGGAGATCTATCCCTCTCTCCTTATCGACGGAGAGAGAGCTGGTTGTGGCGGCGGATTTGGGGTATTAGGCTCCGATCTAGGATCGTCGCTCTGGTAACATGTTGAGAATAGGAACGAATGATATGTTTATTCCATAGAGCTTGGGTCTCTTATAGAGAGAAAACCCTAAAGAGTACAATCGTTACAGAACCCGAAGAATCGCTAGGGTTACAAAACTTGAAGGATCACAGATGTTTACGGAAATCCGAAGGGTCACGGGGGGTTACATAACCCAATGGGTTACAAACATAACTGGTAAATATAATAACTCTACCATACGTAAAAGTTACATGAGTATAGCTGAAGTACTGCTTTATACACGTAAAAAATATAAATGATGTAAGTTACCAGATTATTGAGACAAGAGGCAACGACAATTATCCATTAATGATTGGGTACTCAAGAGAAGCACCGATAAGATGTTGATCCGCTTAGAAGGTGGAGCAGCACATGTAAGCAACATCAAGAAATCAAGGCATATGTAGATGATTGTATAATGGATTGATTGAGTAAATCAGTACGGTCTTATGAATAATAAAAAAATATAACTGAAGCCCATAAATTCTTTTAGGATTTGTACATTGCCCCTAGAGGCCGTTTTGGCGGTAGTCAAATTCAGACACAATGCTGACTCCAATTCGCACATACAACAAGAAAACAAGTGAACTTTCTATAGAAAAAATACAGTAGTATCCACAACATTGGATCAAACAAAACATGAAGAAAAATGGACCTTGTGTTTTCTTTAGGTCGGGAGAAAAACAAAAGAACCCAAATCAAATTGAGTAAAACTTCATTAGTAATCCACAACAAACCCTCACCACCCACCAACCCTCTCTTCGGTACCATTGGTTTCCCTTGTCGATCGTCCATGACGATGGTGACACAACCAGTTCCCACAAATTGACTCAATCAAAAAAGGCAAACTTGTTCGCGGACTTGATAATATCGAATTCAAACTCCCAGAAATCTATAGAAAGTTTGCTTGTTTCTCTTTGTGGGTGCCAATTGAATTCGGAATCATGTCCGAATTTGATCGTCGTAAAACCGACCTCGGGGGCAATGTACACATTTTGAAAAAAGCTTGAGTTATATTTTTCGAAATAAACTTCCATCTTTTCATTTTCCCCATATTTTCCCCATGGGTGAGAACATTGAGAAGATGGGGCATTGACGGCAGGGCATGATCCATGGGTGAGGAGATCGGTAGACCCATGGGTATCTCTGGGTTAAAGGGGTGATGAAACATGTTCGACACATGGGTACGAGTGGACCACCGGATCGTAGCCTCGTATCACACGGGTCAAAGAGGGTGGAATAACCAATTCGATATGATTTGCTAGGGACCAATGGGAGTACGATCGACCCTAACAGATCGGTCTGGCACCCATCAAATTCACGAATCATGCACAACCATAGTATAACTGATGAATGCTAAATTCGCCTCATTAATAATGTGGAATTATGTCGTAGTATAGGAGACAAATTTGTTTTAGCAAAAACCATGAACTTTGAATGTCGTGGAATATTTTACTTAGCAAGTCTACCAAGGTCGAACACAGGGACACTGCTGCCTAATTCAGCTATTGAATTTTGATTCATGAAGGCACAATGTCAATTAGTTTCCAATTCAGGTCCTCATGCAATTTATGCTAATTACAAAGCAATGCTATGATGCATGCATTTTTTAATGGGTTTTTATGCAATTTAACGATGATGCATGAGCAAATATGCTAGAGAACATGTATGATGAATACAAGGACACAATTATACCCTAAAAATAATGAGCAATATGATAAAAATGAAATTAGAGGCAATTTAATCCATCATTGAAAAGCGGTCATCTCATCACAACAAGATAAGAAGAACATGTCTCAATTAACACATAAAAATTCACTATAATTAAAAGAGTTTCAAATGAGATAAATAAATATGCTAAAATGTAGAGGACAGAACAAGGATCAAAACGACACTAAAGTCATGCAATTTGGACCTACGATGCTCAAGTTATGCTAAAAACAGTGCAAGGGCATAATTGTAATAAAAATGCAATAAAAATAAAGGATAAATATTGCATTTAGGTCCTTGGAGGGACCTAAATGCAAATAGCAAAAACCACCTGGGTCCAGTTGCAATTTCACCATTTGCGCGCAAGGGCATATTTGTAATTTCAGAAAATCTGGAGAGCATCCTTGTAAATAACCCAGGCACGCACGTGAGGCACGTGCTTGGGGACCAAAGTGTAAATATAAATTCTTTCGGGGTCTTTCTTGCAAATTACCCACGGGAGCAGGCCTCAACTTCGGGCCACGTGGACTCTTCTGGAGATTCGGCGCGAGGCTCGGACCACCCAAGCCTATAGGTTCAGAGTGAAGGCTCGGATGGCGTCTGGTGTCGCCACGTGGCATCATCCTAGCCGTCCGATCCTAGTGATCGGACGACAACTGTGCATTCATCTTCCTCCGCGGGCAACCGGAGGAGGCGGGACTCCGACGACCCGCCCTTGGCTCCGCCGGGCTCCCGTTGCTTGTTTGATGATCATGGGAGCTTGCTGGAGCTCCGGCGGAAGTCTTGGACGCACGACGAAGCTCCATGGTTGATCAGAAGGGCTGCTCGATGAAGCTTTCGCCGGAAGGAAGGAGCTCGAAGGTGCTCCGATGAGAGGTCCGGCTATTGAAGATACATGCATGGGTCAGTGATAGCCGAAGCGTGCGGACGTGATTTGTGAAGTACGTGAAGTGAAATGGGAGCCGGCAGAGGTGGAGAAGGTGATGGCTCAGGCGAGTCCTCCGCCGTGGGGACGAAGGAGTGGAGTCGGGGTGCGAGGGGGTTCTGGAGGAAGGAGATGGGTGCGCGAGGATGCTGGTGGTTGGGCGAAGCTGATGGTTCGATTAGACGAAGGTGACAGTGGCTGAGGGTGGTGTAATAATTCGGAGGAAATCAAAGAAAAACAAAGATGAAAATCTCCTCGCCGGAGCGAGGAGTTGGCGGGGGAATCGGCCTGGGATTAAACTCCGATGAGCTCAGGGGTCTTCGCACAACGGGTTCAGCCGATCCCCGGTGCTCGGCGGCTCACCATAGGCTGCCGCAACGTTGCCGGAGGCCACAGATCGCACATGGGGCGCTGCCATGATCGCTTCGACAACTCCACCCTCCGCTGTCACCGGAGGGCGGAGGAAGCTAGGGAGAACCTCTGTGAAATGGTGGATGCCGGCTACGGTGGCGGGGGAGGGGGTTATATAGGAGAGGATGGTCGGACGTTATGTGGTAGGAGGGGGGTTTCGAAGGGGGTTTTAATGAGGATGGAGTGATGGTGAGGGTGGTTAATGGTGGCGCGAGGATGGTGGAGGGAAGAGGTACGCGGGGCGACCGTTAGGAGTAGGATAGGGTGAGTGTGGTGCCTTCCAAAATAGGAAGGGGGCAGTGGGGCGACGAGGCATAACGCATGGGAAGAGAGGCAGCTGGAGGAGGATGATGAGTCACAGCCGTTTTATCGTGAGATCCAACGGCTGGGATTGGGGCACCAAGGAGCGGATCAGATCTGATCAGAGATCTGATCAAACGGCTGTGGATGGAGCGGGAATGGATGGGTGAGATGGGGGCGGGCTGAGAGGATCCAGCAGTCCAGGAGGGCACCGGGTGTCTAAAGAAGAAGCGGGCCACGTGGGCGGCCCAGGGGGCGCCACGTGGCCCAATGAGAAAATTCAAAAACTAATTACAAAGAAAAATAGAAAAGAAATAGTTAGAGGCCGAATTTGGAAAAAATCAAAACATGAAAGTTGCTCATCTCAATGAGATCTACAACTTTCATGTTGGTCAAAAAGTCAAAAGAGTCATTTATACAAAATGTATTTTTGGGGGTATTTTTAAGGGGATAAAAATACCGATTTTGTGGTTTTGAGATGTTTTTATATTTTTTAGTGTTTTTAAGGGTCAATGAACTATAGACAACTATTCTACCTAATTTTTAGGGATTTTTGAGGATAAAATAATTACAAGAAAATAAAAGGGAATTAAAAGCAATATTTTAATGGTAAAATATATACAATATAATACAAGATAAAAACAAAGAATTACGGGTGGTTTTACTGGATTAATTAAGACAGGAGTTTTAATATGCGGCTTTTATCATGATGAATACGAGATTCATCATACCCCTATACTTAAACCATGCTCGTCCTCGAGCATCTAAAGAATGAAGGATTCGGATTAATTCCTGACAGTGCGCGTGAAATTTACAAGGCTTGATCTTTCGAAGACTCTTGACCTAAGTGATCCTAAAATTCTGGGTTTATCCAAGCCTTAGTCAGAAGGAATCCGACTTCTCTGATTATCATACTCTCTTTTTGTACATATAATATAAGGATATGACATTTAGTGTACTGCATTTCATGAGAGCCGAGTCGATGCATCACTCAAAGTTCCAGTCCCAAAGATCCTCCTCTAGACCTAATCCTCAATACTAGGGAATAAGTCTGTTCTTGCTTCAATCAACCATCTCTATAGTTTGTCAGACTTGAAAGTGTAGACGGACGACCAGATGATGGAGGGACATGGGATTGTATCTATTTTTCTCACCCTCACATTGGAACAAGGGGCCTCTCATGTGCCTTTACTCAACACATGTAAATTATTATTTTGTTGATCAATGTGTCCGTCAAGAGAGTTGGAGTCGTCTGCACCTGTTTTTCTGGGAGTACACCGGGGTGTGTCTTTTCTGAGTATCTAAGATACCTTCGACACCCAGACTTGTATCGCTTACGATGCATAGCCCTTTTATGGTGCCGGCCCGACTCCTTGGTCCTAATTAGCTCTTGGTCCAAGTGGACACTTTTGAAAATGTTTGGGAGCGCTCGCCATTGGTGGAACTCATTCGTATTTTGTCTTTGATATTCAGAGCTTTTTCTCTGTTATTTTATTTCTTTTATTGGCTAGCTCTACTGCTTTTACCACAGATTGGCGCACACTGATCAACAAATTCATTTAAATTTCATCACACCCTGGCACATAGGTAAATATCAAAGAGATAGCATATGAATCTTGTTCACATACTGACTAGGGTTTTGTTGACACTCAGGTTTTCTGAAGCCTTCATTAACTTTATCCCATCCTCGAATGTCATTAGATCGGGTCTAAACTCAAATCTATGATCCTAGTTCCTCAAGTGATATCTCAACTCAGCTCATCAATCATGCAGTTGTGGAAGTGACTGTGCTGATCATATTTTCTTGAAGGTCGAGATGAAGAGTGCAATATAACACTCAAATCTTTCAAACCAGGGAAGTGTGGATAATTAAGTCATAAAAACCCTAATGACTAAGGCATGTTAACTCAGACTCTCAAGATCCCAGAGATCCGGTGTCCTCAAAATCCTCAAGCCTTGCGTGAGTGTGAATGTGTCAGGAATACACCAACTCCTTGGGTTAGTGATTTTTTTGTAAATTTTTATGGGTTTTTTTTAATTCCTCGGAGAGACACTGACTGTCCCATGCTCAAATAAAAGTATACACTTTCCGCCAGTATGGGTGTAAGTACGGGCCGAGGCCCGTGTTACTTGAGGACGGGGCCGTATGCGATGTCCTCTAAACCACCCACTCTGCTAAGGGAGACCGATGTTCCCTCACTGAAAATGCCTACTAAACCTAGTAGTCAGAGTCAACCTCCAAGAAAGATTTTTAATTTTTATAATTTTTTTAAAACAAGAATATTTACAAAAATTAATCCCTCAATTTTTAATTTTTACAGGTTTTTACTCGGTTCCCAAGGTTACCAAAAACCCAGCCCGGAAAATAAATTTTAAAAACTTTTAAAAACACGAGCTAAGGCTAAAGTATATATACGGTATTATACGGTATACCCCCCTATACTTAAAATTTGCTATGTCCTCATAGCACAAGTGCCATGAAGCCAAGGCTCGGTTCAAGTATAGGGTGATATAGCAGAACTGAGAATGAGGGTCCCCCTATACTTAGGCCAAAATTGGCCTAAGTACAAGAAGACGGGACGAGGGATGGATGAGCAGGCAGATCCCCCCTATACCTAGGCTACAAATAGCTGAAGTAAGGTATGCGTCAGGGGGGTGGTTCTATGATACAAGGGTGCGGGGGAGGGGTTCGTGAAATATACACACGGGAGAAAGATTTAGAGATAGGGATAGAGGGAGAGAGAGAAAATGAAATATACAGGAGGAGGGTGGGAGTGAGTATGTGCAAGTGTATGTGTGTGTGTGGGTTTTTTTTGTGTACAATATGCAAAAACTGAAAATAAATATGCAGATGCAATATATATTTTTTTCTTTTTCTTTTTCTTTTTCTTTCTTTTTCTTTTTTTTTCTTTTTCCTTTTTCCTTTTTTTCTCACATGCAATGCAATTTGACTGATAAAAATCTTAGAATTTCTTCATGGCTTCTTTTGCGGCCTCTTCAGCGGAATCTCCCGACTTCGCGCCTCCATGACGATCAAGCGTCCCCGATTTTCATGGGCCCTGCCACAAAAGAGAAAAGTTAGAAACTCAGAGAAATTAAATCAGCAAATAATATGCAAAGAAATGATGCATGAAATGAGGACCTAAAAATTTTTGAAATAATTTAAAAAATCAAAATTCAAACATTAAGCACAGCCGTATTCCCGGCAACGGCGCCATTTGATGAACGCTAAATTTGCCTCATTAATAATGTGGAATTATGTCGTAGTATAGGAGACGAATTTGATTCAACAAAAACCACGAACTTTGAATATCGTGGAATATTTTACTTGGCAAGTCTACCAAGGTCGAACACAGGGACATGAGTGCCTAATTCGGCTATTGAATTTTGATTCATGAAGGCACAATGTCAATTAGTTTCCAATTCTGGTCCTCATGCAATTTATACTAATTACAAAGCAATGCTATGATGCATGCATTTTTTAATGGGTTTTTATGCAGTTTAACGATGATGCATGAGCAAATATGCTAAAGAACATGTATGTGAATACAAGGACATAATTATACCCTAAAAATAATGAGCAATATGATAAAAATGAAATTAGAGGCAATTTAATCCATCATTGAAAAGCGGTCATCTCATCACAGCAAGGAAAGAAGAGCAGGTCTCAATTAACACATAAAAATTCACTTTAATTAAAAGAGTGTCAAATGAGATAAATAAATATGCTAAAATGTAGAGGACAGAACAAGGATCAAAACGACACCAAAATCATGCAATTTGGACCTACGATACTCAAGTTATGCTAAAAACAGTGCAAGGGCATAATTGTAATAAAAATGCAATAAAAATAAAGGATAAATATTGCATTTAGGTCCTTGGAGGGACCTAAATGCAAATAGCAAAAACCGCCTGGGCCCAGTTGCAATTTCACCATTTGTGCGCAAGGGCATATTTGTAATTTCAGAAAACCTGGAGGGCGTCCATGTAAATAACCCAGGCACGCACGTGAGGCACGTGCCTGGGGACCAAAGTGTAAATAAAAATTCTTTCGGGGTCTTTCTTACAAATTACCCAGGCCTCACGTGTGATGCACGTGAGGGCCCAGGCTCGGGAGCAGGCCTCAACTTCGGGCCACGTGGACTCTTCTGGAGATTCGGCGCGAGGCTCGGACCATCCGAGCCTATAGGTTCAGAGTGAAGGCTCAGGTGGCGTCTGGTGTCGCCACGTGGCATCATCCTCGCCGTCCGATCCTGGTGATCGGACGACAACTATGCATTCATCTTCCTCCGCGGGTAACCGGAGGAGGCGGGACTCCGGCGACCCGCCCTTGGCTCCGTCGGGCTCCCGTTGCTTGTCTGATGATCATGGGAGCTTGCTGGAGCTCCGACGGAAGTCTTGGACGCATGGCGAAGCTCCATGGTTGATCAGAAGGGCCGCTCGATGAAGCTTTCGCCGGAAGGAAGGAGCTCGAAGGTGTCTGAAGAAGAAGAAGCGGGCCACGTGGGCGGCCCAGGGGGCGCCACGTGTCCCAATGAGAAAATTCAGAAATTAATTACAAAGAAAAATAGAAAAGAAATAGTTAGAGGCCGAATTTGGAAAAAGTCAAAACATGAAAGTTGCTCGTCTCGATGAGATCTACAACTTTCATGTTGGTCAAAAAGGCAAAAGAGGTCATTTGTACAAAACGTATTTTTGGGGGTATTTTTAAGGGGATAAAAATACCGATTTTGTGGTTTTGAGATATTTTTGTATTTTTTAGTGTTTTTAAGGGTCAGTGAACTATAGACAACTATTCTACCTAATTTTTAGGGATTTTTGAGGATAAAATAATTACAAGAAAATAAAAGAGAATTAAAAGCAATATTTTAATGGTAAAATATATACAATATAATACAAGATAAAAACAAAGAATTACATGTGGTTTTATTGGATTAATTAAGTCAGGAGTTTTAATATGCGGCTTTTATCATGATGAATATGAGATTCATCAATAACCAAACTGAAGTCATCCAAGATTCTCTTGATCATCATTATTACTACCCCGGAACCCTCAGAGATGCCTCCTTCACCAATCAGTCCCCATTCAAACTAAGCATGATGTCCTCGGACTTTCTAACCACATCCATTGCAACAAACCCAATCAATGTAGAACCACCAAGCTTCTTTATATCGGCTCATCATAGCACTCCAACTTTGTTTTCTATAAAAAACCCACGTTCAGTTTCTTGCCAGATAGATAGTCAACCACCACCATTCTTTGCTCCAGGTCACTGATGCAACATGAGAGACTTTACATATTTTTTTATTTATATTTGTTCAATTTATGTCATGGGACAATTTTTAGGTTAAAAAGTTGAGTCTAAATTTTAATTTATTTGAGCATGTAAAAGGTCCATTATATAAGTTATTGTCTTAATTCTTCTTTTTTTATTCGAAGTCATAGTATTTTGTTTATGTGTTAGGATTTAGCCTATATGAAGGTCCCACCCCATGACTAGAGAGACAATTAAATGACAATATTATTTTCTTCACTAATCTCTCACCTCTCTCTCTTTCCTCCCCTCCGCTTGTTTTTCCCAACACGTATGAAACCCTACCCCTAACTTTTCCCTCCGCCGCCCTCTTCCTCCCTTTCTTATCCCTCTTCTCCACGCCTCTACCGGTCACCCCCTTCTCGCCGCCAGCTCAGCCGCCACCCAACACCGCAGCGGACGCCTCTCCAGCATTCAGTGCCATTGAGCCCTCTCCACCACCTTCGCCGCACCCGCCAACAACGCCGCTGCCAGCTGCTCTTTGCTGCCGGCATCGCGGATTGTCAGCCTGTAACCGTCATTGTCGTCGTTTGGATCCAGAGCAACGCACGTTCTCCCCGCCGTTTGTGGTAACGGATAGCCAACTTCCCCAATTTTATTTTTCTGTTTTTTTCTGGTTGTGGACTGCTGTACGATCTTGGATTGGTGAAGAGTTAGTTGCTGTTACCAGCAAAGATTAGCACCAAACTCTAGATCTATCATCTATTTCGGTAAGCACCGCTAGGGGATAAGCAGTGCCCTTTTCTTCCAGCTTTGAGCCATTCCCCACGCATGATTTTGATTGATGTTAGGCTTATTAATCTCCCATAATCATTTATAAATCCGTTACTTGCATTTTGGTTCATTCCTGCCGTCTTTTACTTTATAGTCAGAATCATTTATTTACCACAGTTTTCAAATCATTTAGTTACAGTTGACAGTAAAAAGAGAAAATCCAGTAACCAGCATATTTACATTACTGATAGTATTGTTCCTGGAGAGTTCGACATTAAATTTGGGGTTTCGTCGTTATCACGTGTAGTTGCATCAGTGATCAGTCATGAATAACTCTTGCATTCTAAATTAGCACTTTCAAGAACCAAGAACAGGCGCCGCTGAGATTACACCAATAGATCTCGTCACTGCCTTTCAAGACTTATACATTTCATCACCCTGTCCACCACATTCTCTCGATCGACAACTGCCCCAATTGACATCCCAAGGCTTTGGTCAACTGAATGCAACCACCATGCCTCCTCATCTCCAATATAACAATGAAATCGTTGTTGTTCTATGCACATAAAACAACTATGCCCTCATGCAGTTGACTCATGACATGCAACCCTCTTGCCCCCTGCCTACTAGGACTCAAGGGTTTAAATATCGATTTCGGATATCATATTGACACCATGTCGATACGATATTTCGACGAAATTCCGCCCATATCGACCAGCATTTGTGAAGGAATGATCGGAAAACGCCCCCATATTGCCATTTCGCTCGAACTTTCGGTTCCTTGTCGAAACCGAAATTTTGGTGAAATTTCGTCGAAATTTCGCGAAATCTGAAACCATGCTAGGACTGCGCTACATGCCACACATTGAAAGTGTCATATTACGTTGAATTTCATACCATTCTTGAGCCTCCTGTCTATCTTCCACACCATGATCGAGCCACTTTCATTTACTTTTGAAAGAGAACGCCACATATGAATTCCAAATAAGTGGGGCTAAGATAAAACATGTTAGAATTGTTGCATTTTAAATTTGAAAAGGTGAACCCACCCCGAGCAGCTCCATCCAAATCCTAGACTTCTACAACCAATTAAGATGATGTGACCGCATTTATTAGTATGCACAATGCCATTCAACAGTTGCATTTTGGAATCTCACTATCATACGCACAGACAAAGACTGATATCTCTGCCCCAAATCCTGCTTGAAAATTGCGAGTGAATCCTTAAAATCCAACGGTGATTTAGCTCCGTAAGTAGTTTCCACTTTCCAATTAGGTGCCCATCATTGTCACTGGAGAGCCGCATCTCCAACCGTCATCGATTTGTCCACATTTATAACATTGTTGTTGTCATTCTTAAGTTTGGATCCTCTATCCCATCGCCCAAGTTGATTGTTGACTTGACCATTAAAACCAACATCGAGAAGATTGTTTGCTAACTCGGCACCACACATATGTTGGGAGGGCAAGACGATAGATCAACAAGCCCTGCAGCACAATTGCTAGTTGAATTGCCTCCCCAAGTGGAGGTTGTATGACTGCAATTGAGAACGTGTCATGACACCACGACAATCTATCCTTCTACATCATAAGGAAGTAGTTCTCCAATGCCTCGATGTCATCTTGCACTCCCAGCTACATGGTGGTAAGGAAGCCAAGTAACTTCCCTGCATGATAGCTCCTGCGTGCAAATAATATCATCCTTAGAGAGGATTGCGCCCCAAAGAAGCTGGGAATTATCTCTACTTTGCCCCCCCCTAATAGAATATCTGCAAATAGTGCCTAACATAACATCAAACATATCACCACCCCTCTCCTCAAACCTTCCATGTCCATCATCGTTGTCCACCTCCCTCTCATCATTGTTAGATTCCCCATTCACTCTCTAGACAATTACACTGTATAATTGACTTGATCATGGCTAACCTTGCCATGGCAGAAGCAAACAATTGGACCCCCACTCTCCCTTGGAAAATGACAATGCAAATCACACTAAATGAATAGTGTCCCTGACCCTTCCCTCGTGCTACCATGCCCTCGACGATCCTTTATCTGCCCTAGGGATGTCGCTTTCTTTCTCTGTCAGATCTGGACCATGCCCCCTCCTCACTATCGTCAGCCTCCCTTCGCCTCTATTGCTCACATTGTCTCCTTACCCTCCCCTATTTCCTCTTTCACCTTTTTCTTCCTCTCCTCCCAAGTCCCATCCCCTTGCCCTTGTCATCTTTTCCCATGATCTACCACATGTAATAGGGATTTTTAGTGGGATTTTTTTTGCCCAACATTCACCAATCCATAAAACTCTGAGTTGAACAAGAAATCAAAGACCTTGATTTTTTTTGATTTCCCACCCAATCATAATAGATTAACCTCTAGACATCAACTTCGTTGATATTGTTATCTACTATGAAGATAGTTTTTGGTATCAGAAATTAGATCGTTAACAAAAGGGGATAAAAACACAAGTTCTTGCAACATCACTTGAACTAAAAAAGATTATTATTTTGCGAGATGACCTCGGTATAGCCCAACATGTTTGGTCAACATCAAAACTATCATCACTATATTCTAGGTTGACATCTCTATGACTGATGCCTAGATAGGCATCTCCTACCGTGAAGGGGGTTAGTTTGACAGTACGTAAATGGGAGATGATGTCAGAGGACTGTCTCCATTAGATGCATGTTTGGTTCTCAATCTCGCATGGTTCCCTTTGTTTTGGTGGTGGATCGAATCATTTTCCATTAAAGAAATGATGCATAAGTCTTGAGGTGGTTGTGGCGTAAGCCTCACTCCATAGAGAAAATCATGTACTAAAAACTAAAATTGATTGTAATTAATGTGGTGTAAGCCTCATCTCTATGCAAACAACTTATGCTCATTCATAAAATTATGCTATGCGTCAATAGCATGTGCTCAGCCAAACAAGCCTCCTGCAATGACAAATGCATCTGATTGAAAATTGAAAATCGATTTTCCCTCTCTCGTGTCAACATTAAGAGATCCACTGTAGTGATGCTCATCATGCCCATCTGAATCAGTAAAGTGAGATCAAGATGCAAACAATATTAAAACAATATATCTACCATCTAAAAATGATGCACACATAAATATATCATATTAATAGAAGATAGTAGTGCCATTAATGAAAGGCGCAAGGTTAATGATGTACACAGAAGTTACATCAGAGGTTTTGGGAGTTGGAGCGGTTACATGTGGGGTGATTAGGTCAAGGGGAATGGGTTTTGGGACTAGGAGTATGGGATGGGTTCGGGAATCGTTGGGTAGGGTTGAGTTTATAGGAAATTGGGTAAAAATGGCCTAATTTCAGACCTACTTGCTAGTTGGTTAATCATGCTTCGGGCAGCTCGAGCCCCAGGGTGGAACATTGCGTCGGGACAACCTGGACTTGATACGCAATTCCTGGACCCGAATCAGACCTTATGTACATGTGGGCTGGGCCCGGGTCATTTATGAATTTTTGCTTTGTGGTCGAGCAACCCGAACTCGTGTTGGACTGAGTGAGCCCGACCAATGTCAGAAATATTGTGATATATCACCTATATCTTAGTATCGGTGAGATGGAGATATCGATATCATTCAACCTTTCGATTTTCTTGGATATCGGACAATACAAAGCTGATATATCGTCGATATGATTTGTGTGTCAACGATATATCGATGAGACAAGGACTCTTCCAGGTCATATTTCCATTGATATCGCCCCATTTCATCCAATTCTGCCCATTTCGCTTGAAGCTGTTGGAAACTCTTCTCTAACGCTTCTTTGAGGTAAACTCTAGATCTACTCTAAATTTTATGTTGAAATAATGAATTTCTTAGGGGTTTTGTTCTTATTTGTCAGGTAATGCATATTCTGGATTTTTTTGGAAGATTTGAGTATTTAGTGAGATATAGGAGGACACAATTTAGGGTTTTTGAGTTATGTTGTGAATTTAAGTTTAGTTATAAAAGAATAAACTCGGATCTCATGTTCTAGACATAGAAAATAAGATTTTAATGTGCTTTATGTTAATTAAAATTAATAATTAATTAATTTTGTAAATTAAACATTAGATCTGCAATTTATTTTCGTGCTTTATGTCCCCATGGTGGTTTGTCGTGAAATTGATCATCTCAACTCTAGATCTAGAATGTTTTCTTAGCAATTGAAACATCTAAATATAGGTAGTATGTTGATAGTATGTTAAGCAATAGATATCTAAGACTTTACGCATATTAAGCATGTTAAAAATAATAAATATACTAAATCCGAAAATTAAAATAAAAAATAATTAGCAAATAATTGATTGTATCTCTCATATGTCTAAGGAATGTTTGTTGTATAATTTCTTCACAGATTTAGGCTTCAGTAATCAATATCATGGGTTCATGCTCCAGTTTGGGATCTGATGGTTATGGTGATCAGAAGGACAATAGAGAGATTGGTTGGAGATATGCAACACTCTAGATGGAAGCTAATCGAAACCATAATGCAATTTCTGTGGGAAGAGGTTGGGAGGAAGGAAGTATTACGAGACTGAAGCACTATCTTGTTGGCAAAAACAAGAATGTTGCCAAGTGCGCGCATTGTCCCAGAGATGTAAGGGGCTTGATGAAGTCTAAACTTGGGAGAGTTAGAAGGGACAAAGATGTGGAGAGGTACATAAGGGGTGAACAATTCAAAGAATTCATGTTCGAGAAAGAGTTTAATGTCCTTTTCGATTCAGATGACAATGACTTTGTCTACCCGGTGAACAATTCAAAGAATTCATGTTCGAGAAAGAGTTTAATGTCCTCTTCAATTCAGATGACGATGACTTTGTCTACTCCGCTGATATTTAGATTGCAGCAGAGAGGAGGGCATACAAGAGGGAAACAAAAGAATCTATAAGGAGCGAGTTCGAGAGGAAAGAACTCAGTGGTGCACATAGCGACTTTTATGGTGCTACTGGCAGCGGGAGTGGTTCTGGAGGTGCACTAGTACTACCACCCACTAAAAAAGGAGAAGGGATCAAAACCCTTCTTGACGAGGAACATGTCCATACAGTACATGCCAAACAAGAATTTGAGGCAGAAGACGGTTAATGGCATGTTCACCAATGTACGTGAGAGAGTGGGTTAGGCCATCAACAAGCTCTTCTTTGGGGAGAGCTTTTTGGCCAAAGTTGCCAGCGAGCCTTTTTTGCGGTATGCTATTGATGAGATCATCGCTGTGGGAACGAAAGTGAAGGCCACCACATTTAAGGAGATATGAGAGACAACATGGTAGGGGGCGATTCAGATCCACCACGGAACTCTTGGTTCTAAACCCCTCATGATTAGGTAATCTCTTTTACATTATTGCATTAATTTACATTTTTCAATTTATTTTTGTTAGTAGATAAATCTTTATAGCAAAGAAACATTGTCTCATTAATCATAATGTACATTTTTTTGAATCAAATGGCTCATCTCAATGCTATTCACTGTCTTCCATGAACAAAACATGTATCTATGTGTAGCTACTTTGATTCCAATTTTCTAATTCCAAATGTTTATTAATCACCGCCAATCAACCATGATTTCAGATTTCACGGAATATCATCGAAATTTTGTTGAGTTTTGGTTTCGACATGTGACTGAAATTTTAAGCGAAATGTCGATATGAGGGTATTCCTTCACAAAAGTTGCTTGATTTGGGCGAAATGTGACTGGAATTATCGAAATTTTGTTGGAAATTTTATTAAATTTCGTTCTGACATGGTAAACCTTACAATCAACATTAACAACGATATGTTTGATATGATTGATATGTGCGACGTAAGGGTCATAGATGATCGATATGTGTATCTAAATGTATATTTGTAAGTTATTTCATGTTATAAGAACTTGGATGAACTCCATTTCCAATATCTAGAAGTCAACAATTAACATTAACAATGAATTTCGATATGATCGATATGTGTGATATATGGGGTATAAATGATCGATATATGTGATATAAATATGTACTTGTAGGTTATTTGTTGTTTTAATATCTCGGATGATCTTAATTTATGAAAAAACAATAAAACAATCTTTTTTGAGCCATTTCTGACATTTCACTGATATCATTTGATATATCCCGATATATCACTGATATATCCTTTTTCGGGTTGATCGATATGATATCGATATTTCCTACCTTAAACCCGACCTGGCCTGACCTCACCCACAACAAGGGTTTTCATGGGTTCTGCTTCTTCTGTATGTGCCACTCACGTATTCCCAAGTTGTATTGTCCACACCCCTCCCCCCCCTCTCTCTCCCGTGGAAGGAAATATTGCAATATATCGCCAATATATCGATATCGAGATGAGATCGATATTGGTATCGATATGGCGGTATATCCTCCTTTTCAGGCCATTCCTTCACAAAACTGCATTGATATGGGCGATCTTTCGACGATATATCACCGATATATCGTCGAAGTATCATATCGACACGATATCGAAACGATATCGATATTGCCTACCAGGTCTCTCCCCATCAACACATCCCCTTCTCGAGACCCTCCCGACGGACTACAACCACTCCTCAACCCCCTGCACGTCCGTCGGGAGGGTCTCGAGAAGGGGATGTGCTGATGGGGAGAGACTGGTAGGTAATATCGATATCGTTTCGATATCGTGTCGATATGATATTTCGATGATTTATCGGTGATAGGCACACTGCACTACCACCAAACCATCTAAGTGGGTACTATACGTTGATTAGCATCATTGTTTTAATCAATGTGTGTATGAGGCATTTCTGGGAGCTGCATGTTGATTATATATTACCATGCCTTAAATCAATTGATCCCATATTTGGTGTTGTACTTGGGAGCTACGCTTGATCATAAATTACGTAAGGCTTAAATTAATTGATCTCATATTTGGTGCCGTGCCAAGGAGCTTCACATACATTATTGTAATTTGAATTCAACATGTAGCTTAATGTAATTAAATGTGGGCAAGCCGAGCTCGCCTGACCTCGAGCTCGACTTGCGGGCTTAGGGATGGGCATGGGCCCTCGATTTGCCCAAAAAAGTCAGACCTCGTCTCGACCCAAGGCTCGAAGAAAATTGGTGGATTTGGGCCGGGCTTTTCTAGATTGGCCTAAGTTAAGCCTTATGCTCCACCCTACCGAGCATGGCTCGATTTACTAATTGGGCTAAAATTCAAGCTCATGCTCGCCCATATGGGTTCGGGCTGAGGTTGGGTTTGGTGGCTCGAGCTTCGGGTTCGATCAGGTCGGCGCTACTAATGCTCAACCTTGATTATATGCATTCAATATATTGCATGTAGAGATTTCAATCACTAACCAGATAAAATATGATGTCTACTTATGATTCAAAAAATAATGATATTTAATTTCCACCTTGATCTCGCTGTGCGTGATTCGATATGGGCATGACGGGCATCATCTTTCAACGTAAAGACATTATCTTGTAAATGATCAAGGATACTTCTAAAAGATTGATGCTACTTTGCCTAAGGAACATCAATTTTGATATAGAAGCCTTTTTCATTTATTTACAATTGGACATTAAATGCATGTATTGGTGGTATTCACTTTGAAAATCTCTGATGCTCAAATCTGTTATGAAATAAGCATATTGCTCTTTGTCATTAACTCTTTGTCATTAACATTCATGTTTGTATACTAAATGCATGTATTCATGGCATGCCAAGAATCAAATAGAAATAAGTTTGGTATATTAAAATGATAATAGAGAACAACTCATTCACATTGGGCATGCCCCATCATATACGTCCTTCCATTTCTTTGGGCATACACCTATACATTGGAGGTCCTTTTTCTTTCAAAAAATGTCCTTTCACCTCTTAAGTGTATATCCTGATCCCATTGTGCATTATTTGATATGGGCATGACAAGCATCATCTTCCAATGAATCTTCCAATGCGAAGCCATGGCCATTTAAATGATACAAAAGTCACCTAGGCCGTGGTGATGGTGCCAAGTGGCACCACTAGAAAAATATTAACTTAAAAATCATATAAAATATGAAATATAAGATGAACTCAAATGAAAAATTATTCAACATGAAAACTAAAGATTTTAACGAGACCTGTACTTTTTATGTAATATTCAAAACCAAACTAGGTCACAATTTTATGGGCAACAAGTAATGTAAGCACATAGCATAATATTAGCCTATCCGTAATCTAATATATGTGTACGTTTGAGTAATATATGAAATTTATATAATTGACGTGAGAAATTATAAATAAACATTCTATGTTTACAAAAGTTACATGTATACCTATGAAATCTATGACGTTGTATCAAAGGCAGAGCCTTCTGTTCTCGAGCAACTTCTTGAATAACTTTATTTGATATTTATGAGTATATTGAAGTTAGTCTTTTTATTCATATCCATCTTTTAGTCTTCCGACACTGTATCAATCATCTATCTAATACCACAAATGGTCTTTAATAATCCTCGTTGAACAAGGATAAAGTGCAATGATTCAGTCAAACATCTTGATCTCTAACGTCATTATCATTTTTATATTTTTTACGGATTTTATCACTTGTGCCCCTCCGAGATATCGCAATATCAGTTATGCCCCTATCTTTTTGGAAATATCAGTTGTGCCCCTCACTTCTTGCTATTTTATCACTTGTACCCTCGGGTTAGTGACCGTCCATCCACAGTGCAAATGGACGTTAACTTTGAGGACATAAGCGGCATTAATTTTTAAAATAGGGTTTCATGGTCATTTTACACCTTCTTTCCCATCCTCTTCTTCCTCCTCTTCCCCCATCCTCTTCCTCCTCCCAGCTCCGCCCCGAGCTTCCCGCACCTCCTCCCAGCTCCTCTTCCTCCCCTTCTTTTCCTTCCCTCTGGCCTACTCCTCCATCGTCGCCTCCCCTCGCCCCCAGCTCCGTCGTCGCCTCCCCTCACCCCAGCTCCTCCGTCAGCCCCGAGCTCCCCGCCCTCACTCCCACGACCTCCTGCCACCTCCCCTCGCTCGGCTCCTCCTCCCCAGCCATCTCCCGCACCTCCTCCCGAGCCCCAGCCCCTCCTTCCGCC
Source organism: Ottelia alismoides (assembly GCA_037367405.1). Lineage (NCBI taxonomy): Eukaryota > Viridiplantae > Streptophyta > Magnoliopsida > Alismatales > Hydrocharitaceae > Ottelia > Ottelia alismoides. The sequence goes on along the minus strand of JAZKJV010009652.1, from coordinate 197,726 downwards.
ACCTCCTCCCCAACCCCTCCTTCCGCCACCTCCTCCCCAACCCGGCCCCTGCCCGGCTCCTCCTCCCCAGCCCTCTCCCGCACCTCCTCCCGAGCCCCAGCCCCTCCTTCCGCCACCTCCCTACCCCACCCGATCGCCGCCCCGGCTCCGCCTCCCCAACCCTCTCCCGCACCTCCTCCCGAGCCCCAGCCCCTCCTTCCGCCACCTGCTCCCCACCCGACCCCCGCCCGGCTTCGCCTCCCCAACCCTCTCCCGCACCTCCTCTCGAGCCCCAGCCCCTCCTTCTGCCACCTCCTCCCCCACCCGACCCCCGCCCGGCTCCGCCTCCCCAACCCTCTCCCGCACCTCCTCCCGAGCCCCAGCCCCTCCTTTCGCCACCTCCTCCCCCACCCGACCCCCGCCCGGCTCCGCCTCCCCAGCCCTCTCCCGCACCTCCTCCCGGGTCCCAGCCCCTCCTTCCGCCACCTCCTCCCCCACCCGACCCCCGCCCAGCTCTTCCTCCCCATCCCTCTCCCGCACCACTGCAGCCATTACTCCCGAGCCCCAGCTTCCACACCGCAGACATCACGTGGCTCCCCGCTGCGCGCTGATGGCCCCCGTGACCTCGAAGGTCGTGGCAAGCTCGGACTCCGACAAGGATGGTTCCAAGCAATCGAGGTCCAGTGCCTCCTCCCAGATTCACCCTTAATTTTATTCTGACCATAATACCCTTCTTAACCACACCATGGTTTGAATAAACCATGGTTATTTTAATTTTTTGACGGTCAATCTGACGGAAGGGCACAACTGATGACGGAGAAAGAAGTGAGGGGCACAACTGATATTACCAAAAAGATAGGGGCATAACTGATATTGCGATATCTCGGAGGGGCACAAGTGATAAAATCCCTATTTTTAAACCATATCTTTGATTCTTATATTTGGAGCTGATACTTTTGCATGTTCCCTCCCTTTTTGTCTTAAAAAACATGGAAACAACCCCCACAAAGGTCGCCACGTCCTTTCTTCGTGAAGATCGGTTGGTCGATAGGTTGGGGTATTATGTATGAGGCTTGATAGTTTTATTGACACCATGCTCACAAAGAGACTACAAAATTGGATAAACAACTGACCAGTGATCCTCTCCATGATACTGAAAGTGAGTTATTATTGAAGCAAACCGTGTTATTTTGTGAGCCGAAAAGGAACATGCCAATATCCTGAAAGTCTAGAACACATCAATATTCTGAAAGTCTAGCTCAGGAACTTCTGATTTATTACGTAATGGGAACAAGATCCTCGTTGATACGTGCTTTACCTGTCTTTGGGTTTGGGTAGATCCAATTGTAGATTTTACTATTTCTCACTGCTTCATGAATACTGCACAAACCTCTTGATGATCAGCTATCAACAAAATTGTGACCTTCAGCAAAGCTTTTTTTTCTTTAGGTGCCAGAAACATTTGGTTAAATGATCTGAGAGCTGCAGGGGCAGATCCCTACGCCATAAATTTGCAGATCTTCACGACTTTTGAGCAAATATCATCTTAGGCAATTCTAGTTACATATTACCATTACCTGAGACCATTTTCCGATTGACATTCACGTAACCGCTCTATCATCTTTTTAGTGATGGAGCCTGTTGGAGTATGCAATAGAGGGATAATTTGATCTCTCCAAGATCCAATTATCCCCAGTCATGTTTAGTCTCAAATGGATGAGCGACGGGACTTCGGTCTGTCTATGATGTTATAGAAGAAGCCCTACACCACTGTACTCATTGAGAGATTGCAATAGATGATTTGAGGCATTCTCACGTGGTTTTATCCCGCTCCCTCACAGAGTAGGGTTCCACATTAAAACCTGAGTGTTCCATGTTTTATTTCTCTATTTTGTTTGTACTTGTTCCGATTTTGCTTATGCATTTATATTTCAACATGATATCAAAGCAATCGATTTTGGGGTTTACTTTTGAAGATTTTTATGTTCATTTCAGAGCAGTTTGGTTCTTAGATTTGTTCTTGAAGTTATATTTTTATTATTTTTATGTTTTTGATCTTTGTGATATATTCCAAACTTCTGGAGATATTCAATAGTCATCATTCGTATATGCACAAGTTCAAATTCTTGCGCTTTCGAGAGAATCTTGGATTTCTGGTCCATGCCCTCATTTTCTCCAGACTAATTCCAAAATTGGAATGGATCTCAACTTTCGTGGATGGAAAGATCAGAGAGGTTCTTTCTTTTCGAAACCCTAGTTCTTGGGATCGTTTCCGGGAACTTTGAGGCACAATCTCCAACCCTCACACGACCTCTCTGGCATCCCCGCCTTCCAAGTTTCATGGTATAATAAACTTCTAGTTCTACTCCGCTCTCCAGATGATCTGCCAAGAAAAAAAATATCCACCAGCACCTCCAGGAGTAGGGTTTGTGGCCCCATTTTCATCTCTGTTTGCGTGCACCGCCAGCCTAATCTATACGTCAGGTCCTCATTCTACGATGAAGGTCTGATATCCTCCAACACCCTTGTGGCGGCATTGAGAAAACCAACTTCAGGTGCAACAACCAACTATGGTCCGCAACCTAAAGATGGAGCACAAGCATCTTTGAGCAGCTCCTCATCGAAATAAACAAAACCAGGCCCCCGATCGCCATGACACCTCTCACCGACCAGATGTTCTCCGTGCCTAACCATATGCCGTCTGCACAATAGGTCCAACAGACCCTGATCAACACTCCTTTCCAACTCCAAGCGGAGGCGGCAACACCTCCAAGGCGGCAACAACTCCTTCCGCACACCCGTCCAAGCAATCGTAGGTGGTGGCTATGGTTATCTCTCGGAACCCTAGTCTTTGTGGGAGAAAGGGGGCCAATACCCCTTGATAAATAGCCCCCTTGCCTCTTCTCTCTATTTCCCTTAAAGCTCAATGTTAGGGCTGTTCTATAGCTTTACAAAAAAACAGAGGGGAAGGGGAATATTTAGGCCCAATGGGCCCTGGCTATGTTATTAGAAAAAGGAGTGGGCTGCTGCCGATTTTGTGCGCAATTGGGTGGTATCTCTTAAAAAAGGGACTGATTTGCATAAAAAAATGAGAGAAGCCCACTTGTTAAAAAAAGAAAGTTGTTAAAAAAATTGGCGGTTGTACAAAAAGGTGTAGAAGAAAAAAAGAGAATGGTCGAGAAAGAAACAACGGCTCAAAATGGGAATGATTGTGCACAAAAAGGAAGCATACAAAAAGAGAAGAAAAACATGTTTTGTTTTTGTTTCTGTCAACTTGATGACTTGTGCTCTTATTCTATCAAGTATGGGAAAAAGGGCAGGTGAAAGAGGGCATATTTCTTCCTGCGATGCATCTACAAAAAGGTGTAGAAGAAAAAAAGAGAATGGTCGAGAAAGAAACAACGGCTCAAAATGGGAATGATTGTGCACAAAAAGGAAGCATACAAAAAGAGAAGAAAAACATGTTTTGTTTTTGTTTCTGTCAACTTGATGATCCATGCTCTTATTCTATCAAGTATGGGAAAAAGGGCGGGTGAAAGAGGGCATATTTCTTCCTGCGATGCATCTACAAAACTTCTACTGCCCATCTCTGATTGGCATACTGACACTCTAGATTTCTACTATTATCAACCATCTTTACCGAGCATCAACTACTTTGTCTGGGTGTGTCTATCCCTGACAACTACTTCATGCTCGACTTTCTTCTTCTATGGCGACTCTTCTCGAAGCACGACCTGGTATCGCAACGACTACTACATGCACGACTGAGGCTATTTCTCAGTGACGTGAAAGTCGCAGATCCATCCTCGAGTGAGGTTTTCTACCAGCCACGGTTTTTCTGATGGGATGTCTCTATCCTCATTTGAGCAGGTGTCTCTATCCCCGTCTCTCTCAGACGTATCGAGTGAAGATGAGTTGTGTACATTTTCTTTTTGTCGAAGCTACAGCTTTCTCAGCTCCAGCTTGAGGGGGGGTGTTGCAGTATGTAATAGAGGGGTAATTAGATCTCTCCAAGATCTAATTACCCCGACTCATGTTTAGTCCCTCATGTATGAGTGATACGACTCCGGTTTGTCTTTGGAGCTATATAAGTAGCCCCACACCCCTTGCACTCATTGAGAGATTGCTATAGACGATCCGGCCCTTTAAGGCATTCTCTCGTGGTTCCATCCCGCTCCCTCACGGAGTAGGGTTCCATGTTAAAACTTGAATGTTCCATGTTTCATATTTCTCTTTTTTCTTCGTTCTTTTTCTTATTTTGCTTCTGCATTTATATTTCAAATGAGCCTTCCCATCTTTCCATGAATAACTATTGACAAAATGCTTCCACCCTAGAGGTTCATACTTCCCTGTGGCCTTTAAGTTTTGACCAAGGATCCCTTGGACAAATACGGGATCCAAATACCAAGTAGATGTTGTCTATGTAACTCAACAATGAAGATAACTGGCCATTTTTGGGGTCTGAAACTTCGTAAAAACCATATTTATATCGACGGTATGGATTTTTACATGAAATCCTTCGTATCAGGGTAACGATATCGGTAAAAAAACAATACATTCTGGGATAAAATCTAGAATAACCATGTTTTTTTTGGAAAAGCTGGTGCAAATTAGCATCTGAAAATGTGACTATCGTGGGAAATTGTCTTGTGAGTTGTGACAAGCCTTTTTTGCGCTAACTTGTTTTGGGAAGTGTGATGTGTTGAATCATCCCATTTCTATGCTAGATGATCCACAGAACATCTTATCTTCCAGAGGACCAGGATGCCCAGAAAAAGAAGCTAAATGATGGCAACAATTTGTCTACTTAGATTTGAAACTGTCTTTTGGTTGTTTTGGGCTCCTCTTATGAACTTAACCTTGTCCTGATCTCTGTTGAACATTGGTGGTCTTGTTTATTTGGGTTGTATTGCGAGTTGGAATATGGTTCGTGTATGTTCTGTACCCCTTATTGTCGGGGCCTTCTTTTGGTTTACCTTTAAGTGAACAATGATCTGATCCTTTTACAAGAAATACAACAACAACAACAACAACAAAGCCTTTTCCCACAATTAAGTAGGGTCGGCTACATGGATTCTTCGCCTCCATTCAGATCTATCTTGGGTCAATCTCGGACTTATATCCAACAAACTAAGATCCCTTCGTATAGTCTCTTTCCAACACTTCTTGAGCCGTCCTCGCCCTCTCTTAGCCGGCTCAACATCCCAACACTCGCATCTCCTAACCGGTGCATCAAGTTGACCTTCTTTGCAAATGACCAAACCATCTTAAGCGGTTTTCTCGCATCTTATCCTCGATCGGAGCTACACCAACTTTCTTTCTGATTGCATCATTTCGAATCCGATCTTTACGTGTATGTCCACACATCCATCTAGCATTTTCATTTCTGCTACAGCCATTCTCTGCACATGTCTATGGTTTCACAGGCCAACATTCAGAACCATAAAGCATAGCAGGTCTCACGGCTGCTTTGTAAAATTTTCCTTTAATTTTTAAAGGCATTTTCTTATCACAGAGAACAGCGGAGGCTCCTCTCCACTTTAGTCAGCCTGCATTTATTCTATTAGTAACATCTCCATCAATTTCTCCATCATGTTGCAAAATAGATCCCAGATATCTAAAAGAATCTCTCTTCTGGATGTTATCGTCACCAATCTTCACCTCGATTCCTTCACCATTGCTTCCATCAAAGGTGCATTCCATATATTCTGTCTTAGCCCCTACTTATACGAAAACCTTTAGTCTCCAATGCATGTCTCCAAACCTCAAGCTTCTCATTTACTCCATCTATAGTCTCGTCAATCAACACAAATAAAAATAAATTAATTAAATTTTGTCGTACTGATCCGGATTCACTGTGGTTATTGGAAGCTTTATAATGTTCATACTTATTTCATGTGGGTAAGGCATAAAATTATACTGGGTGCCATTTTTTCCTGTTTTGTGAAAATTAGGTTTTCCTGTTTTGAGGCCATGAAAAACATGGTTTGTTTTTTAGCATGTTTTAGGATCCTTTTTACATATGTATATTTGATTCGCTATAATTTAGACTTATAAGTAATTTTGTTAACAAGACAGATGTTATATGTTAATAGTGAAAATGCTTCTCTCCAGAAAAGAGAGAAATACTCAAATACACAAAACCAATGTCTGAGACGAAGCTAAGTATTCAAAGCATTTCTATTTAAAAGTACGAAAACAGCAATAAAAACTACGTTTGTAATTAAAAGTATGAAAGCAGCAATAAAAAAACTAAATAAAAAAACTATGTTTTGCATTGTTTATTATTGTTATTTGCATATGCACGCGGACAAACTTTAAATTGGGAATTTAAGTGAAGAGTAGCTTATTTACTGGTGATTAGCACATGGATGAGGCAGCTAAAACTAGGGAAGACAATAATTTCTGAAATACACAAAATTTTAGTATTTCTCCAAAGGATGACAACCATATCCATGTAATATCATGTATCACTGGTTCGTTTATGTTAAACTTTGTGCCTTGGGATCACAGGGAATACAAAACCTTGCCATCATAAGGATATTCATTGAAATTCAGAGTTGTTGATATTGCATTTTTTTGAATTAATGTTTTAGCATGTCCCACTTAAATGGTCTGATGGTAGTGCAGTGTTCCAACCACCCAAGAGATCATGGTTCAACTATATTTTATGTAAATTTGATTCTGGATCTAGATGTTGCCCTTTTAGGGACTACTTTGTTGCACTTGGCATAATCTTCACGATTACAGGCTTCCCATTGTATGCTTTGGTTAATTTTCTTGTAGTGATATAATTTTGTACTTGTACTGATTAGTTTGTATTTTTGCATTTGGATCAGATTCCTCTTAGGATATTTATCAGATGGCTGATAGCCACGAAACAGATAAGAACATCGAGATATGGAAGATCAAGAAATTGATTAAGGCGTTGGAGTCTGCAAGAGGTAATGGCACAAGCATGATTTCTTTGATCATGCCACCACGTGATCAGGTATCTCGGGTCACTAAGATGTTGGGCGATGAATATGGTACTGCTTCTAACATCAAGAGTAGAGTCAATCGGCAGTCTGTGCTTGGTGCCATTACATCTGCGCAGCAGAGGCTGAAGCTCTACAATAAAGTTCCACCAAATGGGCTGGTCTTGTACACGGAACAATTGTGACAGATGATGGGAAGGAGAAGAAAGTCACAATTGATTTTGAGCCTTTCAAGCCTATCAATGCGTCATTGTATCTTTGTGATAATAAGTTTCACACAGAGGCACTAAATGAACTTCTGGAATCTGATGACAAGTTTGGCTTTATTGTTATGGATGGCAATGGGACCCTTTTTGGCACTTTAAGTGGCAACACCCGTGAGGTACTTCATAAGTTTACCGTTGATCTTCCCAAAAACATGGTAGGGGAGGGCAATCTGCTTTGCGTTTTGCCCGTCTTCGTATGGAAAAGCGTCACAATTACGTACGCAAGCAGCCGAGCTTGCCACCCAATTTTTCATTAACCCTGCTACGAGTCAGCCAAATGTTGCTGGTCTGATTCTTGCTGGTTCTGCTGACTTCAAGACTGAGTTAAGTCAATCTGATATGTTTGATCAGCGTCTCCAGGCCAAGATACTTAATGTTGTAGATGTCTCATATGGCGGAGGAAAATGGATTTAACCAGGCTATCGAACTATCTGCTGAAGTGCTCTCCAATGTTAAGTTTATTCAGGAAAAACGATTGATAGGTAAATACTTTGAAGAAATCAGTCAGGATACTGGGAAGTATGTCTTCGGTGTCGATGACACTCTTAAGACTCTTGAAATGGGTGCTGTTGAGACATTGATTGTTTGGGAGAATCTCGATGTCAACCGCTACACTCTGAAGAACAGTGGTAACGGAGAGATTGTGACCAATATTTAAATAAGGAACAAGAAGCTGACCAGAACAATTTTTCGAGATGCAGCTACCGCTGCAGAGTTGGAAGTACAGGAGAAAATTTCTCTTCTCGAGTGGTTTGCCAATGAATACAAGAAGTTTGGTTGCGTACTGGAGTTTGTCACTAACAAGTCACAAGAAGGATCACAATTTTGTAGAGGTTTTGGTGGAATTGGTGGAATTCTTCGCTATCAGCTTGACGTCAGGTCATTCGACGAGCCCTCTGATGATGGAGAATTATTTGAGGATTCCGACTAGCAATTAGTTTACCATCACTCCCCTTGTCCAGCGTGGCTGTCATGTCTGTTGCTCCGAAGTGCGCCTACTCTGGGCACTGATTCATCACGGTAAGTGGTTTTTTCATCGCTTGGCATAATAACATCGATGCTTTTGCCATAGATTGCATTCTGCGCTTGCTTTTGGCATTTTATCTATTACTCATTCTGATGGACCAGATTACTCAGCATGCTGGACGTTCTCATCTTGAAAGTTTCACTGGACGTGATTGCAAGCTCTTTATTTCGATCATCTGCCTGGTATCTTGCTGGAGCAGAGTGAAGTATTTCACATATTTTCCCCCTCGGCTACGGATTATTAATTATGGAGATCATGTACTTCTGCTGTTAGGAAACTTCAAATGTTTGGCATATCTATCTTTACCTAAAGATCTGTTAGACCCAATACTAGAGCTACATTTGTTTTTTTTTCCCTGATAGCCTCTGTGTGCTTGGCTATGCTGTAATTTTGGATACAAAATAGCTGAAAGACATCCATGTTCTTCTTGCATTTAAGTTAATGGCTCCACAGTTTGCTTGGTCGCTTCTGCTGGATTCAATCTTTTACAGTTCATTAGAATGCAGGATTTTTTTGGCAGGATGGATATGGCGATACATTGACATGGATTTCTGAGTAGTTTATCTGGAGAAATCTAAGATTCTCAAGGCTTTGCTGATGATTGATTGAACAGAATTTGATCCCGATCCGGGAACCAGAGGCGGACTATTCATTTCATAGATATTGTTAAGTTGCTACGAGAATTTGAATTGTTTGCTCCTTCTTACCAATTCTTATTATTGCTGTCATACATATACTCAAAAATTAAAGTTCCATTAGGGTTCTCTTGGACTCCTATTATGTTAGTAGAGATATCTAGTATATACGCCCAAATCCTACCCAAATTGTAAGTGGCATCATGCTTGGCACCTGCCATCTGTGGTGATGTGCAAGCGTTCCTGGGGTGCCGACGGTGGTGGTCTGCGACGGCAGCCGTGGCATGATGGTAGTGTTGTGGCAGGTCAGGGTGACATTGAAACAAACTAATAATGCAACAAGTCTTTCAAAGATCTGTCATAAAAAACAATTAAGGCATATCCTTAAAGCGTGTTTTGGTAGCCGTAGATATGCTTTAATGTTTTTCTCTTAGCATATGTTTCCGAGAACAGATCTGTTTCGATGATGGATAAAGGCAGATAAGGGATAAGGAGAATTTATCCCCATTTTTGTTCAGTTGTTTTGAGGGATAAGCTGAGATAAGTGGTACTTAAGTTTTTATTTTCGTTGGGTTGCCAAGAAAAAGGATAAAGGATAAAGAATAAGTGTACTTATGTTTGTTACGGTTTATTGAGTTCTTAAACATAACTTATGAGTTGTTTGTTTTATGATTATATTGTGTCATTATTATAATGATATTTATGGTGTGATTTTTAATGGAGCATTCCTGCCTACTATATTTTGGAATAAAAACAAACTATACAACGTAGATATTAATGAATAGTAATGCAACGAAGTAGATAATATCAATTACAGAAGAATTTTATTCGCGATTACAAACGATGATCACCTAGGTGATTCGTAATTAGTTCTAATTAGAGGAATGACGGGTTACGATGATCTTTCAGTAATACCTATATGTATTTCCAATCTATTTTTTCGATAAATTACTCTTTTTGGATTAACTATATAAATATAATTTTCATACGGTCGATATACCATTTTCTCGCAAGTTAGGATCGTTGGGGAGCATGCATTTACTATTTGGATCCGAAACTTAAGCACTTGTCAATATTAGAAAAGCTATCTTTGTATATACTGTCTTTCAAAAGCTTCCAACATTTAAGAATCCGTATCCACGGACAGCCTATTCGAGTTCTTTCATTCACTCTTAACCATGACATTTTATATTCATCCACATAACGTGATAGTTTCACCTACAAATTTCCTTGAAGAATTGTTTGCTCCTTGAGCTGAATGAAAATGGTATCCATCTCAAATATACATTCATTGTTCTTGATATCAAATGTTCTCATTTTGATCCTTGATTTAGAAAATATAGCATATAATCTCATTCATAGTTCTAAAAATGAACACAATAGAAGGACATCTTTCATCAAACATAAGTTATTTAGTTTATTTACTTTATTGTTCGTCACAACTTCAATCGATATACATGTTTATCAAAAACCAGTTTGGTTGATCCGTGATGAATCAAGGTGTTATCCACCTAATATATTAAGTTTAGCGAAAAAACATTAACAAACACATGTTTCATACGTTAATGCAACATTCTTATAAGGAATTTTTCACATATAACTTTGTATAGTTTCATATTTACGCACTCTTCCCTCCATAAATTGCGAATTTCATAGAGAACCCTGAAAAGTGGGCAACAATTACATGGCATACCTCTATGTTAAACTCCGTTTATTTTTGCCGCTGTCTTTGACGATTTTCATTATAAATTAACAAATTTACCCAAGAGATGTACAACAGAGAGAGGTTCGAGTTGTACTTGTGTGGATTAGATCAATGTCCCGCTGATCTCGGTTGCCCAAGCTCTATCATCAACTGACTGAAGATCAGAAACAACATTAGAATCTGTAGCTTATCCACATTGTTTCTAAACGAAGATTTCCCGATGATTGCTGTTGTTTATTTCCATTCACGAGTAGAACAAGAAGCCCTACACATGCACGCTCGTTTTCGTAGCAACCAACATGCCCATTAATTGTCGATAAGAAGCACGAGCACCTTCCAACTTCCAAATGGCGGAGCAACGCATCAACACATGCATTCTGACGAAGAAAGTCGAGTATCAGACGAAAAAGGCGTTCCATCATTAGGAAGAACACATAGAGGATGGTTGTTGCATCGTGGATCTGATCACTAAAGCAGACCTTTGTCTTTTTCCAACCCTTCCAAGCATTAGATCCTGAAGAACATAAGAACTTAGAAGAACTCGTGCTCTGAGCACAATCAGACACATAAGCATCTAGATCTCGGGGTCCTCTTTAGAGATCCAACTCTGGCCACTTCTTGCATACAAGACTGCTCCCGCATACACGAAGATGAAGGGACGAACCCTAGATGCATACCTTCCTCGGTGAGATCTTCAGCTTGAAAAGAGAAGTTGATCCTAGCAATTTCCCTCGGTTGGGACCCGATGACGGTGGAGCCTGAGAGGCTGGGGAGGGGAGGGAAAGGGGTAGAAGAGAGGTGGGAGAAAAGTTGAATAGACCGTAGGATTTATGTTGGGTTAGATTAACCTCAAGAGTGTTGAGTTAATGACCAAGCGACAGAGGATTATACTTGTAAACAAAACAAATTATTCATGGTTCTCATTATAATTCGTTATTATGGATGTAAGACGCATAAATATGAATTTGTAAAGGGTTATGTGTAAAAATATCTTCTTATAAATAATATGCATGCAAATCCTATTTGTTTCACCTAATCACAGAATTCGATCGTAAAGAAAAAGAAAATAAGAAATAAATAAGATCACGAGCATAGTAGCCGGGTCGATTAAAGAAAATATGAACAATAAAGGATATAAAAAATGACTCTCATGGGTACATATTCACCCATGTATTTATTGTAAAATCTTCATTAATTTTTAATAAATTCATATCAACTTATCAACTTCAATTGATGAGAAACCGCCTCCATGTTGTAGATAATAATCATGTTAGACAATGAAAAAATTGCTAAAATACTACTTTATGTTTAGTCAAAAGCCAAAAATACTAATTGTGTGTATGCTAGCATTTATGTGAAACTCTACTCACCTTTAAGGTATACTTTAGGAAATAGGCCTTTTCGGGACGAACATGCACTAGTCAATGAATCACTATTTCCTTTGATTACTAGAGGGGTGATGAATCTCCATTTCATCACATTTATTCTTTCATTTTATCTTAAATCCCTAGCTAAATGCATGTATATATCATGCCAAAATAAATACTTTGTAAATTTTACAAAATACTGTATAAAATAAGGTAAATTTAATGTATTTAATTCCAAAATAAAAGAATAAAGGAAGAAAATTAAAAAGAAATGAAACAACATAGGTGTTGAGTGACCTATACCACGAGACCCAATCATCATGATGACTAGGTCGACAAGGAATAAAGTAGGGGGATATATGGTAAGCTAAATTGCACAAAATACACATAAAAACCCTAATTTTTAAATTCATCTATAATTTATTTTTTGGATATATTTAAGTCATTATTATTTATACCTCAAATCAATAAACTTTGTATATAAACATTGTAGATAAAAATACAAAGAAAAGTACAAAATTTATTTCACAGAAAAATAATGGACAGTGTGCTCGGGACACATAAAATAAAAAGACAAAATAAAAACTTCATAGACCTGTATCTTCTCCATAGTATATCAAAATTGACCAAAATCACTTTAAATGTATATAACTTTTAATAAGCTATTTCATGAAGGTGGTTTCATCTAATTTGAAGTTAAGATGAAAAAGTTAGATTTTGGGTCCTCATTGTGCAATATACCTAATACCCACTTAATGGTCTAGTGGTAGTACAATGCGTCTACCACACAAAAGATCATGGTTCAAATCCCACTCTTGCAATGGTTGCATTAGGTAGTCGACAGTCAGCGTAAAAAATAGTCGAATCTTTCAACATGGATTTCAGTAAGAATCCATGTAGCCGACCCTACTTGTAGTGGGAGAAGGCTTAGTACATTTTTTTATTGTGCAATATACCTCATATTCAATATATTAATTCTTTATATTTATAAAATTCTTATATTTTTATAAAATTATAAATATTATTTGAAACATATGTACATAATTATAATAAAATTTAACCATCAAAATAAAATTAAAATAAACAATACATTTAAATACATAGGTAAAGTGTACCTATATATACCTATAACATACATGTACATAATTAATTAAGAATATATATGACCTTATGAAAATATAATAAAAATACCAAAATGTGTGATTAAATAAATAAAAAATATATAAAATACCTATATAAAATAATAAAATTTATAATACAAATTAAAAAAAAATAAAACCAAAACACATATATTTTTACCTATATTTCACATGTAAATATAAACTTATAATAAATAAAAGTAAGTATAAAATACTACATAAAATTAGAAACTTCTTTATTTTATAACCTAAAAATAATTACTTCATTTATTATTTTTTTATCAAATTTATAAATAATTTCTACCTTCCTTTTTTATGGTTGGTCCACGTGGACTAATCAGAACCTTTGGATCGTTGACCTCGGTCAACTGTCTTGCCCCCGCCTCCTCTTGTGTCAGAGCACGTGAAGCTCTGACTTTGCCCAATTTCCCAGCCTCCTCTACTCGTCCATTTCCCTTGAACAACCCACCAAACTGTAGCCCTACTGTCCCTCACAATCGCCCATATTCGAATCTTCACCAACCCTTCTCCTTCTGCACACCGCGTCTCCACCCTTTTGGTCGGAACCCACTTCTATAAACCCCCCTATGGCTTCCTTTTTGTTTTTAATCTCTCTTCGCCCATCGTAACCCCCATTGGATCCAACCATTGAGCCCCTGGTGACAACAGGGTTCGCTCCAGCCATTTGTTGCGTGGAAAAGGTGGAGGAGAGACAGATCCAGGTCCGTCGGCTGGCGTCTACGGTGACCTCTTTCTCTTGCTTTTAGTTCCAGTAGTGCTTTTAATTTTAAATTCTGATCTTAGCTGCATCTCTAGTGTAATTTTAAAAATCAAATCACCGAAGCACTAGGCTCCAACACCCAAATTTGCCGTGACTCTACATTGTTTCGATCCACTTTCGCTCCATTCTCTTTGCCCCAAGTTTCTCCATCAAAGCCTAATGTCATCCCCTTGATTATGCAAGAATCCAGTTTGGGTCGGAGCTTCCTTCGCCGCCTTTGTCGGGGCTCCCCCGACTCGCTCATCCAACATGCTTTCAACTTCACGTCGAGCTGATCTAGCTCGAGCCCCTCAACATTTTTGTGCAGGTACGCGTACATGAAGACCACTTGGAGCTCCATTCTCGGCTTTGAACATGAGCTCCAGGTCCGCTGACCTCCAGGGCTCCTCCAGCGAGCCCCAAGCCTTGAGAAAACACTTGCTGTGTGCACGAAGATCCCAGGAAGCTAAGTAGCTGATCATATAGGAAGGAGGAAACCAGATGGATGAGTTATCAAGGATCAAAGCTCGATAAAGTTTTGTTCTTGAGGTGTTCTTCGTGAACCCTTGAGAACCGTCATATGGGAGCTTCAACAAAGATCTAATATTGGCTGTGAAATCCAAAATCGAACCAGTGCTCCGATTAACCATCCAGAGCTCCATGTGGATCATCGTTATCCCTTCGATAGCATGCGTTTCAGGGGTAAATTTATTAGTAACCCATTTCCTTTTGTAATTTTAATATATAACCATGTAAATATATTATTATGCTTAAACTTTTGTGTAATAATTGCAACTAGGCCCTCGTGTATCCTATAAATCACATCTAGGTCCGCTGCCACGTCGACTCACGTGGCACCCCATGTGAGCCGGATAGTTTACAACCAAGCCCCTCAGAGTTTGGTTATTTAAATCTTAATATATAAAATTTTAATTCCAGTTCAAAATTTAGGGATATTTTGCATTGTGCCCTTGGAATTTAATTATGTTACAAAAATATCCCTGCTAATTATGTATATTTATTTTTGTGCATTTTATTTTGTACTAAATAGCTCCATTGTGTGTAAAATTAGGGAAAATGGGAGAATGTGCTTCATTTTGTGCTTGATCACTAGGATATTTTGTTTTAGCATTTCAATCTATTTTTCCATTTATTAAAAATCATTCATGTGATATTTATTCCTTGTTTGGACATAAAAATATAAAAAATAAAACCTTAATTAAAAATTCCAAAAAATTTGCCTAGTGTTTATTACCCTATTTTATAACTCTAGACAAAAAATCACAAAAAAAACTCTAAAAAATATCAAACCTTTGCAATCCTAAAAAAATTGCAACACATTTTTGAAAAATCCAAAAAATTAGTTTCTATTCTATATATTTATATATACTATTCTCTACATATTAAAATTAATTTCGAGAAATTTGACCCTACTAGATATTTTTAAATCTCAAAACAATTTGACCTATTTATTAAGTCCATGATTTTGTATATTTTGAACTTTTAAAAGACCTATAAATAGCAAAACTTACCAAAAAATAACAAACATAAGAGAAAACTTAAAAAAACATAAAATAATTTATTTTGATTATATATATATCTATATTTATAATTATAATACCTTATATTGTATATATACCTATATATAGTTGTATATAATTTATATTATTAGTAATTATTATAAATACCTTGTAAGAATTTTTAATTCCCTTTAAAAAATAAAAGGATTGTTCTTTAGATATTTTTTCCATTTTTGTGCATTTATTATATATTCTATATATATTACCTAAATTATATACACACACACACACACCTTATATACATACATATATACTCTTATACGTATATATTATTTATATATTATCAAATTAAAAAGCAATTAAAAATTAGAAAATTAGAAAATTAAAATTTAAAAAAGAAAACATATAATATTTATTAATCAATTTATTTAATTCAAACCCACAAAAAATAATTACCTTAGTGAATATAGTGCAAATAGACATTATTATTTATTCATTATTTATATATAAATAATAATCACTGCTACACCGACTTCTCTCCATGTGTTCGACCCCTACCTGCTTGTCCACTATACACATTCATTGCAAGGTATAATAAATTTTGATCCACACATATGCTTTGCATTTCTTGACTTTTATATTGTCGGTTAATTGTTGATTTGATCAGAGAGGTTTTTAGGCTGTCATCACAATGACTTAGTGGTCCCTCCTTGTAATGCAGAAGCTAAACAATACCTAAGTATAGTGAAGAAAGGCCTCGACTTGACTTAACGGCCAAGGAAGATGAACCAGTCGGTGGCGCTCCAGCAATAGATGTGGATCACCTCCTCCACTGCTCCTCCTCACTACAAATCGATGGGTCACGCTCCTGTCACCAGCAACAACCCAATGGAGATGATCTGAGGGGATAAGAACCAAAGAAGAGGGATCAAAATCAAGAAGGAAGTTAGAGGAGCAAATTTATAGGCTGTTGGAGGAGGCACCTTTGATCGAGGAGATTGATCTGATCAAGGAAGATTGGATCAATGGGTGGGAATCATGGACATTCGATCAACATCTTTTGTTTAGATTAGAGGGCCAATAAATGAGCAGATTAAATGGGAAAAAGTGATGAAAACTCGGGTCTGACACTTCAGAGCTAGAGGAAGAGAGGGGGCCAGTTGACCCAGGGTCAACGGCGGGAAGAATCCGGTTGGTCCATGTGGAGCAACTAGAAAATTCCCAAGAAGAAAATCCTTATAAAATCAATAATAAATAACAAATGATTTAATTAAAATTTGTTTTTACAACAAAATCATGGTCATTGAAAGAAACACATATCAATCTCCACCATTAGATTTGTGTTGTTAATGGATTGAGATCCATGCACTCTCAAAATATTATAAAAGAAAAGGTAACCCTAGATCTTCTTTTTCAATATATAATTCACAAACTCTCTCTCTCTCTCTCTCTCTCTCTCTTTCTTGTCATCATGCATGTCTCCTTTCTCTCTCTCTCTAAGTGGTCGTCCACTTCTTGACCTAAAGAGGATCGCTGTCATTGCTCGTCGTCATGCCGCCGCTTCAACCGCTCATGGATCTTCATCTTCCTCGGTGCTCCTAGTAAGTAAAGAAGATCTCAGATTTCATGTGACAAAATCAGGAGATCTGTTGCGTGGATCAACATCTTGGATTGCGAGAAGGATGCATTTCATGCATGTGCTCGCAAGCATCTCCTCTGTTCGGTCGAACTTGAGACAAGCAATCTCTTTGTTTAGAGACTACGATCACAACCACACTTCAAGAGCTATTCCTACATCTTCTTTGTGATTTATATGAAATGATCTAAGAAGTGTTCTTGGATCATATGGTCATTATTTACAAATTTTAAATTCCACTGCTCTGACCAACTAGTACAACTAGTCGCTCCGATCACATATGGTGTGATCTTCACACTTACGTGATGCACTTAAGGTTCTTCATATAACCTTCATGTGCTACACTCCATTGCTCCCCGGCAACAACGCTATTTGATTAGTCGAAAAGAGACCTTAGGTAATGTCTTGTTACAACAATAATTAATTTAAATAAATCAAATATATATTGAATAATAATCAATATAATTTAATTCATTCAAATAAATCATTATAGGAGAAATAGGAAGGAGGTAAGCCTCTTTCCAATAAGGGGTGGATGACCCTACATAAAGTAGGACTTATGGTGGCCATCCATTCTTCCCTATTAGGAAGGAGGTTTCCTTCTCCTATTTCATGAGATTACACATCCCATGATATTCTTCATAATTTAAAACAACATTTGTTGTAAATTTATTCACACAAATAATTCAAAATTCTTTTTTGAATATTGCATTCATACCATTGAAATTTGTGAATCACATTCACAACCCAAAATAAAATATAAATCACATTTTCAATTAATTTTCTAATGTGAATCCAATTTACATCAACATTTAAATTGTAATGTTATTTACGAATAACTCTCTCTTATATATTATAAATCACATTTATAATATATATATATATATATATATGATTAATATGGATAATTAAACCATATTTAATCATATTGGATTGCCATTCTCATGCATCTAAATAATATGAATCAAATTCACACTATTCATAATAATTAAATCTCATTTAATTATTCATTTCTTAATGCTTGAATATACATTGCATCAATGGAATTATTATTGAACTCTTTCAAGAATAATGCTCTTTCTCTGGAGATACTTGAAGATAAGGACATGGCGATTACTGTTCCACATATAGTGACTTGGATACTGAGATCACATCTCAAATCGAGATCTCAGGGACCTATCATAGATACTTGATTAAATCAAGGCCATATATCTGATCTTCTCATTGCATCTAAATTACATTCAAATCAATGTCCAACATTTGGAATAAGACCGGATCACTTCTCTAATGAGAGGAGTCACTAAAATCCAGACATGTTTCATCAATCCCTCGGAATGGAAGCATCATGCTTATACAATTGTTTATGATCACATACACCTCAGGTATTCCTAATACAAGTACATCCTGCATACTAGAAGACTTAGAATAAACCTGAAGAAATAGATCTATTTTACACTATCTACTTCAGCGTTTTATCATCAAGTTTCTCATCCGACCATTGGGAGTTGGTATTGATCATATGCTTTCCAACAACATATATAGTACCTACAAATTCTTGTCATGCTTCTAAAGCAAGACGACCATGCATGGAATTTGATTGGTCCCAATATCTCATGAGTGAGCTCATGTATTCCAATTCACAAGTGAACATGTATGATACCTTTGAGAGATCATATTACTCATATGCCCTTGTATGCACACCAGCTCGTCGGTGTATAGACCTTTATTACGCAACCAAACCATCAGTCTTCCAAATGTACATACTCAGACATAGCAATACACCTATCTCCGGTTAGAGGATGCATGCCTATATCGAGACAACACAAGACATAGGACTTGGTTATCTCGATCTCGTTAAGTCAACTCTTTGACCTAACTTATCTTACACCTCCTAATCTCTATTCCTATGTAGAGGACCTGCATCAAGAGGCCGATCAGATGTCAGCCTATAGAGAAGGATTGCCATCTCATTCTCAAGATGGAGATCATCTCTTAATAATCATTTGTCTGTGCTTGATGAGCCCTTAATCTAACTCTTTCGATATCCATCCAAGCACCAGCCTCTATGATTGAAAAATTGAATCAACAACTGTATGATCATTAAAATGACCATGATACATAGCCCTAATTGAATTAAGGGACCTTATAGTGTATTCATTCATTTAATCTTAGACATAGAGTGAAATAAATCAATAACTTTTATTGATATATCAAACATTACAATAACATTTATTATAGGAATGGTTCACCTCGGGCTCACACAGCTAACGATCTCCCATTAGCCCTCAGAACCATTCAGGTATAATCCTTAAACCCATAGTCATTACATGCTGGTCGAAAACCTTCTGTGTCAAAGGTTTGGTAAGGGGATCAACAACATTGTCGGTAGAGGACACCTTGGTGGTGACGATGTCACTACACTTTTGTATCTCCCGAATAATGTGATATTTCCTTTCTAAATCACCCTAATTATACTAAGGGACCTTATAATGTATTCATTCATTTAATCTCAAACAGGGAGTGAAATAGATAAATAACTTTTATTGATATATCAAACATTACAATAACATTTATTATAGGAATGGTTTGCCTCGGGCTCACATGGCTAATGATCTCCCACCAGCCCTCAGAACCATTTATGTACAATCCTTAAATCCATACTCATTACATGTTGGTCAAAATTATGTCAAGGATTTCGTAAGGGGATCAACAACGTTGTCGATAGAGGCCACCTTAGTGATGATGATGTCACCACACTTTTGTATCTCCCAAATGATGTGGTATTTCCTTTCCACGTGCTTGCTCCTTTGATGCCATCTGGGTTCCTTTGCATGAGCTATAGCTTCCGTATTATCACAGAGTAGCGGGATGAGAGTATCAGAGGAAACTACACAAGCTCCAAGATGAAATTGCGCAACCACACTGCCTCCTTTGCCGCATTTTGATGCGGCAATGTATTCAGCTTCTGTTGTTGAGTCGGCCATAATGTCCTGCTTCTTACTTCTCCAGCTCACAGCACCACCATGCAACACGAACACAAACCTTGATGTCGACTTCCTATCATCAAAAACTGGAAGTCAGAATCTATGTATCCTAAGACTTGGAGATCACCATCTCCATAGACAAAGATGTAATCTTGCGTCAGTCTTAGATACTTGAAGATGTTCTTCACTGAATCTAGTGTTTCTCTCCATAACAGAATTGGTAGTGGCTTACCACTCCTATTGCATGGCAGATATCTGGCTTTGTGCACATCATGGCATACATTAAGCTTCCTACAACTGAAGCGTAGGGACATCCGGCCATGGTTCCATACCAAGGCTTAAGAGGAGTTTTAGGACCGGCTTTGATAGGAATCTTATTCATGGTATCTATCACAATCTCTACTCATATCTCCAGAAACTAAGAGGTAATGTGTTTTACTCATAATTGAACATACCATATCCATGATGGTCCTGTAGCATCTTTCAGCAACACCATTAAGTTGGGGAGTTACAGGAGAAGTGAGATTGGAGACAATCTCTCTTTAAGGTATTTCTTGAATTCATCTGAGAGGTACTCGCCACCTCGGTCAGATCAAATCTATTTAATCTTCCTATCGGTTTGGTTCTCAACCAAAGCCATGAACTCTTTGAACTTTTCAAAGGTTTCAGATTTATGACATAATAGAAAGATAAACCCATATCGCAAATGGCCGTCAATAAATGCCAAATAATATCGATATCCATTTAGGATCATGGTACTAAAAGGACCACATACATCAGTATGTATTAGGTCAAGAATACCTTCGCATCTTGTAACCTTGTTACGAAAAGGCATCCTAGTCATTTTACCTCGAATACAATGTTCTCATGTAGGCAAAGATTGTACCTATAGAAAATCTAAGGGTCCATCCTTTATTAATCTATTAATCATTTCAACATGTAAATGACCAAGCCTTTGATGCTAAATCATTTTAGAATTATTTCCATCCTCCTTGGTTCTTTTAAGATTTTTTTATCAGTGATAGTAACATTCATGACACTCTCATCAATGCACAATTCATAGAGTCCACCAGAAGTTAGAACACCATCCGCAATATATTTATCATAATGACTTATGACAAGTTTATTACAAAATATAAATAAATATCCATTTCTAACTAACTTATATACAAATATTAAGTTCCTTCTAACATATGGAGCATAAAGATATTCTTTAAATACTAGGACTCTTCCACTAGATAAAGATAGTCTGCAGGTCTTGACGCATCTGCTGCAACAGTTGAATCATATCCCATCTGGATGAGTATCTCCCCTTCATCAAGATTCCTATTTTTCTGAAATAGATGCAATAAATTGCATACATGAACAGAAGCACCAGAATTGATTATCCAACTAAATTCTCGTTCTACAAGAAAATTGGTTTCAATGATGAGAGTAGAATTCATACCTGCTAGGGGTTTACCTTTATAAACATATTTAATGTACTCTAGGCAGTTATTCTTCCAGTGCCCCGACTTCTTGCAGTGATGACTGACGAGTCGCTGAATACGGTGTTTAATTAGGGCACGTTGTAGCACGTGTACTTAGCGATTCGGTCAGAACCGAGAGAAGATCTCCGTGAAGAGTGTCTCGGCTTTAATTTATATCCCGGGCAAGTCCGGGGTCGAACTCAGGGAGGCAAAGGAACAACTTTGGGTTAATTAGCAAATTTAAGATCTAGATATCCAATGCGGTTTTTTTTTTAGATTTTTTATGCAAGAATCAAAGCAAATGCAAATGCGGGTGAATCAAGACACTAAGAAAATACACAACTTAGCCAAATTAATTTTAATATTAAATAAGTCCAATTCAGCAAAATTATATTTTTTCTAGCATCTTAATTCAGTGATGAATGCAAAACATATTTTTTTAGAATTTTAGGGGTTAATATGCAATAAAGAAAAATGCACACTTTTTAAGGATCTTTTTGCAATTTTTCACACAAACAGTAAGCAAAAATTATGAAAAATTTGCTGGAACTAAAACATGATGCAAGGAAGTTACAGTAATTTTTTTGAAATTTTTTGACAAAGTATGAATTTTTTATGAATTTTTTAGTAAAAATAGAGTGACAGTGAGTAAATAATTCCTAATTAATCCACGTTATCAAATTAATCAAAATGCAAATTATCTCAAGTAGATATTTAGATGAGCAATCCAGAAGACTTGAAATTTCGTGAAAAGGATGACTGTGGATTTAATTAAAAATCAAATACTAAAATCACTCAATAATTTATTGTAGGCACAATACAACTCCAATAGATGTGAAATTTGGACTATACGTTCAACACATTTTAAGGCATCACATATACTTTTTCTGGAATTTTTAGAGCAACTGTGTGTGAGATATAAATTTAATGGCACAGAATGGGTAAACTATGCAAAATTTCAGTTAAACAATTATAATTAATCACCCATAGACCACAAAAATACAAATAAATGATCACATGACAGAGGATAAGTTGCTCAACATAATGACATTTTTTATTGAATAAAATGATGCTCAAACGATGTCCAAATTAAAAGTCAAACACAGGGGTGTTTGTGCAAAACAGAAAGTGAAATTACAATGCAAGTTATGAACAGGGACTGTTATGCAATTACTAAAACATGAAATAAACAAAGTGCAATTTTACATTAAAAAAACAAAAAACACCTTTCTTCTTCTCACGATGGGGGAAGATGAACCCAAAGCGGGGGGAGTCGATGGCGGTCGGCGACGCTAGCCGCTGGGGCTGGAGGCGGGCGGAGGACGCGCGGCGGTGCGCGTGCGGCCGCGAGGGCTGGCGGTGGCGGTTGTCGGCAGAACGGTGGTGAGGCACGGGGGAAACGCAGGTGAAGATGGCGGCGGGGGAGGCGCGGCCTTGCGCGGCTGATGGCGGGGAGGAGGCGCGGCGACGGGGCCGCCGTGCGGCGGCTGGGCAGACGCTGAGCCCTGGGCCGGGGGGGCGGCGGCGCCGCCGCTATCTGTGGATGGAGGGGGCGGCGGCGGTGGGTTCTCCCACCGCTGCTGCGTTAATTTTTGTTTTGTTTTTTTCTTCTTTTGATTTTTTTCTTTTTTTTGCTGTAATATAAGAAATCCCTTTTTTTGTTTTAATTTTATATTTTTTTTGTTTTGTTAAACAGGAAATAAATGTGGTTATATACAAAAGGGGAAGATGATGTGTTGGTGGTAAAAAAAATGGTGGAATGAAACAATAAAGAAACAAATGCTTTTAATTTTTTTTAAATAAAAAGATGAAGAAATGCAAAATGATAAATATGAACAAATGCAAATATGAGGGTGGGTTGATCGTGATGATATGAAAATAAAAAAATGATATGGGGTTATGATGGATAAAAAAAATGATGGTGATCTAAACGACAAGGAAACAAGAGATTAGATAAAATAAAATAACAAGAAAAACGAGGAGGAATACTTACCTGATTCTTCGCCGGATTGGCGGAGTAGCTACGCTAAACTCCTGTTGTCGCCTCGATCCGATTGGCGAAATGAAAATCAGAGAAGCTACGCGAGCTCGACGGGGAACTCGTGACGCGAAGCGGAGCTCCGCGAATCTCACCTGAAGGAGGTCGTCGCTTGAGGACGATGCTTCGCCGCTGTCACCAACAAAACACTCCAAGCTCTCTCCTTATTCTATAAGAATGGTGGATCGGGAAAAATGAGGATGTACATATGATTATAAAGAAGAAAAGAAAGAGAAGTTAGAAAGATGGTGGAGATGAATGGAGGTTAGATTATTGGTGGAGTTGAATGGAGGTTAGATGAAGAATGTGGGGTGGAATGGGAGTTGGTGGTAGAATAGAAGACTTGGTGGTTAATATAGAAATGGAAGTTAGTGTAGAGAATGTGGAAAAAATAAAAGGAAAATAAAATGAAATAAAGTAAGCTACTTATAATACAATAAAATAAAAGATAAGAAAAAGAGTGGAGAATTTACAAAAGAAGACTACAACATGTACATATTTTTTTGTTTGCTTTTCTTTTTATATTTTTTTTGTCTTTTTAATAGTAGATATGTACAATAGGAAAATACAATAAAATAGTACAATCAAAATACAACACCACAATGATTTTTTTTTGATTTTTAGTAATTAAGAAAGATAAAATAAAAAATAAAGAAAGAAAGAATATATACATAATATACAATGTACATCTAGGTCCCAAAACCCAACTTTTGCAAACGAGCTCCGATTTTAATGAAACCACTTCCGTTGGATAGATAATTTTCTTACTTGAACTTTAAAAGTGAGTTTGGTGAATTTGGAGTTCATACGGAGCGGGAATTTAGCTTGGAAGTTGGACTTTACGGCTTTTTCTCTTTGGGATCTAGGAGCATTTATTTGAGGTAAAATTTATTTTATATTTTTGTATTTTTATGTACATTTTTATAAACAA
Source organism: Ottelia alismoides (assembly GCA_037367405.1). Lineage (NCBI taxonomy): Eukaryota > Viridiplantae > Streptophyta > Magnoliopsida > Alismatales > Hydrocharitaceae > Ottelia > Ottelia alismoides. The sequence goes on along the minus strand of JAZKJV010009652.1, from coordinate 173,293 downwards.
GTTAGAGAAAGAATTAGGTAAAAAGGAGTTGAAATGAAATTATTAAAAATCTATGAAGTTTTGAGCTATTTACAAGTATAAAACTCCTTTATTTTTGCGGCTTTTTATGTGTAATTTATTTCATACAATCTAATATACAATAATTAGTGTATTTTATTTATAAGAGTCATTTTGTTAATTTATTGATTTTATGGATATTTATTAGGGAATTTTACTTGGGGATTTTGCTAAGATCAAGATATTAAGATGATGAATCGTGGATTCATCAATGACATACATCGGTCTTCTTTGATGCCACCATAGCAGATGCATTAGAAGATGGGCTAACACCTTGACTCTTTTTCTTCTGGGTCGAACCCTTCTAAGACCCTTGCTTCTGACCATGCTTCCCTTTGACCTGTGCAACCATTGCACTTCCAGAGGGATTCTCTTTCTTCATTACATCTTCAACATACTTTAATAAAGCCATCAACTCAGCATTAGACAAGTTCAACTTGTTCATGTGGAATGATACCACAAAGTTATTGAAAGACTTGGACATATACAACATAATGAAGTCATACTTCATATTTGCATCCATCTCAGCCCCGAGAGTTTCCAATTCAGAGAGGTACCAAAATATTTTGAGTACGTGTTCTGTAACTGAAGTCCTTTACATTTTGAGTACGTGTTCTCTAACTGAAGTCCCTTCCTGCATTGTGCATCGAATTAACTCTTTTGTAAAGTTATAATGCTGAGTGTGGTTGACATCACCGAACATCTCCTTGAGATTCAACATTATATCCTGACAATTATCCATATCCACATGTTGCTTCTGAAGCACATTGGAGAGAGATCCCAGAATATAACACCTGGTCAATGAATGATCTTCATCATATTTCTCATTGTACTCGATTTCTTCCAGTGTCTTGGGGTTTTCATGCTTGCCCTTAAACAACACATAAGATATACGGTCTGTAGAATAGGCAAAATCCAAATTACGGATCCAATCTGAGTAATTTGGCCTGGTTAATTGGTTGACCTCCAAGAGCCTATTGAGTGGGTTCATGGACTTCATTATCTGAATTAAGAATGCACTATATTAGATCATATAAATAATTATATATATTCAATATTAAATTCTTTGATTAAGAATTTTTAATCAAGATAGTCTTGCCTTTTCAACTCTGAAAGTTCATTCCCTTAATCACTTTCAAAGCAAGAGATATACTTACCGCTGCATCTTTAGCAAGAACCGAGATATCCTTTTCTACCTTAGTTAAATCCCAATAATATGAGAAACTGTAACTCAGTTAAAAAAAAGCGAAAATACATTCCTCTTGCAAGTCCAACTTGCATTCCCAATTCAATCTTTAACACATGGGCCCATCACCCTTAAGGAGATGTTGACCCGTCGTTAATTGAACCCGTCGTCAATATGAATAGAACTCGATATGTGCAATCCAATATCACCCCAATATTATGAGGAACTGATATTGGGGTCTTTACACATACATCCTTACTCTTTCAAGAAGCAAAGAGCTCGATCCATGTGCACTTGTATGTAGGAGCTTCCACTTTGGATACGCTTCTCCTACAAACAATCCATGGTAGCAGAAATCTTCACCTTGACGGGAGACTATGGATGTCACTTATGTGATCCTCCATATCATGTTCAAAATTTAATTAATCATTATGGATCATATTCATATAATTAATTCTTCTAAGACAAATACTAATCCATTCATAATAGAGTGTTTTAATCAGATGTAATTCATTTAATTATATTAAATCAATTATCAATCCAATTCAATCAATCAACAAACAATCTTAATTATTACTTGAAGGATGGTATACTAAAAAATACACATTATTCAAATTTTAATAATTAAAAAAATACATCGTGATCATTTCAAGCATTATCCTTTCCTTACCTGCTATCATGGCCAGTACGCACAGGATGTGGGACAGACCTCTCACGGAGCAACCTGCTACCCCAACGATCCCCAACTAGACACCATATCAGCCTCATGTCAGGATAATGTGATCTGATCATTTTGTATTTGAGATGATATCCGGCCTTACAACTGAAGTTATGCTATATAATATTTCTCAAAGTCATTATGTTTAATATTATAAGGAGATTTGCTAAACGAATCTCCAATCCTATTCAAGTAACAATGTTTTTGCATGTAAATATTGTTCTACAACTATTGTAGGACAAACTAGGGTTTTCATGAAACATACATCCAATGGCCTATGATGAATGATTAATTAATTATTTTTATAATTATTAAACATCATAAATAATCAAGATAAATTCATAATTTCCATGATTTCCATTGAATTATAAACACAATAAGCAAAGATATTTGATGATCTAATCATCTTTCGATCCATCTCCACTAAACATGGAATATCTAGGGCAAACAGAGTCAGAATCATGCGAAAAAAACTCGAGCAGTTTGCTGGTTTGATTCTCTACTTAATCCAAGTTTATTTCATATTTCATGTCAGGAAAACAATAAGTAAAAATAATTTTCTTACAGGTCCGCGAATACATGTAAAAACAATTTTCATGGTAGGAACTCTCAAATTATTTTCATTCACTTTTAGTACCAACATTAGGATACTGTTTTGAGACATATTTAGACATTCTAAATATATTTTAATAACCAAAAAAACGTCCAAACAGTGCACAACCTCTTGAATAGTGGTTGCGATCGTAATCTCTAAAAGAAGAGACCGCCTGTCTCAAGTTCGACCTGACAGAGGGGATGCTTGCAGGACCGTTGATGAAACACGTCCTTCTCACAATCGAAAATGTTGATTCACATGACGGATCTCTTAATTTCATCACATAAAATTCGAGGTCTACTTCGCATACTAGGAGTACCAAGGAAGATGAAGATCTACGAGCAGTCGAAGCGGTGGCAAGACATCATAGCGATGACAACGATCCCCTTTAGGTCAAGAAGTGGACGACCACTTAGAGAGAGAGAGACATGAGATGGGTATGATGATAAGAAAGAGAGAGAGGGAGAGTTTGTGAATTCTATATTGTAAAAATAAGATCTAGGGTTACCTCTTCCTTTATAATATTTTGAGAGTCCATGGATCTCAATCCATGGACAACACAAATCCAATGGTGGAGATTGATTTGTTTTCTTTCAATGGTCATTATTTTGTTGTAAAAACACATAACAATTAATTTAAATAAATCAAATATATATTGAATAATCATTAATATAGTTTAATTCATTCAAATTAATCATCATAAGAAAACCCTAAACCCTAGAATGTATCTAATAACTTGAAATAATGATTTAATTGGGATCACATTACATGAATTCAAAGGTTTTCGAAAGCTAGCATCCACCTTTCTCCGGTGAAGCTAGACCCATGGGAACGTGGTAAACGGTGTTGCTTTCTGTCATCTCCTCGGCTATTATGACACTTGAGCAAATAAACAGGGTTTAGGGTTAGGGTTTAGGGTCCATAATTTACAACATTATAAATTTATTCACACAAATAATTCAAATCATTTAGTAAATATTATATTCATGCCATTGAAATTTGTGAATCATATTCACAATCCAAAATAAAATGTAAATTACATTTTCAATTAATTATCTAATGTGGATTTAATTCACATCAACATTTAAATTGTAATGTTATTTACAAATAACTCTCTCTTATATATTATAAATCACATTTATAATATACATATGATTAATATGGATAATACTATCCACATTATTCATATCCATAATATTTAAATCATATTTAATCATACTGAATCACCATTCTTACGATCTAAAAAAATATGAATCAAATTCAAATTATTGATGATAATTAAATTCATTTAATTATCCATTTCGTAGTGCTTGGATATACATTACATCAATGGAATTATTCTTGAACTCTTTCAAGAATAATATGCTTTCTCCGTGGATACTTGGAGATAAGGACAAAGTGATTATACATTCTACGTATAGTGACTTGGATACTGAGATCACATCTCAAATCCACATCTCTGGGACCTCTCATAGATGATTGATTAAATTAAGCCCGTATATCTAATCTTATCATTGCATCTGAATCACATTCAGATCAATGTCCAACATTTGGACTAAGATTAGATTACTTCTCTAATGAGAGGCACTAAGACCTGTTTCATCACTCCATTGAAATGGAAGCGTCATGGTTATACTATTGTTTATGATCACATCACTCTCAGGTATTCCTAATACCTGTACATCCTGCATACTGGAAGACTTAGAATAAACCCGAATAAATAGATCTATTTTACACTCTCTTCTTCAGGGTTTTATCATTAAGTTTCTCATTCGATCATTGCGAGTTGTTATCGATCATATGATTTCCAAAAACATATATCATACCTACAAATTCTTGTCATGTTTCCAAAGCAAGACGACCATGCATGGAATTTGATTGGTCCCAATAACTCGTTAGAGAGTTCATGCCTTCCGATTCATAAGTGAACCTCTATGATCCCTTTGAGAGATCGTATTACTCATATACCCTTGTATGCACACCAGCTCGCCAGTGTATAGAGCTTGGTTAGGCCATCAACCTATCAGTCTGTCAAATGTACATGCTCAGACATATAGCAATACATCCGTCTCCAGTCAGAGGATGCATGCCTATATCATGACAACATATGACATAGGACTTGGTTGTCTCGATCTCGTTAAGTCAACTCTTTGACCTAATTTATCTTACACCTCTGAATCTCTATTCCTATGCAGAGGACCCACATCAAGAGGCCGGTCAGATGACAGACTGTAGAGAAGGATTTCCATCTCCTTCTCAGACTATAGATCATCTCTTAATAATCATTTGACAGTTCTTGATGAGTACTCAATCTAACTCTTTAGATATTCATCCAAGAACCTGCCTCTATGATTCAACAATTGAATCAACAATTGTATGATCATTAAGATGATCATGGTACATAACCCTAATTATACTAAGTGACTTTATAGTGCATTCATTCATTTAATCTCAGAGCGGGAGTGAAATAAATCAATAACTTTATTGATATATCAAATATTACAATAACATTTATAGTAGGAATGTTTCGCCTCGGACTCACATGTCTAACAACACATTGTTGTACTTATTTGCATATTATTCCTCTTTTATTTCTATCTTTTATTTTTGGTAATTATTTTGACTATTCGGACCCATATTTCTTTGTTGCTTTTCTTGCGGGGGAGCGCACGACGATGACTATTTCTTAGGAGTGGACGTACACGAGCTGCGAGGAGGTTGGCTGTTCTACGTGTGAGCCAATTATGAGAGAGCATGAGAGAGGAGCATAGAATCTAGTAGCATAGTTTTTATTTTTATTTGCGAGGAGAGATTTTTATTTTATTTTTGTAAATTAATTTGTAATAATTTTGACCGCTGGACTTGCCACTTCTCGAGGTCGATTGCCCTGGTTATTGTAAATATGGGGGTCTCGTCATATTTTCTCACTATTTTCATCGCCTTTCTTTTTATTTGTTTCTCATATTTTGAGTTTTCTACCTTTCTTCTCTTTGTTTTCTGTGATTAAGCCCACAAACAATAGGGTTGCTTGCTCGATAACTAGGTCCAAATACTTAATAGAAGCATGCTCCTATAGATACTTGTGCTTGGACTTAGTTAAATACTTAATTGTTGATTGCTTGGACTTGAAACCATGTTCCACGAGAGATGCCATACAACGCTAGCAGGATCTGCTGTGGCAAACATCGAGAAGTCTCCAAGATCGGACCTCAGGTTTCTTTTATAAGTAATTTGCATCTGGTTCTTCACGATAAATAGAAATTCTTGTTTAAGGCGATTTCACTATTTTTCATATCGCACATGTAGTGTAGATATTTAAATTCTACCTTGCATCTCGTATGGAGAGAGCTGGGAAGCACTGTAAGTCCTTCTAACTTTGCATGTATCATTCGATACTAAGGTGATATTTCCACCTTAGTGTCAACTTGCACAGCTTTTCTGACTCCTCTCCCAATTTTGTATCACTTAGGACTCAAAAAGAAATTACAAAAAAAATCGTTCGGCAATTTTATTATGAAAAATACTCAAAAAAGTGAAAACCAAAAAATTAAAACAATGGGGTTGTTTAATAAACTTTGACCTAAATTAAAAATTATAATGGACATCATTGTTTGAGGTTCATAAACCCGCATTGTTTTTAGGTACCTTCCAGACCTAGTAAGGCATGCCCCCTAAGGATTAGAGCTCAAAACCCGATCTATGGTTGCCTTGATAATCACCTAGGATGATGAAGTATTGGCATTTTTATCATACACGATCGAGTAGGCCCATGTCGATGATGGTGTTCCTGCCTTGTGTGGAACATCCGACTTGGTCTGAAGTACTGATCTTAGGAAACACCCTCACAGGTGTGTTTTTCTCATCGGTTTGCGTCTGAGTACCTCACTTGTGGGGGAAGTATCGATTTCTCCTATTGACTTCCTCCTCTATTTATTTGGCAGAGTAGACCCCTAGGCACAAGATCAAGGACTTCAAAGAGAGAACATCACTTGTTACAAAGGAGGTAGAACAAGTACGAGAAACTCTCCTGGCATTACACACTCTCCTGTAGGGATAACCCTCTAAGGACTTGCTCATTTTGTTTTATTTTAGTCTAGATTAAAGATCCAATCCTACGTACTTGAGCTCCTTTTCATTTCATATCTTTTCATTTCCTTTGCTCATTGTGAGCCTTCCTCTACTACTTTACTCTTCATTCATTTTTGATCAACGTATTCTTCTATTCCTCATCTAATCCTATTGTTATTCCAAGATGTCGTCTCATGAAGGTTTAGTTGGGACCCAGTCGACACCCACATCGATTCCATGAGTTCTGCATCTTCAATAATTCGAGGCAATTCTCAAGAACCCGATTCAAATCTTGCAAACCAATCTCCAGACTCCTCGACTTCATCCTTTATTCCAATAAACTGGGATCACTCTTGTCCCACCTTTCACCCTTTGTGGATGGAGATCGATTTCAGTCAATATCACATGCTCCATTCACACATATCTGTAATTAACCTTAATTCCAGATCATCCACTCCCTCTGGTGTAGAAGAATTTTAGTTTGAATGAGATACATCTTTTTGTGCAGAAACCACACTAGACCCCGTGTAGATCACATCTTTTTAGTCTGATTCAGAGATGGCTCCTCAAGGGAAAGGAAAGGGACAAACATCGCTAGATCAGGTACAACCTGATCATATTACAGTCAATGCTCAGTTGCTCGCTTCCATCCATGCCATTTAACAACAACAACTGACCAATCAGGCCTTTGCCCAAGTTGCTTTTCAGGAAATGCTGAATGATTTGAGGAGAGATAGAGAACATAGGATGAGAAGGAGGAGAAAATGAAGAACCAGAAGATGGGAACCGTGGAGAACCAACAGATGAGGCACAAAGGGGGAGGACCAAGCCTACTCTCAAAGAAACCTACAATCATGGTGCTGGTCAGATGACATAGTGGATCCAGATCCCTGTAGTCCATGGACATTTTGATCTCAAGCCTCAATTCCTCGCTCTTCTGCCTTCATTCCACATGAACACTAACGAGGAACCCTACATCCATCTTCAGCAATTCTCTCACATCTACCGTACCACTCACTACCCCGATATTCCATTGGGTCTAGTCAATACGACCACATTCCCCTTCAGCCTTCAAGACAAGGCTATTTATGGATGGTATGACATGTAAGGAGTTAAAGTCTGCATTCCTCCAGAAGTACTATCCATTGGGTCGTCTGAATCAGATGCGAGCCCAGACAAGCAATTCCCAAGGCCTACACGAATTGATACATGAAGCCTGTGAGAGATTTCAAGATTTGTAGAAGTGCACCCACCATGGCATCCTGCGGATCAGCATGGTCCAACATTTCTTCGGGGGCCTCACTCCTGAAAGCCAGATGTTAGTAGATGTCACATGTGATGGCTTGTACTTAAACAAGGATGAGGATGTTGTCTGGCAGATTTTTGAAGAGATGGCGAAGGAGAGGCTGCTTTATACTCATCTCGAGCTTATTAGCGTCAACCGCAAGTCCACCACAAGCATGTTAACATGGTGACAAGTGGTGAGCAAGACATGGATGGGAGATCCAATCTCAGCATCATCAGGAGCCACCTATTTAAAGTTGATATTATTGAAAAGCAATCACATGACTTGGAAAATTTGTCTGTGATCGAACAGATGACCCATGACCTGGACAAGCTAGATCAGTTCACAAAGCAGCTGGAGTTGCTTGTTAGCACCATTAATATCGTACAATCTATAAGCCTGGCTGCCACCACTCTGACTGAGACAAAGGAACCATCATCTCTACAACAACCTCAACCGGGTGCGAATCAGCCTCAGGTCCAACACGTGTACTGCATGAAGGCTCTTGACTAGTCACCGCCTTCGCAGTAGATTATCTTGTATCAACCTGAGCTCCAACACCTTCATATGATCCATTCTCACCACCACCACCAATCATCCAAGAGGTGGAAACCATCTAGAATAATGATGCCCAATTAGCCCATTTACGTGGACATCAATAAGGTCAATCCTCAACCACCCGATCATATCACCAACATCAGGGAGGGCAGTTTGTCCGTGGATCTCACCAGCCTCAGCAACAACCTCCGCAGTATCATAACAATTGGAGGCGAAACCAATAATATAAATAGCCTGCGTACCGTCAATACCATCCATACCATCAGTATGCGAGTGCTTCCAATAACCAATATCCTCATCCTCCTCAATTTCATCAGCAACAACTCCCCCTTCTTACCATGATTTCCAGAACTCCCAGCCTCAACAATACCATTCACAATGTGATCAGCACGTTGATTAATCCAAGGTTGCTGATGACAGAGATTTTTCGAGGGGTCAAACGATTTCTAATATACTAGAAAAAAAGATAAGAATAAAAATCTTTGACGAGCAGGAGCAAAAATCATTTTTATTTAATTTTTATTTAATTTAGACACAAGAAAAAGGGTGAAAATCATAAGGCGAGTGATGAGCCGAATTTTTCCGAAGGACTAAGGTGGATAAAATATAGCGAAGGTCGTTGCGACCTTAGCCGCTCGAGAAATCCAGCTTAACAAGAAAATATAAGAGCAAACCACCAAACAAAGACAAAATCAATAAAAACAAATAGTGGCCCTGGCTATGAGATTAGCCTGGTGTAGCACCCATGGTCAAACTCAGGGAGCACGTGATGGCCTTGCGGCCTACGAAGTAGTAAAAAAAATGAAAATAAAAACAAATTATTTTTGGTGGATTTTTAATATTTTTATATTTTTTGGGATTTTTAATTATAAGGAAATTAATAAAATAAGTAAAACACACAATTTCAACAATTATTTAATTACTCTAAAATGCTAAAAAAAATCAAACAAAATTTTTTTATGATTTTTATATTTTTTACTGTTTTTGGAAATTTTTTGATAATTTTATGATTTTTATAGAATTTTCTAAAAATAAAATAAGGCAAAAATAACTGAAAACTGTCCAATCAAGCTTCTAAGACTAAAATAAAACATCAAATGGTCTTAACAGAGCATGGAGGTAATTTTCTTAGAAAATAGAAACAAAAAGGGAAATTAAGAAAAAGGAATTTTTATTTTTTTAATTTTCTATGATTTATTAGAATTTTTCTAAGTTTTTCAAGGTTTTCAATTTTTATAGTTTTTATGAATCCAAGAATGACCAAAATTGGTCAGAAAATCAAACACACCAAAATACACGAAATCTGAATTTTTGGTAATTTTTAAAGAGGTTTTGATTTTTTTTGTGAATTTTAAATCTGGACAGGAAGAAAAAGAGAGGTTTTTGAATTTTTAAAAATAACAAAAGGGCTCAAAAATTTTCCCAAAAATTAGTGAAAATTCTACACAGTGGCAGGAGCCACGTGCCAAATTTTCACTTAATTTGGATGAAATTTGATATTTTATTTAAAACAACCAAGAGCCCATAGTCATAGGGACCTGATTGTAATAAAAATATCTTCTGGGGGCCTAAAAGTAACAAACACAGAAGTCCAAGGGGTCCCGGTGCAAAAAGTCCAAGATCTCACGCGCAGGGCATGTGTACTGGGCACTCAGGGACCAATTTGCAATGAAAATAAGTTCCGAGGGCTTCTTAGCAACATGTGCTAAAAGCCTAGGGAACTAATTGCAATTAACCCAAGAAATTCGGCACATGTCCAAAAACATCATTCATAGGGGTATAAGTGCAATTATACAAAAAGATGTTTCATTCATTAACACGTAAAAACTACCGGCCCATATCTGCAATTTCACCACAAAATCACGTGTCGATGCACGTGCCCATCGTACACAGGGGTAGAAACGCAAATAAAATAAACTAACAGGTCCTCTATGTAATTTTACCAAACTTAAATAAACTCTATAAAATATTTACAGGACTAAAACGTAACAACTAAAAACTAAAGGGCCTACGGGAAATTTACCCTTTATTTATCGAGGGACTGGATGCACGCCACGTGGATGATCATGTGGTGGGAACGCGCTGCGGCTGAACAAAGGGGCCCTCAGCTCTGATCCAACGGTGGAGGGAGCGCCACGTGGGGGATAAACGATCGAGAGTTGAGGTGGCCAACCCTCGCTGGATGGAGGGCGGAGAAGAGGCCACGTGTCTGATCTGACGGTGGCTGCTGGGCCTCTTCTTCACCTTGATCGAACGGTCCTGAGATGATCTGGCACTCCGGGGATGAACGGACTGTGGAGGAGACTCCTGGAAGAACTCCTCACCGACGAGCTTCGCCGGAGGAATGCTGGGGCGCTGGACCTCCTCGGGGGCTGCTGATGATCGGAAAAGAGTCGCCGGAGCCTCCCGCGTATGAAGGACCCCTCCGATGACGCCAACGAACTACGAGGAGCCCGGGCGATAGCGGCGGAGCTGAGCTCCTGTGCCTGGAAGTTGAGGTCCTCAGATGGACTTCCTCAGACATACAAAATAGCACAGAAGGACTCCTGGGTCGAGGGCAAAATGCCTCGACCTGGTTAGAAGCGAGGTGGGTGGTCGGTGCGTCGTGGTGGTCGACCTCCGGTGAGGCGTCGGCGGTGAAGGTCGAAGTCCCCGCTCGGGGGCGAGTCAGGGGGTGCGAGTGGGTGTAGAAGGTGCGGAGAAGGCTCACGAGTATGGGGGTCGACTCCAATGATCGAGATAGTGACAGATGTGGTCGGAATCAGTGGTCGACGGCGATGAACGAAATTGGGCGTAAATGGAAATTGGTGAAAACTAAGAGGATCTAGGCTTACCAGATGGTCGAAGTCGACTGTGGACGAGCTTCCGAAGCTCTGGGTCCTTGCCTCGAGGGCCGTCGATGCCCGAGGCTCGAGCACCACTCCTGGGCAGCGCATGGCGGTGCTAGGTCGCCGGATCAGTGGCCGGGGCACTCTCTCCTAACTGCGACACCACCGACCTCTAGCTGTCACTCAGGCGGAGATGGTGGAGGTCTTGGGTAGGGAAATGCGGAGCCAAAGATGCGTGAAAATGCGGCCGGAGCTGAAGCTATATAGTCCTAGGGGTCTGGCTATAAGGGTGTCGGGCGAGGAAATCAGAGCACGGACCCTGATGCTATCTCCGGGCGTGGATCAGGGTTGATCAATGACAGATTAGGGCCCGCGGTTAGCATATTTGGAGTTCGGATCGATGCGCAATAAATGGGAGAAAAGGCAGGTCAGGCGCAGATCCGCGGGGCTGTGGTCCGGGGGGGGGGGGGGGGAGTTGACCGGGGGGTCAACATCCTCGTGGACCAATGGGATGCAACCACGTGTAAAATAATTGGAAATTCAATATAGAATAGCAAATAGCCTATTTTGGAAAAAGTTAAAACATAAAAAATGTTTATTTATTTATAAACTATTTTTTGTGATTTTTATTTATTTTTTTGAAATAAAAATTAGGTATTTACAATATAGTATTATATACATAGGTATATACACTATATATATTTTGGATTTTTGATTTTTAATTATTTATTTTTGTACAAATTATTCCAATTTTATATTTTATTTATTTATAGGATAAAATTTAGAATAATTTGATATTTTTATTTTATTTTTATTGTTTATGTACAAGGGTAAAATAATTGCTTATATACATCTATGTACATGGTATATATACAATATTTATTTTGATTTTTGTTTTATTTCTTTTTATTTTATTTTTGTTTTTATGATTTTTATTTTATTTATTTACGTTATGGGATGAGGAATATATACACATTTTGTTAGATTTTTATTTATTTATTTATAGGGATAAATAAATAGAGAAGTGGTTTTATGTACGTGGTGAATATAGACAAGGAATAGTATTTTATTTTTCTTTTTAATTTTCTCATTTTTATTTTAATTTTATATTTACAAATATGTAAAAATAAACACAAACCCATTTTTATTTTTATTTAGAGGAAAATATTTTTATTTATACACAGGTATATTTACACACATGAGCTTCCTTATCTCCCTCTACTTGGGTTTTTATGCAGTCAGACCCATGCTGAGCCCTCCCTTGGGATTAGGTCGCTCAATATTTATTCTAAATATCTCCCTCTTTTTCTTTTAATTCTTTATTCTTTTATTTATGCACAAAAACATGCTAATTATTATATTTTACACAATGCATGTCAAATGGTAATTATTGATATTTACATATATCTACATGTGTTTGGCAAAGGTTTTGTAGCTAAAATAAAAGAATAAATAGTGATGAATGGGTATTCATCACCCCCTATACTTAACTTTGCTAGTCCCTTAGCAAACACTTATTTGAAAAAGAAGTGAAAAAGAAAAAGAAAAAGAAAAAGAGGAGAATATGCATGGATTAATGCTGATTATTAAACTTGCCTTCATTAAATTGAAATATGGAGCTCGATCAGATCTTTGGATTATTAATGTTTCAGAACCTTATTTGGACTTCGGTTTAAAACTTAACAGCCTCTAAGATCCACTAATCTATAATCAAGACTCCTCAATAATCCAGATCAAAACAAGTCATCATACACAAACCCTGAAGACTATGAGTCTTTCCTTGTACCTTGTAAGTGATATAAAGCTTTCCACCTTAGAAGTGGCAACTTGACAACCGTCCCCAACAAGGTAACTCTATGACCTCAGTTTGGCCACTCTTTCCTCGAGGTGCGGGGTATTCCCTTCTAAGTTCAAGTTCAACCGGCTCAAGAAGAGGGGGAAGAAGAGAACGGACCATGGCCAGTGTAGCCATGTATCCTTGGGAGCTCAACCAGTGTAGCTAAGTCTCCCTGCTGCAAGCTACATAAGATGGAATCCATGAGTCTCAAGCTTTTCTTATTTGCACTATATACATACTCCGGTGGGATTATCATTTTCTATCAGACCCACCACTTTTTTGGAGTTATTTTCTTTTTGCATGTTTTTCAAGTGCATCTGTACAACATATGCATGTGCAGCATATATACATAAGGAGTTTTTCCTCTTGAGCCAGTAGACTATCCCTCTTTTGAAGCATTATTGCAACCCACAACTCCTGTCGTTAGACCTCATGGCAACCCGACCAAGTTGAGACGTACTTCCTTCACTAACAGAAGAAGAGAGGTTCCGCCTAGAAGTACTAACCTCATATGCTACCCCAAGTCAAGGAAGACTGCCTCCTCACCACCTCATCCACAGAGAGCTCGGTGCAAAGTGCGGGTCCAAGTAAAGTCATTGTCTATATGAGTCATGTGTGTGTTGTTAAGTGCTCTACTTAGGCTCATTGAGATGACATGTGATCATAGCCTAGTGGACTCAAAGAATTAAGTCACCATGGACCTGAAAAGCCTTAACCCTAAGCCCTATAAGGTTCCTCTTAGAATTAGGTGGATTAAGATCTTAATCAAGCTCCATTTCCCAATTTAATTCCAGGCTAGTTTAAATGTCAACTATAATCCAGGAAAAACTATATACAAGTACATACAAAGATGCTATTTACACAATATTTACACAAATGCAAAATTTTTTGAAATATGTTTTGAAGTCATGGATGTATCAATGAATGCAAGTTTTGCAAAATATTTACACAAATTTACACAAGGTTTTTGCAAACTTTTGATTTTCAAAACATTTTGGAAAATTTTTTTACTATATACATAATTTTAATATGCACATATTTACACAATCTTTACACAAAAAGTTTTTGAAAACATTTTTACAAAAATAATTTGTACAATAGCTATGTATGTGCAACTAAAAGAATGATTATTACAGGGAAATTTTTTTAATTTTTATGTATTTTGGATTTTTAGCCATTTTTATTTATTACACACTCACACAAAGTATGAGTTATGGCTAAAGTATATATGAAATATATACACCCCCCTATACTTAGCTCGAACGATGTCCTCAGAGTCAAGAGTGATGAAGAAGACATAACTTGTGCTTAGTATAGGGAAGTGAAAAGGAAGGCTATATACAAAGACGAATGAAATAATAGAAAATCAAGAGGACCTCGGCTTTCCCCCTATACTTAGGATCAAATAATCCTAAGTATAGCAGGCTGTACACAAAAGGGAAAACCGAGTGAAGAATGTACAGGGTCTACCCCCTATACTTAGGGTAAAATATCCCTAAGTATAGGCATAAAAAACATGGGTAAAAATGAATCAAAAGAATACCCGAGAGTCCTACATCCCCCCTATACTTAGGATAAAGTACACCCTAAGTATAACATAATCAAAAGATGAGGAAAGGAATGTGGGACTAAAGAATGGAATGATATAGACATCTGGATCTATACAGGTCGGGAGAACAATGATAATCAGGCGTAAGATGCAATAGATGTGAGTCAAAAGACCACATCTCACGCAAAGTGAATAGGGGCAACATCAACGACCCGCGGCTCATGATCTAGAAATGTCTTAAGCCGCTGTCCGTTCACTCGAAAGGTACTCTCAGAAGATAACTCAGATATATCAATACTCCCATTGTCGTGTACCTTTCTCACTAGATAAGTTCCCTTCCATTTGCTCTGTAGCTTCCCTGGAAATAGACGAAGCCTAGCATCAAACAACCATACTCTCTGTCCAGGCTCAAAATGCTTGTGGATGATATGAGAATCATGCCACTCCTTCACTCTCTCCTTGTACTGTAGGCTATTTGAGAAGGCGGTATCACGAAGCTCCTCCAAGGCTGCTAACTCTGCCCTTCTCTGGTCTCCTACACTATCTGGATCCAAAAGTATATCTGTGACTGCCCAAAGTGACCTGTGTCTCAACTCAACTGGTAAATGGCACGGCTTGCCATAAACGAGGCAAAAGGGAGATGTGCCCAAAGGTGTCTTGAAAGACGTCCTATATGCCCACAAGATCGAGTCCAAAAGCTGTGACCAATCCTTTCGCTCAGGGCGGACGAATTTCTGCAATATAGTCTTGATCTCCCCGTTCGACACTTCGGCTAGACCATTCGTTTGTGGATGGTATGGAGTGGCAACTCGATGGTCTATGCCAAACTCGCTAGCAAAGGCCTTCACTTGGTCGTTGATGAAATGAGACCCCCTGTCAGATATCAACACTCGAGGTACCCCGAACCGTGTAATGATATGCCTCCTCAAAAATCTGCAAACAGTCCTGGCATCTGCGGTTCGGGCGGGGATGACCTCAACCCAACGACTCACATAATCAACGGCCAACAGAATGTACTCGAATCCCTGACTCTTAGGGAATGGACCCATGAAATCGATGCCCCATGCGTCAAAAACCTCACAGAAGTGAATGGGCTGCATCGACATCATATCACGCTGTCCACAAGTGCCCATCCTATGACAATCAGTACACCTCTTCACAAACTCATCAGAGTCCTTGAAGAGGGTAGGCCACCATAGGCCGGATTGGAGCACTTTCTGCACCGTTCTCCTCCCAGAGTGATGTCCTCCTGCCTCAAGCTTGTGGCAGTAAGTGAGGACGCTATGGTGCTCCTCCTGAGGAATGCACCTACGCCAGACGCTATCCCCTTCTTCGTGGTAAAGGATGGGATCCTCCTAGTGGTAGGACTTGGCCTTCGCTAGGAAGGTCTCAAGCCTCTGCCTGGGCCAATCTTGTGGAACTTTCTTAGCAATAAGAAAGTTCACAATATCAGCATATCACAGGAGAGAGGCGATAGCAAGGATCGCCTCATATGGGAAGGTCTCACATATAGGATCAATCTGCTCAGAATCCTCAAGATGCTCTAATCGGGAGAGATGATCCGCCACCACATTCTTGACTCCACGCTTATCCTTGATCTCTATGTCGAACTCCTGGAGTAGAAGGATCCATCTAGTCAATCTGGCCTTGGCATCCTTCTTTGCCATGAGGTACCTGATTGTGTTATGATCAGTATACAAGGTCACTCTAGATCCAATAATGTACGATCTGAACTTATCTAGGGCAAATACTACGGCTAGCATCTCCTTCTCGGTGACTGTGTAGTTCCGCTACGCGGAATCCAATGTGCGGCTAGCGTAGTGAATAACAAATGGAACTCCATCCCTCCTCTGTCCCAGCACGGCCCCCACGGCAAAATTGTAGGCATCCGTCATGATCTTGAATGGAAGAGACCAATCAGGCGGCTGGAGAATAGGAGCCTCAACAACACATCGCTTGAGAGTCTCAAACGACGAAAGACACTTATCATCGACAAGGAACTAGGTGTCTTTCGTCAGCAGGTCAGTCAACGGTCGGGCAATCCTACTGAAATCATGAATGAATCACCGGTAGAAACCGACTTGCCCCAAGAAAGACCGTAACTGCCGCAAATTGGACGGCTGTGCGAGTTTTCTAATGACATCTACCTTGGCCGGATCAACCTCCATGCCCCTGTTGGAGATGATATGGCCAAGAACCGTCCCTTGAGTCACCATGAAGTGACTCTTCTCCCAAGATAGCACAAGGTGAACCTCTATACATCGCTGAAGGACTCGGTCTAGGCAGTCAAGACAGGAGTCGAATCCGTTGCCGTAGACCGAGAAATCATCCATGAAGACCTCCAAGCACTCCCCTACCATGTCCGAAAAGATCGACATCATGCACCTCTGAAAAGTCGCAGGGGCATTGCATAGCCCAAATGGCATGCGTCGGAAGGCGTATGTGCCGAAGGGACAGGTAAAGGTAGTCTTGTCCTGGTCCTCGGGAGCGATGGCCACCTGGTTGTAGCCGGAGTACCCATCCAGAAAACAATAATGGCCCTTCCCTGCCAGTCTCTCAATGTATGATCTATAAAGGGTAGGGGGAAATGATCCTTCTTGGTGGCCTGGTTGAGTCGTCTGTAATCCACGCAGACCCGCCAAGAAGTGGGTACCCGAGTAGCAATCTCCTCTCCAGACTCGCTGACTACTGTAGTGATGCCCATCTTCTTGGGCACCACATGCAAAGGGCTGCCCCACTTGGAGTCGGAGATGGGGTAGATAAAATCGGCGCTCCACCATTTCGATATCTCCTTCATGACAACCTCTCTCAGATTCGGGTTCAGCCACCGCTGGAACTCACGCGACGGCTTCGCCTCATCCTCGAGATAGATATGGTGGGAGCACATGGCCGAACTTATCCCCTGGAGATCGGCTATGCTCCATCCTATCGCCTTGCGATTCTTTTCAAGAACCCCATCAGACGGGATTCCTGCTCTCCAGTCAAATCGGCGGAGATAATGACTGGGTACATCTCATGCTCACCCGCAAGGAACCTACACTTCAGCGATGCAGGAAGTGGCTTCATCTCTGGACAACTGGGTGCTGGTGGATCTGGCCTCTGAAAACTCTGCATGAATGCTGCCAAATCCGCATGGGAGAACTGAAACTCTCTATTGCAATCTGAAACTGGAGAGGGCTGCCCTGACGGACTGTCTCTGCTCTGCTCGGCATATACCTCCTCCCTAGCTGCAGGCTCAGTGGAAGTCAGATCTGGTATGTAATCATCAAACTCTGCCCAGTCAAAATCTGACTCTGAGGGATCTGTATCATCCAAGGTGGCCTCAGTACCACCATCATCACAAAACAAATCAGTCTCGCAGTCGAGAACCGGCTCTGCTGCATCAAAAGTATCCTGGACCAGGAATGCGCTCTCCAAGCTCTCCTCTGCTGGCGTCTCTGCATCAGCGGACTCTGAAAGTGAGAGGATGGCCCGTGCATCTGGGTCTTCCCAAACTGCCTCGTCATCTGTGATCACAAAGTCACAGTCCTGGTGGATGTCTGGCCCTGCATCTGTCATCTGCTCTGTATCGGAAGTAGTCTCTGAGCATGCTCTGTCTCTGGCTCTGATGTCCTTGACCGTCTCTATTTGTACACTTTCACCCTCGACGTGAAAGTATACCTTCTCGCTATCATGGTCGGTCACTACCTTGGCTGTGGCCAAGAACGGGCGATCGAGAATGATGGGGGTATCGGTCACTGACTCAGGGATCTCCATGTCCAACACTACGAAGTCCACGGGGAATTGCAGGCCCTGAATCATGACGACAACGTCCCTCAGCAACCCCTTCGGCCTCTTGACAGATCGATCAGCAAATTGAAGGACTGTCCTGCTCTGTCTAAGAGTGCCCAACTTGAAGCGGTCGAGAAGGGCTGCGGGGAAGTAGGTTGATCGATGATCCGCTATCTAATAGAGTACGGTCAAACCTCTGCTCTCTGATATGGCATCTGACATACGGGGCTCCTGAATCTGGCCTCTTGGCCGGCAGACGGTTCTGGATCGCGAAACAAGTGGCTTTGGTCAGCACATGGATCTCTGAATGGTGGTTCCTCCTCTTCCTCCTAACTGTAGTCCTGTCTCTAAGTGAACGTTGGAGTAGAGGGATGTGCTACAAAGCCTCCTGAAGAGTCAGCTGAATGTGAAATCGGTCTATCATCTGCTGGCTGAACTCTTCCGGCTGCCTCTTTTTGGGGTTTTCTATTTTCTTCCCCTTCCCCATCTGAAGAGCTCTAGGGAAGGGGATCACAGGGTCCTTCTCAGATGAAGGACTAGGAGAGGGTCTAGACTGCTCGACGGCAGGATCCACACATACATCAAGCACCACAGGTGGACCAGAAGAAAACAAACCATTTCCTTTATTGCCAGAAATGTCCTGAGATACATCAACAGAAGGAAAAACTACAGGACTCTTAGAAAAACTGGTGGCCTCAGCACCACCCTCGGCTGGTATACGTGCGACCTCAGTACCGCTCTCTGGCTCGGCAACATGGGTGGCCTCAGTACCACCTCATCCATCTGGTGAAATGGCGACCTCGGTACTGCCGGTGGGATCAGCATCCGTAGTGGCATCAGTACCACCGTCATCATCTCTAGCGGCCTCAGTACCGCTCTCCTCCTCGTCGGGTGCTCTGGAAGTAGCCTCTGGATATCGCTCAGATGAGGCACCTCCTGCTGGCATCCTACCGCTCCTAAGTGTGACAAAATCAGTATCAAACAAATATGCAGACATATCTCCAAATGTATCACTAGGAGTGGCATATTCAGTACAAACTACCCGCTCAGACTTCCTCTTCAGGTTGTTCGGATTGGGATCTATCTGGGCAGGGATGGCGACCTTCCCTCTCACGATGTCCCGCATCTCCTGGCGGAACTCATCCATCTCCCGTCGGAATGTAGCCTGCTGATCGGTGAGGAGGCGGGCTATGTCATCCAAAGCAGGGTTCTCATAGGATGGCCCCTGAGAACCTGACGAATAGCCTCTCTGTTAATGAGGCTGCTGCTGCTGCTGTGGGTGAGAGGGATATGACTGTGGATGATGCTGCGGCGGATGAGGCTGATCACGCCTCCAAGAACGTCCCTACTGATAGGGACGAGGACCATACTGCTGTGATTGCTGCTGGGTGTACACTGGGGGCTGCTGCTGCTGGTGATCCCTCAGATGGCTATACTGACCACCCTGTCCTGACGGATGCTGCTGGGGCTGGGCACCTCCGGCCGACCAACGAAATCCGAGATGGTCTCGTCGGATACCAGGCTGGGGGCGGTCGTACCAAATCCCGTTGACATCCATCAACAGCTCTAACTCGTAAGGGGCTGGCGGGAGTACTACCAGAGGCTGATCCGGCTGGTATACCACCATCTGCGTGTCCGGAGATGGTGGTGACTAGTAAGTGGGCTGCGGCTGCTGGTACGGCTCCGCATGTACAAGGTGAACCTGTCTAGGCTGCTGGTGGCTGGAGCGCTGGGACGAGCTGCCGGTGCTACTCGGATCGCCTCGTACCTGAAGACGGGGCTGGGAAGCCGTCTGTGCCTCCTGGAGACACATGAGCCGTGTCTTCAGGTCACTCAGAGTCTGTGCCATCTACTCCATCTGCATGATGCCCTGGCACTGCTTCTTCTCAATGATCTCCATCCGGTCCAGCTTCTCGCTGATGATCCCCATGTCGGAGGCTGTGGACTCGAACTGTGCTGCTGTCGCTGACGAACTGGAAGGACCGGTATCAACCCGTGCTATCATCTGGTACTGCACGGTCTGTGGCTGGGGTCGTCCCTATGTGTAGAGTCGGGTCTGGGACATCACCATATAGTTCTCGGCCATCTCCTCATAGATGGCCCAGACCTGATCGTGATCCTTGGCGAAATAGGACCCGCCACAAGAAGCATTCACCAAGCCCTGAAGCTCTGGTGTCAACCCGCTGAAGAAGCTTTGAACTAGGTTCGGCTTCGAGATGTCATGGTGCGGGCATCTGTCAGTCAACTCTCGGAACCTCTCCCATGCCTCATGGAACTGCTCGTTGGGGAGCATGGAGAAGTTGCTGATCAGGGCTCTAGCTGCTAGACGAACTTCCCCAAGTGCTTCAGCCAGGTGGCTGCTCTGTCTGCTAGTGAGAAGGGGAAGGCAATCATGCAGATGGTATCCTGGTCCACCTGTCTGTCATGGACTGTGCTGCAGATCATCAAGAACTCCTGAAGGTGGAGATGGGGCTCCTCTGTGGTGAGCCCATGGAACCAGGGGAGGAACTGCAAAGTGTTCAGGGGGAACTTGAAGTCCCCCACGATGGCTGGAAGAACAACCCAATGATGCATCAGTGTCGATCCGGGGTTGTGTAACTCCCGCATCGGTCTCGGCTGGTCCGGTACTGCTCCTGCTGTGGCGGCTGCAGCCGCGGCTACTGCGGCAGCTGCTACCTCATCGGATATCCTCGGCCCGTCTCCTGGCCTGCGCTGCTCTCGGTCTGCTCTCAACTGCTCCATCTTGCGCCTCATCTCAATCATGAATGCTCCCTGATCCCTCAACTACTGCTGAACTGTCTCAAGGGAGGCGATCAGGGTGGAGTTGATCGCATCCTGGTCCAAAATGAATGTATGATCATGCTGGGGACCTTTGATGTGATCATCACTGCTGCCGGCCATGGTCTCTGCAAAAGCAAAAGACCCAAACTCAGGTGCCGATAAATCATCTGACGGTCTCTCCTCTGGCACTGGTATCTCGGAACTGAAAGAAGGGGGTCGAGGGGGAATAGGGTGGAGTCAAACTCGGGTTCGAAGAGCGGGTCTCGGCTCTCGCGAACCAACCTAGATGAGCGGGCAAAAGTGCTGGGAAGCGGTGCAGCCAGAGGCTGCCTAAGAGACCTTCTGCCCATCATCTTGATGTAGCGAGTTGGGCGGATGAGATCTGGTAAGAACAATGATCACAAACAAACCCCCGATTCACCTACGCACGCGAGCTGAAGACCGTAAAAGCCCGGTCAATTATCTTGTCAATTTTTATTAGGTGATCAGTCAGGATAGCAGAGCGATTAACGTGACCTATTGGGTAATCCGATATTTTCTCAATCGACTGTCCCGTACAGAAAGAGCCGGTAATCAGTTGAGAAAAATATCGGATATGGCTTTATCCTAGTGTGCGGGTCACTCTCTCACGCAAGCAAACCAGACAAGGAGGGGGTTGCTCTCCCCAAGACAAATTTTTCGGTGAGTGTCTTTTAGGGTCAATAGAGTTAACCAGTCCCAAATTTATGATTTCTCTTTTTAGGTATTTTTCAATAATCAAACAAAATCGCCTAACGAATTTTTCAGTTCTCCTAGTTATTATGTCCAAAAATCAGGAGGGAGAAGTCGAAAAAGTTGATGTGCGATGAAATCAATGATGCATGCAGAGTAAGAGATGCGTACCTGACTCCAGCAGTCTACATGCAAAATGATCCGCGCAAAATTTAAAGACTGAAAATAAACTACCTAAATGGTGCAAGCGGAAAACCGAACCCTAAACAGCAGGTCTACTCGAAAGAATGGCTAGTCGACCACCAGCCTCCAATCCAAGAGTCCGATCTCGGTCCACCCCTCCTCCTCTCGACAAATCGAGTTCAGGAGCAGCGCTTGGCAGGGTGGGCTGCGGCACGTAGGCTCGAAGGTAGTGAATCGACTATTTATTAATTTTTTATTATAGGTCCAATTACCGATCTATAGGTACTGGCAGATATATTAGGGTGCTTGGATCCAAATTATTACGTCACAATCAAGCAGAAAATCCTAAGTCTAGGGGCTCGAGAAACCGCAGAAACCGAATAAGCAGAAAAGAAACAAAAGCCGTGAAAAAGCCGCGTAAAAACCGAAGGGTCCCCCGAGCACACCGATGCTCGACGAAATAGACCCTGAGAGTCAAATGTCCTGCTGAGTGTCCTGTATTATTACAAGAATTCAAATGTTGCAGAAAATAAAACTAACTACTCTAAACTACTCCTCCCACACTCAGCTGCCTCCTCACGCTCTCCTACGGCTCCGTGCAGAAGGGGACTGCCTCTGATAATCGCGGTTGCACCAACTCCTCGAAAGTCACCGCCTTGGTCCTCGGGCCCTCGCAAGAAGACAAACGAGTGTCAAACTAGATAAAATAAGGCAAATAAAGCAGGTAGAGTAAACAAGGTATATATATGCAAAAAAAAAATAAACAAACAAAAACAAACAAAAACAAATTAAAAGGAAAGAAATAAAAAAAATAAAACAAAAATAAAAGAAAAAAAATAAAAAGCCGTGAAAAGCCGCGGAAAAGAAAACAAAATAAAATGAAAAAAAACGACTACTAAGCCGTGCTCCCTGGCAACGGCGCCATTCTGATGAGCCGATTTTTTCCGAAGGACTTAGGTGGATAAAATATAGCGAAGGTTGTTGCGACCTTAGCCGCTCGAGAAATCCAGCTCAACAAGAAAAATATAAGAGAAGACCACCAAACAAAGACAAAATCAATAAAAACAAATAGTGGCCCTGGCTATGAGATTAGCCTGGTGTAGCACCGAGGGTCGAACTCAGGGAGCATGTGATGGCCTTGCAGCCTACGAAGTAGTCGAAAACAAATGAAAATAAAAACAAATTATTTTTGGTGGATTTTTAATATTTTTATATTTTTTGGGATTTTTAATTATAAAGAAATTAATAAAACAAGCAAAACACACACTTTCAACAATTATTTAATTACTCTAAAATGCTCAAAAAATCAAACAAAAATATTTTTATGATTTTTATATTTTTTACTGTTTTTGTTGAATTTTTGATAATTTTTTGATTTTTATAGAATTTTCTAAAAATAAAATAAGTCAAAAATAACTGAAAACTGTCCAATCAGGCTTCTAAGACCAAAATAAAATATCAAATGGTCTTAACAGAGCTTGGAGGTAATTTTCTTGGAAAATAGAAACAAAAAGGGAAATTAAAAAAAGGAATTTTGATTTTTTGAGTTCTCTATGATTTATTAGAATTTTTCTAAAATTTTCAAAGTTTTTCGGTTTTTATAGTTTTTATGAATCCAAAAATGACCAAAATTGGTCAGACAATCAAGCACACCAAAGTACATGAAATCTGAATTTTTTTTAATTTTTAAAGAGGTTTTGATATTTTTTTGTGAATTTTAAATCTGGGCAAACATAAAAAGAGAGGTTTTTGAATTTTTAAAAATAACAAAAGGGTTCAAAAATTTTCCCAAAAATTAGTGAAAATTCTACACAGTGGCAGGAGCCACGTGTCAAATTTTCACTTAATTTGGATGAAATTGGATATTTTATTTAAAACAACCAAGAGCCCACAGTCACAGGGACCTGATTGTAATAAAAATATCTTCTGGTGGCCTAAAAGTAACAAACACAGAAGTCCATGGGGTCCTGGTGCAAAAAGTCCAAGATCTCACGCGTAGGGCACGTGTACTGGGCACTCAACGACCAATTTGCAATGAAAATAAGTTCCGAGGTCTTCTTAGCAACATGTGCTAAAAGACTAGGGAACTAATTGCAATTAACCCAAGAAATTCGGCACATGTCTAAAAACATCATTCTTAGGGGTATAAGTGTAATTATTCAAAAAGATGTTCCATTCATTAACACGTAAAAACTACAGGCCCATATCTGCAATTTCACCACAAAATCACATGTCGATGCACGTGTCCATCATACACAGGGGTAGAAATGCAAATAAAATAAACTAACAGGTCCTATATGCAATTTTACCAAACTTAAATAAACTCTATAAATATTTACAGGACTAAAACGTAACAACTAAAAACTAAAGGGCCTACGGGAAATTTACCCTTTATTTATCGAGGGGCTGGATGCGCGCCACGTGGATGATCGTGCAGTGGGGACGCGCTGCGGCTGAACAAAGGGGCCCTCGGCTCTGATCCAATGGTGGAGGGTGCGCCACGTGGGGGATCAACAGTCGAGAGTCGAGGTGGCCAACCCTCGCTGGATGGAGGGCGGAGAAGAGGCCACGTGTCTGATCTGACGGTGGCTGCTGGGCCTCTTCTTCACCCTGATCGAATGGTCCTGAGATGATCTGGCACTCCGGGGATGAACGGACGGTGGAGGAGACTCCTGGAAGAACTCCTCGCCGGCGAGCTTCGCCGGAGGAATGCTGGGGCGCTGGACCTCCTCGGGGGCTGCTGATGATCGGAAAAGAGTCGTCGGAGCCTCCCGCATATGAAAGACCCCTCCGATGGCGCCAACGAACTACGAGGAGCCTGGGCGACAGCGGCGGAGCTGAGCTCCTGTGCCTGGAAGTTGAGGTCCTCATATGGACCTCCTCAGACATGCAAAATAGCACAGAAGGACTCCTGGGTCGAGGACAAAATGCCTCGACCCGGTTAGAAGCGAGGCGGGTGGTCGGTGCGTCGTGGTGGTCGACCTCCGGCGAGGCGTCGGCGGTGAAGGTCGAAGTCCCCGCTCCGGGGCGAGTCGGGGGGTGCGAGTGGTTGTAGAAGGTGCGGAGAAGGCTCGTGAGTATGAGGGTCGACTCCGATGATCGAGATAGTGACAGATGTGGTCGGAATCGGTGGTCAACGGTGATGAACGAAATTGGGCGTAAATGGAAAATTGGCGAAAACTAAGAGGATCTAGGCTTACCAGATGGTCGAAGTCGACTGTGGATGAGCTTCCGAAGCTCTGGGTCCTTGCCTCGAGGGCCGTCGATGCCCGAGGCTCGAGCACCACTCCTGGGCGGCACACGGCGACGCTAGGTCGCCAGATCAGTGGCCAGGGCACTCTCTCCTCACAACGACACCACCGGCTGCTAGCTGTCACTCAGGCAGAGATGGTGGAGGTCCTGGGTAGGGAAATGCGAAGCCAAAGATGCGTGAAAATGCGGCCGGAGCTGAAGCTATATAGTCCTAGGGGTCCGGCTAGAGGGGTGTCAGGCGAGGAAATCGGAGCACGGACCCCGATGCTATCCTCCGGGCATGGATCAGGGTTGATCAATGACGGATTAGGGCCCGGGGTTAGCGGATTTGGAGTTCGGATCGATGCGCAATAAATGGGAGAAAAGGTGGGTCGGGCGCAGATCTGCGAGGCTGTGGTCCAGGGGGGAGTTGACCGGGGGGTCAACATCCCCCGTGGACCAATGGGATGCGACCACGTGTAAAATAATTGGAAATTCAATATAAAATAGCAAATGGCCTATTTTGGAAAAAAGTTAAAACATAAAAAATGTTTTTTATTTATAAACTATTTTTTGTGATTTTTAAATATTTTTTTGAAATAAAAATTAGGTATTTACAATATAGTATTATATACATAGGTATATACACTATATATATTTTGGATTTTTGATTTTTAATTATTTATTTTTGTACAAATTATTCCAATTTTATATTTTATTTATTTATAGGATAAAATTTAGAATAATTTGATATTTTTATTTTATATTTATTGTTTATGTACAAGGGTAAAATAATTGCTTATATACATCTATGTACATGGTATATATACAATATTTATTTTGATTTTTTGTTTTATTTCTTTTTATTTTATTTTTGTTTTTATGATTTTTATTTTATTTATTTACATTATGGGATGAGGAATATATACACATTTTGTTAGATTTTTATTTATTTATTTATAGGGATAAATAAATAGAGAAGTGGTTTTATGTACATGGTGAATATAGACAAGGAATAGTATTTTATTTTTCTTTTTAATTTTCTCATTTTTATTTTAATTTTATATTTACAAATATGTACAAATAAACACAAACCCATTTTTATTTTTATTTTAGAGGAAAATATTTTTATTTATACACAGGTATATTTATACACATGAGCTTCCTTATCTCCCTCTACTTGGGTTTTTATGCGGCCAGGCCCATGCTGAGCCCTCCCTTGGGATTAGGTCGCTCAATATTTATTCTAAATGTCTCCCTCTTTTTCATTTAATTCTTTATTCTTTTATTTATGCACAAAAACATGCTAATTATTATATTTTACACGATGCATGTCAAATGGTAATTATTGATATTTACATATATCTACATGTGTTTGGAAAAGGTTTTGTAGCTAAAATAAAAGAATAAAGAGTGATGAATGGGTATTCATCAGCGAGATCGCAGTTGATGCATTGACCGCTCAAGAAACCCATGTCAACCAATAATTAACCCACAATAAATATATCAATGAATAAGCAAAATGTGGAGTCAAAATTTATTATAACTCTAAAAAAAATGTATAGCGATCAAGTATGTGTAGAGGTCGAATTCAGGGAGTAAACTGTAGATTGTGTGATGAAGCTACAAAAATGTTAATTTCTCTTGTCCATTTATTTTTTTGTGGGTTTTTAATTTTCTATATTTTTTTATTTTAATTATATATTTTTTTGTTTTTAATTTTATAATTTTTATTTCTTTTTATATATTTTCTGATACTATATTTTCATTTTCTTTTAATTATATAAGATAGATAATATATAAGGATATATTTATAATACAAGGTATAATAATTATAAATACTAATGAATATAATAAAAACAAAAAATAAAATGATTTTAGATTTTATAGGTTTTCTAATATTTTGTGATTTTTCTGTAATTTTTTTCATATTTTTTTATATATTTTAAAATAAAAAATATCCCAAATCAGAGATTAAATAAATAGATAGAATTGAATTGAAGATTACAAACCGAAATTAAGGTCTAAAATTCACCAAATCAATTTTAGTACATAAATATTAATATAGAGAAAATTATAAAAAGCAAAAATAAATGTTTTTGAGATTTTGGGTATTTTTTACATTTTTGTTCAATTTTGAGCCTTTTATTTTTATGTCTTTTCTTTTTTTATTTTTTCAGATTTTTAGCCTCGAGATAAAAATTTAATAATGAATAATAAATATATATTTGGAATTTTTCAAAATGTTTTTCTATTTTTTGATATTTTCTAAATTAAACAAGGATAAAATGTGCTTATTTTGATTTTTTTATAAATATTTAAAATGCCAAAATGCCAAAATAAAAATAAGGCTATGACAAGACATGTTGGCATGCACCTAAGCTTATTTTCCCATAATTGTTAGAGCACATATGCTATATTTAATAAATAGAAGAAATGGACCAAAATACATGTACTAGGAGGGCATATTTGCAATTACAAATAAAGCCAGGGTTCATGTGCAAATATGCTAAAAATATACAACTAATATTCAATTTTATTAGACTAAATATAAATACAAAAATTGCTAGGGGTATAAATGTAATTTATCCAGCTCACGTGGGATAACACGTGAGCTGAGCTGGACATGAACAAAAAGCAATATGAAATAACTACATGGTCCTTTATGCAAAATGTCCTATTTATTTACACCATATTTTATTTACATGATTAATAAATAAATACAACAATGAGGGGGGTTTACCCCGATGGGCGTGCCATCGTGCGATGCTGATCCATCCACTTGCCACACATCGCACACACAACTAGTGATACTGGTTCATGCTCGACGCTTGGGATTAGATCTCGCAGATGAGATCGACGATTCTGGCTTGCTTTAATCAGATGTCAGCGGCATGCTTAGAAGAAGGGGGCCCGATCATATGGTCTTGGATGGACCTGGAAGAACTGGGAAGAAGACTCCCCATGGGCTTGTTCGATCGGACCTTTCTCTTTGCTCTGATGCTCCCAAAGGTTGTTGGGATTTTCAGAAGGATGGCGTCGATCCACAACTTATGAAAGCGTCTAAGAGATCCGGGGCTCGTTGATCAAAATCGGGAGTTCGATTATACCTGGAGCCATTCAAGATACCACAAAATCACCCCAGATGGGGACCTTCTAACATGGAACCTGCACCAAAAAACTCACGGGTCGAGGGCAAAGTACCTCAATCTGATTAGGCGTGGAATGAGTGGGAGATGGAGTGAATGGGTGTGCTTCGGTGAGGTGGCGACAAAGGGAGCATGGATCTCCAGATCACGAGGTGATCTGGGGTGGCTAGAGATAGGCTAAGCATGGAGAATTGATAGGGCAAGATAGTGAGGTGGTTTGCAGGTCGAGATACAATCGATGCATGGTGGGGATGTTTATCGGAGCTAGTCTACGACGAACTATGAATCTTCCTAGTTACGCTATTGCAGACATTAAAACCCTAATTAGATTGTAGAAAAATAAAGACAAGAAAGAAAACTACATAAGGAAAGTAAAGGGCACAACTCTTATACCTGGCCGGAGGGCCATGGAGTAGGGCGACCAGAGGTCCGCCGTGGGTACACCTCCTCCTCCTTCAGCCGCGCCAACACCTCAAGGGAACTTCCCCTATCACCAATATTCACACTAGACCAAGGGCAACTACCTTAGGGGTTTGGAAAATGACCAAAAAATTCAAGGAGGAAGATGGTCGTTATTTATGAATAGATGGGGCTCCCTTATTGACATAGGGATTGCAACAAATCAAAGCTAGGTACAAGCGATCTAATGAGTCGGTGAGAATAATGGAGGATCAATGAGTAGAAATGGTGAAGTGATCAAGGGCGAAGGAGATCAGATGGAAGCCAGAAAAATGGAAGAAAAGCGGGGACTCGACACTTCTGACAAGGTTTAGAGGCGCCAGGGGTAGTTGACCAGAGGTCAACAAATGACGCGACGTGATTGGGTCACGTCTGTCCAAGTCGTGACAAAACAACCCCATTTATTCGAAATAATTAAGTAAAAATAATAAATGATTTTATTTATTTTGAGCATAAAATAAAAAATATTTGTTATTTGATGACACGAAAATCCGATGCAGTTAAGAGAGGATAAATAATATAAAAAATGTGTCGTCGTTCTCAACCACGGGATTCGGTCAACGAGAAAATTAATTTAACCACTCGGAAACCGGGCTCCTCTCCGCCAAAGATTGATAATCCCCGGGTTACCCGCCTGTCACGCGGGTGACTCGGGTTCGTTCCCCGGCAACGGCGCCATTCTGATGACGCGAAATCCGACGCGGTTAAGAGAGGATAAATAATATCAAAAATGTGTCGTTGTTCTCAACCGCACGATTCGGTCAACGGAAAAATAATTTAAAACCACTCAATAAAAGATGAATCAAGAAAATAATGTAAGCGGTCTTCGCTATTCTTTTTACCTGGTATAGCGACCAGGGTCGAACACAAGGAGCACGATTTAAAAACTAAGTAGTCAAATTTCAGAAAAGCTAATTTTTTAGTGGTTTTTGAATTTTATATTTTTTTTAATTTTTAAAAACAAGCACAAATGAAGAAAAGTGATAAAACAAAACACACACTTTTTTGTATTTTGCAATTTTTTTTGTTTTGTAAATGAAAAATGCACAAAAATTGGTTTGAAGATAAAGCACAACAAAATACACCTATAGAAATTTTTATGGAATTTTTAAACACTTTTTCGAATTTTTATGAATTTTTAAAGTGTAGTAAAGGAAAGAGATATGCAAAAAGATAATGTTTTTGATTTTTTTAAATATATAAAATGACAACAAAATGCAATGAAATTTTTATACAATGAAAAAAGACCATAGAAGAGGCTTACAAAAATTTTCTCAGAATTTTTGCATACATAGAAATATTTATTCTATTCAAAAAGCATGCAAAGTTTATTGCTCGAAAGACAAGGACGTAAGCACAAATAATTATAGTTTTTGCATCAAAAATTAACAGATTAAAAGATTGAGTCAGATTCACAATTTACCCATGGAAGGCATGTGCTTTAGAGTAGAGAGGGATGTCCTTGTATTTTCTGAATTGTCCAGAGTGATTTCCGCAATTGTTCCAATTTTTTATTTGAATCCCTCTCCCTAGGGTTTCCTCTCTTCGTTTCCAACTCTTTTCTTTCTTCACAAGCAAGCAAAGGGCATGAAGGGCCACCGTCGCCCCTTGAAGAGGGAGGAGGAGCTCGGACGGGCGGCGCGTGGCCTGCCGCTGCAGAAGCGCGCGCGCTGCGCGCGTGGTCAAGTCAGTGGCGCGCTGCGTGGGGCGCGCAGGAGGAGGGTGACGGTCGGCTGGCTCGCGGAAGACGCGGCGGAGGCGCTGAAGGACGCGGGCCGCGGCCCGCGCACGGGCGTGGCTGGCGGTTTCGTCGGGAGGCGCAGAGGAGGCGGCGCCGCCGATCTCGAGGAGTGGGGAGGCGCGGGGTTGTTGCAGGTGGGCCGTGGGCGTGGCTGTTGATCGTGGCCGTGCCCGCGTGGTGGTGGTGGCAGCGGGGGTGACGACCCGCTGCTGAGTTTTTTTTTTATTTTTCTTATTTTTTTGTTATTATTTGCTGCAGGAAATGGTTAGTAAAAAAATGTTTTTTTTGTTTTATTATTTTTTTATTACTGTAAACACAAGTCTGTACTAAGAGAGGAAGAAAAAATTATTTTTTTATTTTTTTATATTTTCCCGCAAAACAGAATGTTAGATACAAAAGTAATTTTATTTATTTTCTTTTTATTATACCTGCAAAACAAATGTTAGAGGGAACAAAGAAAAAATTATTTTTTATTGTATCTTGCAAAAACAAGGATTAGAAAACAAGATACATTTTTTTAATTTATTTATAAACAGAATGAAGTTGGTGAATGGGCGGATCTTATGATGCGATGGAATAGATCCGTGGCTCCGGTCACCGTGCGTGACCGGAGGTGGAAGGTTGCGCGAGGTAGAAAAAGAAATGCGATGGTCCAGATGTGAGATGAAAAATCGGTGTCGGAGGCGGAAAATATGTGGTGGAAATTTTTGAGATTTTTAATCTAAAAACTACTCACTACTCCTACGCTAAGATCTAAGCCTACAATTTACCTAGGAAAAACGACAAGTAAAAGCGGATCTCACCTCGGGGATCGGACAAGCCATGATGGCCTCGACGAAGCATAAATCTCTGTCACCGACTGGATCGGAGGCTAGGACCCTCTTCAACAAGAAACCTCTCGGAAACCGGGCTCCTCTCCGCCAAAGATCGATCAAATGTAAATGAGGGAGGAGGAGCCCATTAAAAAGAGGAAAAAAAATCAAAAAGGAAAATGTTTACAAAAAAGGAATGTATTTATTGGATGGATTAATAAAATAATTAAATTAATAAATTAATTAAATAATTAATTACGAAATTCAAAATAAATTAATTAAATAAATTAATAAATTAATTGGAAATTAATTGGCCACCTTAATGGTGGCCATTAAAGGTATGCAATCAAATCTGGTATATATGGCATGTTATAATATCAAATCAATCAAATAAAATCAAATAATTAAATAAAAAATTCGGAATTAATTTAAATTAAATAATTAATGTTAGGTAATTAAATTTTTTGATGGTTTTTATTTAAGGAAGTTAGTGGTATAGTATACATATATTATATACATATAATATAATGTATATAGGTGCAAATAAGGAAATATTTTTTATACAAGATTTTTTTTAATTAATAATTTTTTTCTAATTTTTATTTTTATTGAAAACAATATTTACAATATATACAAAAAAAAATAAAATAAAATATATACAATAAATATATGGGTAAACTGCACAATACACCCCAGAAAACCGACTTTTTAACCGTAACTCCAAAAAAATACAAAACCACAACCATTTGAAAGATAATTTAATTTACAGTATTATGGAAGTGAGTTTGGTTCGATTTGAGCTCGTATGGAGCCGGAATTGATGCTTCAATTATTGCATTATGGCTTTTTCTGGGTGTAATTATTTACAATATATACATTATTTCATTTTACAAATATTTTTATTATTTACAATACAGTTTTATTTACAACTTTTATTTACAAAAATAATTGATTTGAGGTCAAATTATATACAAATAAAATAATGTAAGTTTTATACAAATGTACATGAAAAATATGCAAAAGACATTTTTGAGATTTTCTGACAGGCAACCTTATCTCCCCCTACTTTACTCCTGGTCGATCAGGTCAAGTCTTGACCTTCTCTCGGGGTTTGGGCCTGTCTGTATTTATTGCATAAATACTTCCTTTTCTTTTTCTTTTCTTCTTTATTCTTTTATTTATATACAAAAAGTGTTAAAAATGCATAATTAACAAATGAATGTAAAATGGTAATTTTATGGAATTAGTGGTTATTTACAGGTATTTGACTAAGGAAAAGATGCTTAAATAAAAGAATAAAGGTGATGAATCGTGGATTCATCATTCCCCTATACTTTACCTTTGCTAGTCCCTTAGCAAACACTTATTTGGAAAATAAGTGAAAATAAAAATAAAGAAAAGAAAAAGGAAAGAAGTTAGAACAATGTTGACTTTCAAACTTATCTTCATAAAAATGTAGTCTGGAGCTCTGTCGGACCTTTGGATTATTAATGTGTCGGAACCTTAATGGGACTTGGAATTAAAACCTAACAACCTCTAAGTTCCATAAGACTCCTATTCAGGTCTCCTCAACAATCAGATCAGAACAAGTCTACAGACACAAACTCTTATGACTATGAATTCTTACTTGTACGTGTAAGTGAAATTTAGCTCTTCATCTCAAAAGTAGCAAAGATTCAACCTCTCTCAACAAGGTAACTCAATAACCCGATCTGGCAACTCTTTCCTCGAGGAGCAGGGATATTCCCTTCTAAGTTCAAGTACAACCAGCTCAAGAAGAGGGGATGGAGAAGAGAATGGACGGTAACCAGTGTAGTTACCTATCCTTGGATGCATGACCAGTGTAGCCATGTCACCCGCTGCAAGCTCATAAATATATGACTTTGAAGCTCTTATTCCTTTTTTTTACATGCATTTTATTTTTCTATCAGGTCTGTCCACTTTTGGATATTTTGTTTCTCTCTCTTTTTTTTAAATATATACAAGGTGCAACATGTACATAAGGAGTGTTTCCTCTTGAGCCAGTAGACTGTCCCTCTTTTGAAGCATTATTGCAACCCCACAGCTCCTGTCTTTAGACCTCAACAACACCAAACTAGGTTGAGACGCACTTCCCCCCCTAGAGGAGGACGAGAGGTTCCGCCTAGATGTACTACCCTCGTATGCTACCCCAAGCCAAAAGATTCTGCTCCCTCACTACCTCATCCATGAAGAGCTACGTGTAAAGTGCAGTGTCCAAGGTAAGCCACAGTCTGAAAGAATCATGTGTGTGTTGTTAAATGTTCTACTTAGACTCATCAAGATGACATGTGAACATAGTCTTATGGACTCAAAGAATTAAGTCACTAAGACCTGAAAAGTCTTAACTCCAAATCTTATAAGGTTCCTCTGAAATTAAGTGGATTAAGGTCCAACTAAGCTCCATTCTTCAAATTTATTCTAGACTTAGTCTAAATGTCAAAATCATCCTGAAAAATGCTCATGCAAATGCAAATGCAAGAAAATATGTACATGCAAGGAAAAGAAAACAAAATCTTTTTGTGAAACAAATTTTCAAAATTTTGAAATTTTTATGGATTTTTGAAAAAAAATGATGCACATGCAAAAAGTTTTTTTTTGCAAATAGTTAGTAATATATACAAAAGTTTTTTTATTCATTTTTTAACAAGGGTTAGAGAAGATACATATTTACACGAGTGAGTTGATTATTTCACAAGAATGAGATGCAAGAATTTACAAATTGAGTAATTTATACAAATATAAACAGAGTTGTTTTTTTTTTAAATTTTCATCATTCATTTTTTTTTAAAAAAAGTTTTTTTTAGTTTTTACACCGTGTTTTAGCCATATTAAAAAAAAATAATATATGAAAGTACGAGTTATGGCTAAAGTATATATACCATATATACAACACCCCCCTATACTTAGCTCAAACTATGTCCTCATAGTGATCAAAGAGCTGAAAAGAAAGACATAACTCGTGCCGCGTATAGAAAAGTGAAAAGAATGGTATACTACAACGACGGATAAAAGAATAAGACCAATAGAGGTCGGTGATCCCCTATACTTAGGATCAAGTAATCCTAAGTATAGCAGACTGTACACAAGGGGAAAACCGATGAGTAGAATGTACAGAGTCTACCTCCCCTATACTTAGGGTAAAATATCCCTAAGTATAGGCATCAAAACAGAGGTAAAAAGAATCAAAAGAATAATCAAACGTCTGACACCCCCCTATACTTAGGGTAAAGTACACCCTAAGTATGGAATGATCATGCGATGGAGATGGGGTGTTTAGACAAAAGAATGTGTGATATGGACAGATGGTCTATACAGTTGTGAAAAATCAATGTTGAGGTGCCTCTCAACAAGCGCTAAAGTTTACGCCCCTAGCTGGGCGCAAATGTTAGGATAACGCCGTGTCAAGGTTTAGGACGACATCTGTCAGGCGAATACCGTACTGTTATTGCAGTCTCGGTGGGAGAACAACAACGAAGTCAGGAGGGTCAAGAGAGTGAATGATAACACCCAGATAAACAGTCAGGCGGGTGTTTGCTACCGGGTAAAGATATGGGCAGATGAAGTCGGGCTCCGGTAGCACAAAAGAAATCATCGGCTCAAGGTCTATATGGAGTGAAAGGGCAGAGCCGAAGAAGTCAAACGTGGAGAAGGAGGGATCTGTCAGAGAATCCTCCACGTCAATCACAGTCTCGAATAGATATGGCAGATCATGATCAGGAGACTCACTATAAAGGTTGATATCCGATGTATGGAATGTAGACAAATCAGTGAAATCATCGAATATCTCAAAGATCGGGTCATCCTCACGAGGGTCATCGAGGAGAGAATCATCAAATTCATTATCAGAAATATCAAAATACTCGGTCTCGTGATCCGATAGATCGGATGCACTCCCAGAAAGTGAAACCGAGTTTATATGGTCCATGGCATCCTCCCGCAGATAACCCTCAGGGAGTAATGCCGAATCATCAGGGAAGTTGGGATCAATGTTGTCAAATATCATGTCCTCTAAAAATGTATCGACCTCATCAAATGGGAGGACACATGGCTCAAGTACGGGACTATCAAGTTCTGTAAAATCCAAAATCGGTCCCTCATCAAACTCTCTATGCTGAGATGAATCCAAATGTATCTCTGAATCTGAGGAAATCTTCTGAAGGCAAGATACTGAATCAACTGTGTATGGATATTGGAAAGAATCAGAGGATGGCTGAGATGTGGGTTCCTCCTATATCTCTTGGGATTCTAGCAGATCTAGAATCGAAGAATCATCAATGTGGAGGTGCGGGACTGGCTCAAAATCTGATTGTAAATCCAATGAAAACTCAACCAATGTCCGGCTCTGGGAACTCACAACAGTAGGCAACACATCCATCAAATGAGAAGTAGTAGCATCCATATCCTCTGATTTGTGTGTGCTATCAAGATCAGCATGGTGTGTCACACACTCAACAGTTGTCATCTCTCCGTCATGTGTTGTCCCAAATAAATCATCTGGTGTATATGCAAGATCAGAAAGTGTATCCAAGATGGTCTCAACAAAATCCAAGTCGGGACAATGGTGTGAACCACTACACGAGGTAATGACATATGCAATCTGCTCTGCGGTCCTCCCCCTCATGGCGATATGGATAAGGTCAGTCATCGAAAATCCATGATCTGGAAGTCGCCTCACAAGTTCTCGTAGCCTCAACCACGATTCTATCAATGGCTTCTGGGGGTTAACTGAAAAATCACGAATACATGACCGCATCATCTCTTCTCTACACTGGGGGTAAAATTTCTTCAAAAATAATGACCGTAAATCTCCCCATGTAGTAATCTTCCTTCCCAATCGTCTATGCCAAGTCTTGCCTCTACTCTGAAGTGTAAACGGGAAGGTAATCATCATCATGTCCTCAGAAGTGATATCCAAATATGATCGTGATATACAAAAATCCTCAAATTCATCAATATGCAAATAAGGTTCCTCGTGCATTTCCCAAAAAACTTAGGCAGTATATCAATTAATTCTAAATCCAGAACAAAGGGTCTCAAGGTAGAAGCGGACTAGACTTCATGATCTGTGTACTCATCCAATGTCCTAGGATACAAGTCATCTAAAGCTCGCAACTGCCCCATTCGATTGCCTATGGGACACACTCTCATCTCAGTAATGTGAACACCCATGTCTCGTGTTTGGTCAATCTGGTCTCTTTGGGTGTCACTCACAGCACGTCCCAAATGGGAGGGTGGGTAGGGAGAAGATGAGAAGTCGGATGGGGTTCCGACCTCTCGAGAGAGTGAACGTGAGTGATGGGCGTGAAATGAAGAAGCTGCAAAATTCGGCTGGAATGGAAAGTGGCCCATCGTGATGAGAGGAAACTGAAGGGAGGGATGGAGGGATAGAAGGGAGTGAAAGAAAGAAAAGGCAGGAATGAAGAGAGAGATAGAAGGGAGGGAGGAAAGGTGACTGCTAATGATCCAGGAAGATGATCGTAACCGACTCACACCATAGACATACAAAACACAAATCAAACCCCCAGTTCACCAACTCAACACAAAGTGAAGACCGTGAGATTTAGTCTTTTATCTTTTCAATTTTAGAGTTAGGTGATAAGACAAAGTTGTACAAACACTTAGGAGGCTTGAATAGGATTTGGGCACTACTCCTTAGTGTATACGTGAGCAATTAAAAACGCAGACAATGAGGGGATTGCTCTCCCAATACAATGATACGAATCAATTACGTTTGATTTTAATGGTCAAGTTCAATTAGCAGTCCCAATTTTTTAATTTTTGATTTTGTATTTTTTTTGATATTTTCAATAACAACGCCTAACGAATTTTCCGATTTCCTCTTTGAATGATTTGAGTCCAAGAAATAGGGGGAGGAAGTCGGAAATGCCAATGCACGGTCAAAAACTATGATGCATGTAGAGATAGAAAATGCGTACCTTACTCCAGCACTCTACATGCAATATGATCCGCGCAGAAATTTAAAGACAGGAAATAAACTACCTAAATGATGCAGCGGTGAAAACCGAGTCCTAGATGAGCAAGTTCTACTCGCAGAACCGTCTAATCGGTCACCGACCTCCAAGCCAAAGGGTTCGGTCTTGGCCCACCCCTCCTCTGCTCGACAAATCGGGGGTAGGAGAAAGCGCTTTACAGGGTGAACTGCGGCACGTAGGCTACGAAGGAGATGAGTCGATTATTTTTATTAATTGATCATTAGTAGGTCCAATTAAGCGCACTATAGGAACATGCAGATAATTAAGTGTGGGGACCCTACTAATTACGGTACAAGCAAGAGAAAATCCTAAGGCTAGGGGCTCGAAAATCACATGAATCAAATAAAATAAAATAAAAAAATGCGAGAAAACAAAACCAGCGAAAAACAACGGTGAGGTCCCCCAAGTGCACCGGCACTTGGCGAAACAGACCCCGAAAAATGTCCAAATCCACAAGTCCAAAGTCTAAGTTATTACAACAATATTGTTTTCTCTCTCTCTCTCAAAAATAAAAAATTTCTTCTCCTCTCTCTTCCTGCTGCGCGGGTCTTCTAAAAAGAAACTCCAAGTCGTTCAAGCAGTACCTCGCACAAAAATCCAAGAGAGAATGTCAGAAAACAATTATAATATAGAGAGACAAAAATAGAAAAATGACTACAAAGCCGTGCTCCCCGGCAACGGCGCCATTCTGATGACACGAAAATCCGATGCGGTTAAGAGAGGATAAATAATATCAAAAATGTGTCATCGTTCTCAACCACGGGATTCAGTCAACGAGAAAATTAATTTAACCACTCGGAAACCGGGCTCCTCTCCGCCAAAGATCGATAATCCTCGGGTTACCCGCCTGTCACGCCTGTCACGCCTGTCACGCGGGTGACCCGGGTTTGTTCCCCGGCAACGGCGCCATTCTGATGACGCGAAATCCGACGCGGTTAAGAGAGGATAAATAATATCAAAAATGTGTTGTTGTTCTCAACCGCACGATTCGGTCAACGGAAAAATAATTTAAAACCACTCAATAAAAGATGAATCAAGAAAATAATGTAAGCGGTCTTCGCTATTCTTTTTACCTGGTATAGCGACCAGGGTCGAACACAAGGAGCACGATTTAAAAACTAAGTAGTCAAATTTCAGAAAAGCTAATTTTTTAGTGGTTTTTGAATTTTATATTTTTTTTTAATTTTTAAAAACAAGCACAAATGAAGAAAAGTGATAAAACAAAACACACACTTTTTTGTATTTTGCATTTTTTTTGTTTTGTAAATGGAAAATGCACAAAAATTGGTTTGAAGATAAAGCACAACAAAATACACCTATAGAAATTTTTATGGAATTTTTAAACACTTTTCGAATTTTTATGAATTTTTAAAGTGTAGTAAAGGAAAGAGATATGCAAAAAGATAATGTTTTTGATTTTTTTAAATATATCAAATGACAACAAAATGCAATGAAATTTTTATACAATAAAAAAAGATCATAGAAGGGGCTTACAAAAATTTTCTCAGAAATTTTGCATACAAAGAAATATTTATTCTATTCAAAAAGCATGCAAAGTTTATTGCTCGAAAGACAAGGACGTAAGAACAAATAATTATAGTTTTTGCATAAAAAATTAACAGATTAAAAGATTGAGTCATATTCACAATTTACCCATGGAAGGCATGTGCTTTAGAGTAGAGAGGGATGTCCTTGTATTTTCTGAATTGTCCAGAGTGATTTCCGCAATTGTTCCAATTTTTATTTGAATCCCTCTCCCTAGGGTTTCCTCTCTTCGTTTCCAACTCTTTTCTTTCTTCACAAGCAAGCAAAGGGCATGAAGGGCCGCCGCCGCCCCTTGAAGAGGGAGGAGGAGCTCGGA
Organism: Ottelia alismoides; assembly: GCA_037367405.1. Taxonomy (NCBI): domain Eukaryota; kingdom Viridiplantae; phylum Streptophyta; class Magnoliopsida; order Alismatales; family Hydrocharitaceae; genus Ottelia; species Ottelia alismoides. The sequence continues at coordinate 133,899 of JAZKJV010009652.1, read as the reverse complement.
CGGGCGGCGCGTGGCCTGCCGCTGCAGAAGCGCGCGCGCTGCGCGCGTGGTCAAGTCGGTGGCGCGCTGCGTGGGGCGCGCAGGAGGAGGGTGACGGTCGGCTGGCTCGCGAAAGACGCGGCGGAGGCGCTGAAGGACGCGGGCCACGGCCCGCGCACGGGCGTGGCTGGCGGTTTCGTCGGGAGGCGCAGAGGAGGCGGCACTGCCGATCTCGAGGAGTGGGGAGGCACGGGGTTGTTGTAGGTGGGCCGTGGGCGTGGCTGCTGATCGTGGCCGTGCCCGCGTGGTGGTGGTGGCAGCGGGGGTGACGACCCGCTGCTGAGTTTTTTTTTCTTATTTTTTTTGTTATTATTTGCTGCAGGAAATGGTTAGTAAAAAATGTTTTTTTTGTTTTATTATTTTTTTATTACTGTAAACACAAGTCTGTACTAAGAGAGGAAGAAAAAATTATTTTTTTATTTTTTTATATTTTCCTGCAAAACAGAACGTTAGATACAAAAGTAATTTTTTTTATTTTCTTTTTATTATACCTGCAAAACAAATGTTAGAGGGAACAAAGAAAAAATTATTTTTTATTGTATCTTGCAAAAACAAGGATTAGAAAACAAGATACATTTTTTTAATTTATTTATAAACAGAATGAAGTTGGTGAATGGGCGGATCTTATGATGTGATGGAATAGATCCGTGGCTCCGGTCACCGTGCGTGACCGGAGGTGGAAGGTTGCGCGAGGTAGAAAAAGAAATGCGATGGTCCAGATGTGAGATGAAAAATCGGTGTCGGAGGCGGAAAATATGTGGTGGAAATTTTTGAGATTTTTAATCTAAAAACTACTCACTACTCCTACGCTAAGATCTAAGCCTACAATTTAACTAGGAAAAACGACAAGTAAAAGCGGATCTCACCTCGGGGATCGGACAAGCCATGATGGCCTCGACGAAGCACAAATCTCTGTCACCGAGTGGATCGGAGGCTAGGACCCTCTTCAACAAGAAACCTCTCAAAAACCAGGCTCCTCTCCGCCAAAGATCGATCAAATGTGAATGAGGGAGGAGGAGCCCATTAAAAAGAGGCAAAAAAATCAAAAAAGGAAAATGTTTACAAAAAAGGAATGTGTTTGTTGGATGGATTAATAAAATAATTAAATTAATAAATTAAATAAATAATTAATTACGAAATTCGAAATAAATTAATTAAATAAATTAATAAATTAATTGGAAATTAATTGGCCGCCTTAATGGTGGCCATTAAAGGTATGCAATCAAATCTGGTATATATGGCATGTTATAATATCAAATCAATCAAATAAAATCAAATAATTAAATAAAAAATTCGGAATTAATTTAAATTAAATAATTAATGTTAGGTAATTAAAATTTTTTGATGGTTTTTATACAAGGATGTTAGTGGTATAGTATACATATATTATATACATATAATATAATGTACATAGGTGCAAATAAGGAAATATTTTTTATACAAGATTTTTTTTAATTAATAATTTTTTTTCTAATTTTTATTTTTATTGAAAACAATATTTATAATATATACAAAAAAAATAAAATAAAATATATACAATAAATATATGGGTAAACTGCACAATACACCCCAGAAAACCGACTTTTTAACCGTAACTCCAAAAAAATACAAAACCACAGCCATTTGAAAGATAATTTAATTTACAGTATTATGGAAGTGAGTTTGGTTCGATTTGACTCGTATGGAGCCGGAATTGATGTTTCAATTATTGCATTATGGCTTTTTCTGGGTGTAATTATTTACAATATATACATTATTTCATTTTACAAATATTTTTATTATTTACAATACAGTTTTATTTACAACTTTTATTTACAAAAATAATTGATTTGAGGTCAAATTATATACAAATAAAATAATGTAAGTTTTATACAAATATACATGAAAAATATGCACAAGACATTTTTGAGATTTTCTGACAGACAACCTTATCTCCCCCTACTTTATTCCTGGTCGATCAGGTCAAGTCTTGACCTTCTCTCGGGGTTTGGGTCTGTCTGTATTTATTGCATAAATACTTCCTTTGCTTTTTCTTTTCTTCTTTATTCTTTTATTTATATACAAAAAGAAAAATGCATAATTAACAAATGAATGTAAAATGGTAATTTTATAGAATTAGTGGTTATTTACAGGTATTTGACTAAGGAAAAGATGCTAAAATAAAAGAATAAAGGCGATTGAATCGTGGATTCATCATTATTTTATGTAGTATTTTAATATGCTTTTTATTTATTTTTTGGATTTATTTATTACAATTTATTTTTTAAGGGTATACTTATAGGTATATTAACCTATGTTTTGGATATTTCATTTTTATTTTGAATTTTTGATATTATTATTTTATTTTATCTATTATATATTTATAACTTATTTTTATATACACAAATATATTTTTATTGTATTTCTCTGATGTTTTAAGTACACTTAAATAAATAGGGGTATACACTATATAGGTATAATTATAAGTATTTTATCTATGTATTTATGTATAGCATTTTATTTTTATGCTTTATTTATGATTTTCTTTTATTCTAAATATATAAATATAATATAATTAATATTTTTAAAAATTATTAAAATATAAAATTATAACAATAATAAAGAATAAATAAAATGAATATTTGATTCAGGTATATGGTACAATAGGGGTCCAAAACCTAACTTTCACTCCTTAAATCCAAAAAATATTAAACCACCTTCAATAAATAGCTTATTAAAAGTTATATACTATTAAAGTGATTTTGATACATTTTGAGTTTTTATTTAGGAGATATGGGTCTAGGAAGTTTGGGGTTTTGGCTTTTTATTTAGAGCATAAAATGTACACAATATAATATTTTTGTACAAACTAAAATTTGTATTTTTATTTGTAGTTTTATCTACAACTTTCACGTACAAAGTTTGTTTATTTGAGGTATAAATAATAAAGAATAAAGTAGGTCCTAAGAATGCTTTATTGATGATAAATAAATAATCTTTTTATTGTATTTTTTGATCATTATCCCCCTACAATATTCCTTATCGACCAAATCATTCTTGACTTGGTCTCAGAGTTTAGGGTCATAAAATACCTTTGGTATTTTATTATTTTTCTTTTATTTCCTTTATTCTATAATTTTGGCATTAAAAAATATTATTTTATATACAATAAATGGAACAAATAATGAATGTTAACCTATACAAAATAGTGCTATATACATGCATTAGCTAGGGTTTAAGTCCAAAATAATAGAATAAAGGTAATGAAATGGAGATTCGTCACCCCCTATACTTGTCTTTGCTAGTCCCTGGCAAACACTTATGCAATGAGTGCAGAAAAATGAAAATAAAGAAAAGAAAAAGAAAGAAAGTGGATTGGTTTCAATTTTCAAACTTGTCTTCACAAAATCAAAGTTTGGAGATCATGTCAGACCTTGGTGTGGGAATGTGTGTGAAACCTGGTCAGTTTCAAATTTAAAACACAACAACCTTCGAGAATCACAGAACTCAGTTCAAACCACCTCAATAGCCAGGTCAGAACCAGTATACATCATACACAATCCCTTATGACTATGAATCTGACTTGTACAATGTAAGTGACAGTGGCTCTCCCAAACTGAAATGACAAAAGAACTGTCTTCACCAGCATTACAACCCAATGATTCCCCAATCTCGCAACTCTTTCCTCGAGGAGCGGGGTATCCCCTCCCAAGTTCAAGTACATCTGACTCAAGAGGAGGGGGTGAAGAGAAGAATGGACGACAACCAATTTAGCTACCTATCCAGGGATGCAGGAATAGTATAGTCAAGTCATCCACCTGCAGGCTCACATGATTTTCAATCAGGCCTATCCACTTTTTTTGGAGTTTTTATTTCAACACATTTTTTTAAAATACTATATACAACAACATTTACATAAGGAGTTTTTCCTCTTTAATCAGAAGACTATCCCTCTTTTGAAGCATTATTACAACCCACACTCTCCTATCTTTAGATGTCATGGCTACTGGATGGGTTGGGGTGCACTTCCCTCCCTAGATGAGGATGGATGTTTCCACTCATGTGCATCTCATACTGACAAATCCAATCCCCTCACCACTCCAATTGAGTTGAGCCAAGTGAAAGGTGCGAATGTCCAAGTTAGGTCACGACTGACAAGAGTCATGCGTGCGTATCGAAAAGTTCTAGTTAAGCAGTTGAGGCATCTTGAACCCAACCTTGAGTCTCAAAGAATTAAGTCTGAATAGACCTGAAGTACCTCAAATCTAGTCCCTATAAGGTTCCAGTGAAGTTAGATGCATTAAGGTTCAACCAAGCTCCAATCTTCGACTTTACTCAGACTACTTCAATCATCAACCTCAATTTGAAAAAAATGCGAATGCTACGTATAATGTAATGAAAATATTTTTCTGATGCAATTTTCAAAGTTTTAATCTTTTTATGGACTTTTGAAAAGGGTTTGCAAAAAAAGTATTTTTTTGGATTTTTTTCAAAATAAAAAGATGCTTGAAACGAAAAGGAAGTATATGCAGATATTTACACAAGCGTGCATCAACTATTTACAAGAATTACAATTTAAAGAATTTACAGATTGAATGTTAATTATTTTATAGGCATGTATATACAATTTGTAAAGAATATATTTGAAATGATGTATATATTCCTCAAACTTATTTGAAAATTATTTTACAAACAATTTTGAAAACTATAGTCTAAAATAAGTTTTGCAAATAATTTTTACAAACATTTACAACATTTGAAAATCATTTTGCAAAGGTTTTTCCAACAATACATATGTATTTTTCAAATTATTTTTACAACCATTTTCAAAACCATTTGCAAATAGGTTTTCAAAACATTTTATTTCACACAAAGAAAAGAAATTTTACAAATAAAACAATTTTACAAAGATTGAAAACATTTTACAAAATATTTCTCAAACAATTTTCAAAATATTTTTCAAATAGATTTTCAAACTATTTTCCAAATATTTTGCAAAATATTTTTACCAGATTTATTAATTAATATATACCAAAAGAATTTGAGGAATAATATGCATAATTTTATTAACGAATTGTATATGTATATATAGCCACGTTATTCAAAATACAAAAGTACAAGTTAAGGCTAAAGTATATACAACATATATACAACCCCTATACTTAGCTTGAGCTATATCCTCATAGATCGAAAAGAGAAAGAGAAGACATAACTCGTACTGAGTATAGAAAAGCCTATACTACAATGATTAAATAAGGAATGAAAGAATGAAGAAATAAATGAATGATAAGTCGACCTTCCCCCTATACTTAGGTTGAAATAATCCTAAGTATAGCAGGCTGTATCTACATGCTGGGAGGGCCGAGGGTGGGAATGAACAACTCAACGATTCGTCCTTTCTCCCCCTATACTTAGGGTAAGATATCCCTAAGTATATACATGAATATCGACAAGGGAGGAGATAGGTGGTGAGACAAAGAATGAACAAGTTACGTCACTCATTCCCTTATACTTAGATTGAGCTATGTCCTCATAGATCGAAAAGAAAAAGAGAAGACATAAATCGTACTGAGTATAGAAAAGCCTAAAGAATAAGAAATGAATGAAATAAGGAATAAATGAATGAATGGGAAATCGTCCTTACCCTATATACTTATAATCCTAAGTATAGCAGGATGTAGCTACATGCAGGGAGGATCAAGGGTGGGAATGAACAGATCGCAACTCATCTGTCTCCCCCTATACTTAGGGTAAAATATCCCTAGGTATAGCAGATAAAATCAACAAGAGAGGAGACAAGCCAGTGGATGAAGAAAAAGAAACTATAAAAAGATAAAACCACAGGGAGAATGTACACTTCACTCCCCCTATACTTAAGGTAAAAGAGCCCTAAGTATAGGTAACAACAAAAGTGATGAAACCGAACAGAGAAAGAACAACATAGTAGGTGCACCCCCTATACTTAGGACAAAGTACGACCTAAGTATAGACACACGGATATGGAAAATGATCTGGGGCACACATGACATACATGAGGATGAAGAAATGAAAAGATGAAACATATATATATACAAACAATAAGGAATGGTGAAGTGCATGATGGTATCTGCCAGTCGAATACCGTACTCTCATTGTCGTCTCCCTATGAGAACGGTGACACAGTCAAAAAGAGGAATACACTCCAATAGGCAATCAGTTGGGTGTCTATTATCGGGAAAAGAGATCGAAAACTAAGCCAAGATATGGTAGTGGGAAGAAGAACATAGACTCATAAGAACATAGTAGAAGATCAAAGCCGATATCATGAGATATGTAAGAGGAATGATCAGTATAGATTCCTCCAGGTCAATCATAGTCTCAGTAAGGTATGAAATGTGAAGAGCAGGAGACTCTCTACGCAACATGATACCCGGTGGACATAAAGTCGGTAGATCAAGAACACACAGAATATTACAAGACATGGCTCAACCTTGCGAGGGTCGTCAAGGCGAGCAGACTCAGATGGGTCAAAAATCTCAGAAAAATCAGAAGACTTGGTCTTGTGCTCCACCAAATAGGATATTCAACCAGAGATGAGACCAAATACACAAATCAAAAGACTCGGATTTGTGCAGCAGGTCGGAGACACCAGAAGTGAAGCCGTGTACCTACAAAATAATGTATCCTCCCGGAGATAACCCTCGGGGAGTGATACATACTGCATAATGAATAATCAGAACATACTCATCCATGCGAGGGTCGTCAAGGAAAGCAAACTCGGAGGAGTTAGGTCCATAAGACGGATCATCAGAGGCGGTCTTGGTAGGAGACAAATCGGCTACCCAACAGAAGAGACTGGCAAATCTAGAAAATGTCACAGTCTCTCGCTGATAACCCTTGGAGAGTACTATGAGCTAGGTAGGGAATAATAGGAAGAATGTGACTCTACCTTGCGAGGACCATCAAGGAGAAAAGACTCAAAGGAGATGAGACAATTAGGATAATCATTCTTGTATTTCGACAGATCAAAAACACAATCAGATAGTGGGACCAATATCTTGTATCAGACGACTCGATTTCGTGCTCCACCAAGATGGACACACAAGCAGTGAGTGAAACTGATCGTAAAGCAAAATGTTGCATTCTCCAGCGTATAGTCCTCAAGGAGTAATGGAAACTAAGTCAATGAAATCAGGGAAATGCTGGCCTCAAGTCTCAGGTCCTCAACAATAATCTACCAATCATTAACATGATAGCATAAAGCTATGGGAGGGATCACAGATCATTAGGGTAATTACAACACAGTCCCTCAAATCAAACAAATCAGTTGAGATGGATCAAGATGTCAGAAAGCGCATCTCTAAGTGCTACATTGGGATGACGAGTCATGAGATGGAGGATGGATCTGTTAGGAAGATGAGCAAAATCATGTGGGTTTCGAGCACCGTCGCTTTGAAGCACATAAAGAGGCAGTACATCAAATATCTGAATTAAGACGAGCAAAACCACATACGAGATCATACATTCATACCTCATGGATCATCATCAAATCATCAGGAATCAATCACATCTTCAATCTGGTGTGCGAGATAAAAAATCCTCAATAAAACTCACACATGTAATCATGCCAAAATTAGAATCCTCAGTTATCTCTGTGCACATATTAAAGTCGAGTCCACAAAAAATAATTTTTCAAATCAAAACCTCAATGCGGGCCTCAGATAATCGCACAACACTCCCGAGTGAAAGAAGCGATGATACGAAGGGGAACGAGGAGGGTGGGCGAGAATGGCGAAACAAATACAAAATTATGGTCCAAGAAGAGAGTCTTCTTGAACCAGCCTAGAGATAGGGTGATATGGGAAAGTAGATAGCCGTAAAATCTGACCACAAAAGTGAAGATCAAGACTTGATATCACGACTCAATGAAGAAGATAAATAATATGGACAAAGAAAGGGAGAAGGACTCAATAATATGAGAAACTCAAAGACTCATGGATCTACCAACTCAAAGAATCATGAACGTAAATGGACCCAAAATCACAATTAATGTACAAAGGAAACCCCATGTTCACCTACTCAACACAGTGAAGATCCAGATGGTGGTCATTTATCTTTTCCATTTTAGAGTTAGGTGATCATAAACAACTTGTACAGACTTGTAGGTAGGCATGGGATTAGGGCACTAGTCCTTAGTGTGTACTTGAGAATAAAATGCACACACAATGAGTTGGTTGCTCTCCCAAAAGCAATGGATCCATACAAGTCCAATAGAGTTAGCAGTTCTGCTTTTATTATTTTTATTTTTTTGTTATCAAATTTTTTGTTATTTTTCAATGCAATCATCTAACGATCTTCCAATTCCATTAACATCCTAGGCGATCAAAATCAAAAAGAGAAGATAGGAAAATCCATGCAAGTCGGGAATCGATGATGCATGAAAAGTTAGAATAATTATAGTGCTTCCCAGCTCTCTCCACATAGGATGCATAATAGAATTGAAAGCTACACTACATGAGATGCAATCCAATGAAATCACCCTAGAATATTAATTGCCATTAATGTGAAGCACCATATGCTAACTATCTAGATACGAGACTTAATTCCGATCTTTAATGCCACTCGGTGCCCACCACAACGAGTCTTGCAAGCGCTGTATTTGACCTCTCTTGGCACACAGTCTCAAGTATAAATAACAAACAATTACGATTTGACTAAGTTTAAAAGCAAATCTATATTTACATGCAAATATATTAAAGCTTTGGATCTTAATCTATCGATCAAGCAATTCCTACGCTAGGACTCAATCACACAAAATAAATAAAAATAAAAGCAAAAAACAAAAAAAGAAAGTGATGAAAATACGAAAAAATCAAAGAGGCCCCCAAGGGAACAATCCCTCGGGCAATGAATCTCGTGAAGTGTGAAGTGTCCATGAGAGTCCCAATTATTACAAATTAATCTCTCTCTCACTATTACAAATTAAAATAAAATAAAATGCAAGTGAAGGGACTATCTTCCAAAATTCCTCCAAGTCTTCATCTACTGCTCTCTCCTACCAGCTAAGTGAGAAAGCTGGCTTCGCCTCGCTTGGGTGCACATGTCCTCCTAAGAAGTCCCCCCTCCGTGGCGGTCCTTCGCAAAAAAGTCAAACAATGAGGAGTATTAGACAGTTCACAATTAATATCAAATAATCATGAAAATAAATAAACAAAGAATCATATATAGACAAGAGTAAAAAAATAAATAAAAGAATCCAATCTATGCGGCGTTGCTCCCCAACAACGATGCTATTATATGACAAAGATTTTTCGAGGGATTGCACGATCTCACAAGGCGAGACTGCAGTTGATGCATTGACTGTTCAAGAAACCCAAGTCAATCAACAATTAACCTACAATAAATATAGCAATGAATAAGCAAAAAAGTGGAGTCAAAATTTATTATACTCTACAAAAAAAGTGTATAATGTGCAAGTACGTGTAGAGAATGAACTTAGGGGGCTAAGATGGTTTCATTTAATTGTATATAACCCGTAATAAATCAACTTTAATCGTATATAACTTTTAATAAGCTATTTAATTATGGTGATTCCATTTAATTTGGAGATAAGATGCAAAATTTAGGTTTTGGACCCCTATTGTGCAATATATATGTATCTTTTATTCAATAGATCTATTCTTTGTATTTTTAAAATTATTTTATTTTATAAATTTGTCAATATTAATTAAAACATATCTACATAATTAAATCAGAATAAAACCATTAAAATAAAATCAAAATAAATAATACATGACAATATACCTTCATATACCTTTAATGTACATGGACATAATTAATTAAGTGTACATATTAACTAAGAAATATACAAGAAAAATATACAATTGTGTATAAAAATAAATCCAAAATATATAAAATACCTATGTAAAATAATAAAATATATGTTACAAACTAAAAATAAAATACCGAATACAGGTATTTATACCTCTTTTTTACATGTAAATATCAACTTTTTTTGCCTTTAATGTCTAGTTTAATCGAGTCTTTAATCTTACTTCATGAGGTCCAGTGCCCAAGGGATTGTTCCCTTGGGGGCCTTGTTAGTTTTGTTGCTGTTTTCATTGCATTTTTTATTTTGTTTTCGATTTCTGATTTTCTTTCTTTTATGTGATTGATACCTAGTATTAGGAGTTTCTTAACGATAGAATTAGGTCCAAACACTTAATTAATCATTACATGTGCCTATAGTTTACGTCTGGATCTAGTCAAATATTAAATTGTCAATTATTTTGACTTGAGATAGAGCGCCGAGAGAAGTGCTATATAACACTTGCAGGATCCGCCGTGGAGGACACCGATGCACTTCAGAGATCAGACTTTTGGATCTCATTTTTGAGTAGTTGACATTTTATGCTTCACGATAATAGCAATTTCTCATCTAGGGCAATTTCATTGGCTTGAATAGCATATAGTTAGGTTTCAATTCTTCTTAGTATCCCTACATGAAGAGAGCTGGTGGCAAGGTGAGCATTTCTCTTTAGCATACCTCATCATTTTCACCTCACATTGCTTCTCTGACTCCCTCCCTCTGATTTTGATCACTTACATACTAAAAGGAATTGATTCCCCAATAGGATTCATGTATTCTTATAAAAAATAAAAAAGTGATAACAATAAAATTGAGATTGCTAATATTACTTTAATTAAAAAAGACCAAAAGAGAAATCACTGTCTTAGGGTGAGTAATCCCTTCAAGTCTTCATTTTATATTGCTCATGTACACACTAAGGAGTAGTGCCCAAATCCCATCAAGCCTTCCTAAGTGTTTGTACAATTTTTGATTTTCACCTAACTCTAAAACAAACAAGATAAAAAGACCGAACTTTCACGGTCTTCACCAAGCTGAGTAGGTGAATTGAGGGGTTTGTTTTGTGTGCGTTTGTCTGTGTTTGCTTGTGTGAATACTCAATCTCTCTATGCTTTTATACCTTTTTCTTCACATCTTTTGACTTGACCATCATGCTCTCCCGATCATTTTCCTTTTGTTTCAAGATGGCCGACTGGAGTACTTTTTATCCGGGCTTCGCGGATCCCTCGTACCCTCCAGTCGGTCCACCTCCTTTTTTCTAAGAGGACTTTGCCCCTGATTTTTGTACATATCCGCCTCAGCCATAGTATCAGGCCTTGAACCTGTATCTACATCCACCTTCACATTTTCGACCTTCACATCCACCCAGGACTGAGTTGTTGGAGTCACCTCTCATGGAGTCCACACTTGAGACCTTGAACCAGATGATGGAGCATATAAATTCAAGGATTAACGATCTATTTTGCATAAATAAGAACCATAATACCACTCCACTATTTGAGGATATGGATTCATTTGAGGATTTTCATGAGAGCTTGCAATCGCCTAAAATACAAAAAAATGAGAAATATTTGAAAATGCAAAAAGAATTCGGGAGACATATGGTTGATTCAGACTATGAGGAGAGGGCCCACATGACAAACCCTTTTATCACACATCCATTCACATCCTGTCCCACCTTTGACCTCGAGGACGACACTGTACAGACTGCTCTTCATCGTTCTCGTGTAGATGATGATTCTGATCTCCTCCCTTGAATGGAGGAGATCCAAAAATTTTAAAAAATATTGACTGAACCTGAAGTGGTGGCCACTATTCATGATATCATTCAAGCCCCACTTCACCAGGCCATGACCCAATTATCTGCTCCATAACCTAAGAAGAGAAAGCGGAGGAGCAGATCTGAGCATCATATCTTGACCATGGCTACTACCCACGTCAACACCCACTGCTCATCCTCTAGGAAAGGGAACACTACTACACCCTTCATTAGATGCACCATCTCTGACCATACTTGTGATCACACTCTCTTTGACTACGGTGCTTCGATTAGCATCATACCCTTCTCACTGGTACAATCTCTTCACTTAGGACCTCTCAAGAAAATCAAGATGATCGTTCAGTTTGCTGATGGATCAATAAAGAGGCCGAAGGGTATTCTAGAGAACGTCGTCATTTCAATTCAGGTCATGAGATATACTGTTGATTTTGTCGTATTGCCCATAGAGACCTTTACTGGGGAGCACTCTCCAATCATCTTGGGATGACCCTTTCTCACCTTTGCGAGAGTCATCATTGATTACTGATGAGGAGAGATTCGCTTCCATCCTTTTGATGCAAGCGATGTGGTCATCACTGCACCTAATGCTGACCAGAGACCTGCATCTGAGGAGACTACACCCATTTTAGCCAACCCCGACGACTATGACCTTGATGAGATGATCATAGATTTTTGTTGTATGTTGGATTCTACTAAGACTCAATAATTCCTCCTCATGGAGGAAGACTCGAAAAGCATAGACCTCAGAGTTCCCTCTTCTTGTACTTGGTGATGTGTTGATGATATCCGCGGGATCTACACGATTGACACCTTAGAGTGGAGGGCAGACATTTGTGAGATTGAAAAGGCTGAATTTGTTCTTGTTGCATTCATCCAGGAATTCTGGTCTTTTGATGAGAATGATGACCCAGTTGAGACTTTAGAGGATGAACATGACTCGACTACTTCCACATATGAGTTCATCCCTTTTGGTTTTGACTTAGGAGAGATCTCACAGGAGGACCTTGACTCTACTTCTTCCGATGATGAGTTTGTCCCATTTCACTCTGATATTTGCGAGACCCCACACGACGAATCTGACCTATCTACTTCCACGGATGAGTTTGTCCCATTTCAGTTTGACCTAGTTGAGACACCCACGGCTAGACCGAGCTACATTTCTTCCACTGACCCGTCTGTGCCTTCTCACCCAAGGAGCGCTGAGGATTTTTACCAGGTTGATCTTGATCGGTACTTCTCTACTGAGGACTTTGATATCGACCTGCACCTTGTTAGATCCATTCCTCAGCGGTCCCGCAAGAAGGTTTTCTTTTGACCTTTTTGATCTACGTACATCCATCTCTATTGTATATTCGCATTCATTTTCTTCTGTCCATATACCGTATCGCTCATCCACCCCATTCTCGTGTGTGCCTTGCTTAGGACGTACTTTGTCCTAAGTATTGGGGGGGGGGGGCGGACGAGCCGAGTGTTCATTCTTCATTCTGTTTCATCACTCCTATTGTTGCCTATACTTAGGAATCTTTTACCCTAAGTATAGGGGAGTTATGCGTACATTCTCTTTGATATCTTCTTCTATCTTCATCTTTCTTTTCTTCTTTTCTTGTCTTCATTTTTCTTTTTATACTGAAAAGGTGTCGCCCCTTTTTGTCAGTCTTCTATACTTAGGACATATCTCATCCTAAGTATAGGAGGGTGTGCACCCCGATTTATTTCATTCTTTGATCCTCTCCACTAACTCCTCTTCTTGTTTATACTTAGGTATATCTCACCTTAAGTATAAGGGGAGTCAGTTTGAGTACGATCTATTCACTCGCACCCTTGACCTCCTTGCCTTGTGTATAGTCTGTTATACTTAGGATTATTTGATCTTAAGTATAGGGGTGACGGTCAACTTTTCATGTTGGACATGCGAGCCCACGACGAGCCATTATGCAATAAATGTTATTGCAAATATCATTCCCTAATCTGAAATGAGGAATAACCAATTTGCATAATAGGTCCCTTAGTACAATTAGGGTTATGTACCATGGCCATCTTGATGATCATACAACTGTTGATTCAAATATCGAATCATAGAGGATGGTGCTTGGATGAACATCTAAAGAGTTAGATTGAGGACTCACCAAGCACTGTCAAATGATTGTTAAGAGATGATCTCCAGCCTGAGTAGGAGATGACAATCCTGTCTCATTTAGGCAGATATCTAGCCGACCTCCTGATGCATGTCCTCCGCATAGGAATAGAGATTCGGAGGTGTTAGATAAGTTAGGTCAAAGAGTTGACTTAACGAGATCGAGATAACCAAAGTCTTATGACGTATGTTGTCACGATATAGGCACGCATCCTCTGACCGGAGACAGATATGTTACTATATGACTGAGTATGTACATTTGGTAGACCAATAGGTTGATGACCTAATCAAGGTCTATACACCGACGCGCTGGTGTGCATACACGGGCATATGAGTAATACGATTTCTCAAAGGGATCATAGAGGTTCATTATTGAACCGGAAGACATGAGCTCACTCATGAGATATTGTGAAGAATCAAATTCCGTGCACGGTCATCTCGCTTTGGAAGCTTGACTGAATTTGTAGGTTTATACTTTTGGAAAGTATATGATCAACACGTGGGTATGATATATGCTTTTGGAAAGTATATGATCGATACCAACTCCCAATAGTCAAATAAGATACTTAATGATAAAATTCTGAAGTAGACAATGTAAAATTGATCTTATACTTCAGGTTTATTCTGAGTCTTCCAGTATGCAGGATGTACATGTATTGGGAATACCTGAGGGTGGTGTGATCATAAACGGTTGTATAACCATGACGCTACCATTCCTAGGGAGTGATGAAACGTGTCTGGATTTTAGTGACTCCTCTCAGTAGAGAAGTGATCTGATCTTGGTCCAAATGTTGGACATTGATCTGAATGTGATTCAGATGCAATGAGGAGATTATATTTACAGTCTTGATTTAATCAAGTATCTATGGGAGGCCCAAGATCTGGATTTGAGATGTAATCTCAATATCCGAGTCACTATATGTGGAACAATACAATCGCCCTGTCCTTATCTCCAAGTATTCGCGAAGAAAGTGTATTATCCTTGAAAGAGTTCAAGATAATTTCATTGTTGATATATGTATCCAAGTATTGAGTAAATTGGTAATTAAATGTGATTTAATTATCATGATTAATATGAATTCGATTCATATTACAAAGAGAGTTATCTTAGATAATTAAATATGATTTGATTATCAAAGATGTGAATAATGTGAATATGATTCATATTATTTGGGCACACGAGAATAGAGATCCAAGACGATTAAATGTGATTTAATTATCATGGATATTGAATAATGTAGATAGCACTATCCATATTAATCATATATATTATAAATGTGATCTATAATATATAAGTGAGAGCTATTTGTAATTTACATTTGTTAATTAAATATTAATGTGAATTGGATTCACATTGAACATTAAATTGAAAATGTAATTCACATTTTATTTTGAGTTGTGAATGTGATTCACAATTTTCCAATGGCAAGATTGCAATATTCATAGAATAATTATGTATTATTTTTGTTGAATAATTTACAATAAGTGTTGCTGTTAGTCTTGGAGATTTCCATGGAATAATGTAATCTCATGAGATATCATGAGATTACATGAGATTGCCACCAAATCCCATATTATGGAAGGAGGCAATCTTCATTCCAATAATCTCCACGATTGCTTGATTTAATTTGGGATTGATTTATATTGATTTATCAATATATATTTAATCTAAATTAAATTAATTGTTGTTGGTTTTTACCAACACAGATCTTAGCCATTAAAAGAAACACAAATCAATGTGAGCCGTTGGATTTGTGTTGTCCATGGATTGAGATCCATGGATCCCAAAATATTATAAAAGGAGAGGCAACCCCTTTTCTCTTCTTTACACAAGAGAACATAAGTATTTCTCTTTCTTTTTTTCTCACTACATTCCTTCTCTCCTTCTCTCATGTGGCCGTTCGCCATAGATGCTCTAGAGAGAGTCTCCATCGCCGTAGTATCGTCGTTATGCTGCCCGATCGTTTGCTCGTGGATCTCCGTCTCCTTTAGTATGCCTCGTTCGTGAAGAAGACGTTGGATCTCGTGTGTCAAGATCAGGAGATCCGCCACTTGGATCATTAACATGGATTGCGAGGAGCACATGTTTCATCAACACGCTCGCAAGCGTCTCCTCTGTCGGATCGGACTTGAGACATGAGGTCCCTTCGTTTAGAGACTCGATCGTAACCACACTTCAAGAGGTAATCCTATTACTTGTTTGTGGTTTAGATGAAACGATCCGGGAAGTTTTCTTGGATCATGTGGTCTCATCACATGAAAATTTTTTAATTTCCGCTGCATCGAGCAACTAGTGCGACTAGTCGCTCCCGATCGCATACGATACGATCCTCACGCTTCTGTGATGCGCTTAAGTATCTAAACATATCTTTCAAGTGGTATTAGAGCCTTAGGTAGAAGGTTTTGGATACGATCCGTAAACCTAGGACGACTTGGGTTCGTTATGTTTGCGAAAGTTTTTGTCGCATTTTATTTTCGCACATCTGTTTAGTGAATAAATTCGATCCTATTTAAAATATATAAACATGACTTGGATTTAGTTCCCCATTAAATAAGGAAACCATAGGATCTGAGTTTATGTAATTTGGATTCCGTTTGCTCGAGATATGGTTGTTTTAATGAACATGTATTCACTGTTCCGGGAACTGTGAATCTTAACATGATTAATGAGTTAATTACTATTTTGATCCGCCTAGAAATGCATGGAATATCACTTTGATTCTGTCATAAATCAAATTAGCAATTTTTGGAAACTGATTTTGTCTAATTTGGATTTGAATTGATTGAGATTTGTTAATTTTAGTAAGTAAGGGTCACCACTGAAATTACATTCCTAATCAAGAACCATGTGATTGCCAATTAGTGAAATTAATTGTTAATTTCCTGAAATAATTATGGAAAATATTTGAGAAATATTTAATGATGATTATTTTCTTATTTGACTTGGCCTCAACCAATAAATTGATTAGATTTGATCTAGATCAAAATTGGAAACACAATCAACAAACAACTTGCTTGAATAGGATTGGGATTTTCTAGCAAATTTCCTTATAATAAAAAATGTTTTGATTATTACTATATGGTATAATTTCGGTTGAAGAACCGATGATCATCTCAAGTATACATTGATCTATCTGGCATTATCCTTTCCTGAGGTGGAAATGGTGTCTAGTTGGGGAGCGTTGGGATAGCGGGTCGCACCGGTTGCGGTCTGTCCCACTCCCGTCAGTTTTGGCCATGACTGCGGGTAGGGACTCGATAATGACGGAGAAATCAAGGTGTATTTTTCTAATTAATAAAATTCGAATTAATACGTACTTTGAGATAATACCATATATATTCAAGTATAATAATCAAGTTTGTTGATTGAATTGGATTGATAATTGATTTAATGAGATTAAGTTAATTATATCTAATTTAAAATAATCTATTATGAATAGATGTGTATTTACCGTGGAAGAATTAATTATATGAATATGATTCATAATAATTAATTAAAATTTGAATATGAGGTGGAGGATCACATACGTGACATCCATGGTCTCCCGTCAAGGCGAAGGGTTCCGTCGCCAGATATTGTATGTAGGAGACGCCTGTCCGAAATGACAGCTCCTGCATACGATCCATTTGGATCGGGCTCGTCACTTCTCGAAAGAGTAAGGACGTATGCGTAGTGACCCCAATATTGGATCCTCATATTATTGGGGTGATATTGGATTGTGCATAGCGAGTTGTATTCTGACAGTTGATTCAATTAATGACAGGTCTGTTGGACATGCGAGCCCACGGCGAGCCATTATGCCAAAAATGTTATTGCAATTCACTACTTAATCTGAAATAAAGAGTACATAATTTGCATAATAGGTCCCTTAGTACAATTAGGGTTATGTACCATGGCCATCTTAATGATCATACAGCTGTTGATTCAATTATTGAATCATAGAGGCTGGTGCTTAGATGAATATCTAATGAGTTAGATTGAGGACTCATCGAGCACCGTCAAATGATTGTTAAGAGATGATCTCCAGCCTGAGTAGGAGATGGCAATCCTATCTCATTTAGGATGATATCTGACCGACCTCTTGATGCATGTCCTCTGCATAGGAATAGAGATTTGGAGGTGTCAGATGAGTTGGGTCAAAGAGTTGACTTAACGAGATCGAGATAACCAAAGTCCTATATCATATGCTGTCATGATATAGGCACGCATCCTCTGACCAGAGACAGATGTGTTACTATATGTTTGAGTATGTACATTTGGCAGACCAATAGGTTGATGACCTAATCAAGGTCTATACACCGGCGCGCTAGTGTGCATATAAGGGCATATGAGTAGTACGATCTCTCAAAGGGATCATACAGGTTCAGTTATTGAACCAGAAGACATGAGCTCACTCATGAGATATTGGGAAGAATCAAATTCCATGCGCATGGTCATCTCGCTTTGGAAGCTTGACTGAATTTGTAGGTTTGATATATACTATTGGAAAGTATATGATCAAGACTTAGGTATGATATATGCTTTTGGAAAGTGTATGATCGATACCGACTCCCAATGATCGAATGAGAAACTTATTGATAAAACCCTGAAGTAGACAGTATAAAGTTGATCTAATACTTCAGGTTTATTCTGAGTCTTCCAGTATGCAGGATGTACAAGTATTAGGAATACCTGAGGGTGATGTGATCATAAACGATTGTATAACCATGACGCTTCCATTCCTAGGGAGTGATGAAACGGGTTTGGATTTTAGTGACTCCTCTCAGTAGAGAAGTAATCTGATCTTAGTCCAAATATTGGACATTGATCTGAATGTGATTCAGATTCAATGAGAAGATTAGATTTACGGTCTTGATTTAATCAAGCATCTATGGGAGGCCCGAGATCTGGATTTGAGATGTGGTCTCCATGTCACTATACGTGGAACAATACAATCGCCCCGTCCTTATCTCCAAGTATTCGTGGAGAAAGCGCATTGTCCTTGAAAGAGTTCATGGATAATTCTATTGTTGATATATGTATCCGAGCATTGAGAAAATGGATAATTAAATGTGATTTAATTATCATGAATAATATGAATTTGATTCATATTATAAGGAGAGTTATCTTAGATAATTAAATATGATTTGATCATCAAAGATGTAAATAATGTGAATGTGATTCATTTTATTTGAGCACATGAGAATAAGTTATCCAATATAATTAAATGTGATTTAATTATTATGGATAAGAATAATGTGGATAGTAATATCCAATTATTCATAATATATTATAAATGTGATTTATAATGTATTAGAGAGAGCTAAATATAATTTATATGTGTTGATTAATTATTATGTGTATTGGATACACATTGTGTAATTAATTGACAATGTAAATTATATGTTGTTTTGGGTTGTGAATATGATTCAGAATTTTTTCCATGGCAAGATTGCAATATTCTCAAATATAATTGTGAATTATTTTTTGAAGAATAAAACCCAACAAATTTGTTGCAAATAAATAAAGAGAGATTTCCATGGAGATATGCAATCTCATGAATTATCATGAGATTGCTCTCCCCATGGAAAGTGTGGCCGTCCACATGGAAGGTGCATGGAGATGAAATCTCCATGCACATTCTCTCCTTATTTATTGGTTTGATTTAGGACTAATTTATATTTGATTTTGTCAAATATATTTTAACCTAAATTTGTTGGTTTTACCAACAACAATCTTGACCATTGGATTGACATAAATCAATCTCATCCATTGATTTTACATGTCACATGGATTGAGATCCATGGATCCCAAAACCCTATAAATAGAGAGGCATACCATGCTCTCTATTTACATGCAATATTGGAGCAAACTCTCTCTCTCTCTCTCTCTCTACATGACAGCCCTCTCTCTCCCTCTCATGGCCGTCCACCATAGATGCCCTAGAGAGGTTCTCCATCACCGCGTCATCGTCGTTATGCTGCCCGATGGTTTGCTCATGGATCTCCGTCTCCTTCGGTGTGCCTCGCTCGTGAAGAAGATGCCGTATCTCGTGTGTCGAGATCAGGAGATCCACCACTTGGATCATCAACATGGATTGCGAGAAGTACACGGTTCATCCCCGTGCTCGTAAGCGTCTCCTCTGTCGGACCGGACTTGAGACAGGAGGTCTCTTCATTTAGAGACTCGATCGCAACCACGCTTCAAGAGGTAATCCTATTACTTGTTTGTGGTTTAGACGAAATGATCCGAGAAGTGTTCTTGGATCATGTGGTTTTGTCGTATGAAAAATTTTTAAATTCCGCTGCATCGAGCAACTAGTGCAACTAGTCACTCCTCGTCGTATTCGGTACGACGCTCACGCTTCCGTGATGCGGTTGAGGATTCTAACCATATCCTTCAAGGCCAACATCACCTTAGGGGTGGTGGGCCAGGGTGTTAAAGACCGAATTGGAAAATGCAAGTTGGACTTGCAAGGCAGAATGTGTTCTCGCTTCTTTTTATCCGAGTTACAAGTTCTCATATTATTGGGATGTAACAAAGATAAGGAGGGAGATCCCAAATATTGCTGAGATATGATGGTAAATATATCTCATACATTGAAAGCGATTAAGGGAATGGGCTTTCGGTGTTGACAAGGCAAGACAACTTTGATATAAAAATTCCTAAATCAAAGTAAAATGTGTATATATATATTTATATATATTTATGTAAATTTCTTATTTCAGATAATCCTTCATTAAACCCACTCAATAATATACTCAATAATAACCAGTAAAATATCATGGATTGGATCTATGATCAAGATATTGTACTTGCAGTTGGATACATAATGTATGTGGTTGTAATGTGCAAGTTTCCTCGTAATAATGAGGAATGACAATTAAATAGATAATAGGACTACAATCCTAGGGTTTGTATGTCTCTATAATCTTGATCTCTCATTGAATGTACTTCGGAAGTGACATGTCGATGATGATCATAATTGTCAAATAATCCTTGTAAAATTCTAAGAAGATGTTCTGGCATGCATATGTGCTCTCAACATTTAAATGACGTGGTTCTCTGCATCATGCAGAATGGTAGCTCTATAAGAGATGATGTACTCAAGATAATTGAGTACCTACCTGAACCAATGTTTTAAGAGTTTAGATGGATGTAGATACGATGAGTGTCATCATTCTACTGTCTATACTCTGGTCATTCATGATGTTTCATATTATTCATATTGTATGAATTGAATGAAGCATGTATAAATGTTGAAATACTCTTATATTGAATTTTTTTTATTCGACATAAGAAATCCTTTGTCTTGAGCAATGGTTGCTTACAGATAAAGGGAGCGCAATGGAAGCATGGGTTGGACCCAAGTGAGAAGGAAAGTCAAAGAGTTGACTATACTTCTATGACTTCCATATGACATCCAAAAGGTTGGATGAATGTCAATACTGCAATAAGTTAATGTATCCATAGTATGACTATCAAGTCTGTCAAGAATCCTTAGTGAAGGACTCAGATAGAGCATCGGAATAATCTACATATAATCATTGATATTTACTTGCTTATTTGATAAGATAAAGTATAATAACTGTATCTCAATCTTCTAATGACACTTGTAATTGGTTGCATATATATTAGAAGATTAGAAATTTGATCTTAAGTTTAAAGGTCCATGTTGGAATTGATGCAATTATTGCAACAGTTTCAATTGGATCAATATACTTCATATTTTCAGTGGGAGCCCTTAGTCTTAGAGAATGTCTCTATGACCTAAATATTAGATTACATTCATTGTTTATTTCTAAATATTGGAAATAAATATGAATTCTGTAATAGAACTATCATAAGAGTTATGATGGATATATTTCAGATAGTAATCTGATATCTGGAGGACTCTGCTAAATTAGAATATTAATGAATGGTTCATTAACATTTCTAATACTGAAAATTAAACCTTATAAGATCAATAGGAGGACGAAGATCACTCGAAAATGATCCGACATCAAGCCTTGGACGTATGACCGTTGAGAGATCAATAGACAAGTAAGAGATGAAATTTTAGAGTGTCTGAAATTCCAAATCTTACATACTAGTGAATATTGTATTCAATAGTAAAAACGTCCAATACACCCTTCTCTATGAATGGTGTAAGATGTTAAGGTATTCAAGATCTCATACATATTGATGTATGTGGATCATCTATATCCGAATAAACACTATGGATATGTGATATCTATTGATGATTATTTGTGATATGAGATTTCTTCTCTTCATCTTAGAAACCTTTGAAATATTCAAAGATTTCCCAATTTTTGGTTTGGAACCAAAAGTTTGAAGGAAGATGAAATGAATTTGATCTAACCTAGGTATCACTATTAGATGAGTTCAAGGACTACCTTATGGAGAAAGGAATATCATTCCTATCTCACTCCTCCTAATGCACCTAAACTCAATAGAGTTGTAGGAAGATACAATTGATCATGTATGACATGATTTAATCAATGATGAATTTTAGCATAATTACCTCTTAGATTCCATGTATATATGTAGTAGAGACTACAGTATATATCCTTAATATGGTTCCATGCATGTAAGATGGAATCTAACACTAGAGAGTGCTACTTCATTAGGAAAATAAAGGATGGTATTGGATACCTACTTTATGACCTTGAGATTCTTAAAAGATCTCATCTTTGAGAATGTGATTCTTATAGGACGACTCTCTTGAGAATCAAGATGAAAATGAAGTAAAGGCACTCATTTAATCTTGAAAAGATGATGCGGCTCCTGAAATCGGAAACTAAAAGAATAATTAAGGATGAAACACTAATACTTCTTCAAATAAGTTTTCCATGTGTCAATTAAGTCTGACAATGATCGGACTTCATGTGATGAAGCTCCTGAGGATCATGACATGGAAAGATGGATGTTAGCAATAAAAGTCTAAAGTAGACTTCATATACAAGTGTCATATATGCCCCCTCGAGGATCCACCTATAAGGGTTAGACCCATCAAGGTGTAAATGGATCTTTAATAGAAAGAGAGAACCTGATGAGAAGGTAGAGACCTTCAAAGCACGGTTCATAGCCATGAGCTGCACACCGAAAGGAAGACATCGCTTGCGATGAGACTTGCTCTTCAGTGACCATGCTTGAACCCATCATAATATTGCTAACTATAGCCATGCAACTTGACTATGACATCTTCATGATGTGGGTCAAGATTGCATTCCTCTATGAATACCTCTCTGAGGATATTCACATGAAGTAGCCCCGGGGCTTCATGGTTGAGGAAAGCAAGGTATGCAAGCTAAGGAACTCCATCTATGGACTCAAATAAGCTTCTTGTAGTTGGAACATAAGATTTGATGAAATTATAAATGTTATGATTTCAGATAGAATCTTGATGAACCATGTGAAGCTTAGTGGGAGTGCCATTGTGTTCATCGTGCTTAATGTAGATAATATCCTAATCATTTGAACAATATAAGGATGATAATAAGTGTTTTATAATTGGTTGTTCCATACCTTGAGATATGATCTCAAGGATACCTCTTAGATCTTAGCTCTGAAGTTGTTCAGAAGCAAAGAGAAGAGGATATTGGGACTTTCACATTTGTAGTACACCTTGGACATGTTCCATTCTTGGAAAATTCCAAGAAAGGCTTCTTTCCCTCAAGATATGGTACTGACCTATCTAAAAGGATAGCACCTCAAAGAGTTGAGGATGTGAATGCTAAAATTTGTTGCCCTTATGCATCAGTTACGAGAAGCCAAGTGTATGCTGGATGTGTACAAAAATTAGATGTCTGCCATGCAGTGGGAGTAGTAAACTGTTATTAATCCCACTACGGAGATAAAATACTTGACTACAATAATAACAATATCTTCAACAATGACAAGACTTTAGAGATAGTGATATCTAAATCTTATCTTCAAGAAATTAAGACCTTATAGATTGAGATCTAAAAGATCTTAACCACGAATACTTTAGGAGATAGAGATCTCCAGGAATAAGGGTATACAGATAAGGATAATGGAAATAGATACTGGTTATAATAATTATTGAGGTGTAGTGTCAGGGACACTATGACTGCTATGATTGGGTATTGGTTGCATAAGATGCAACATTCGCATTGGATGCGAACACTGTTACTAGGGGATATGCAAGTGCCATAAAAGGACTTGGCATAGTCTCTTGGGAACAGAGTGTCTGATCAGCTTACCTAGCTATTTTCTAAATAGCCTATGATTGTCACATGAGTGTGGGTTTAAAGATTAGCCCATTAATGACTCTTTGGGCTAGTGGGAGATTGTTGGACATGCAAGCCCATGGTGAGTCATTATGTAATAAATGTTATTGCAAATATCATTCCCTAATCTGAAATGAAGAATAACCAATTTACATAATAGGTCCCTTAGTACAATTAGGGTTATGTACCATGACCATCTTGATGATCATACAGCTGTTGATTCAAATATTGAATCATAGAGGCTAGTGCTTGGATGAACATCTAAAGAGTTAGATTGAGGACTCATCAAGCACCGTCAAATGATTGTTAAGAGATGATCTCCAGCCTGAGTAGGAGATGGCAATCCTTTCTCATTTAGGCTGATATCTAACTGACCTCTTGATGCATGTCCTCTGCATATGAATAGAGATTCGGAGGTGTTAGATAAGTTAGGTCAAAGAGTTGACTTAACGAGATCGAGATAACCAAAGTACTATGACGTATGCTGTCACGATATAGGCACGCATCCTCTGACTGGAGATAGATGTGTTACTATATGTCTGAGTATGTACATTTGGCAGACCAATAGGTTGATGATGTAATCAAGGTATATACACCGACGCAATGGTGTGCATACAAGGGCATATGAGTAATACGATCTCTCAAAGGGATCATACATGTTCATTATTGAGCCGGAAGACATGAGCTCACTCATGAGATATTAGGAAGAATCAAATTCCGTGCATGGTCATCTCGCTTTGGAAGCTTGACTGAATTTGTAGGTTTATATTTTTGGAAAGTATATGATCAACACCTAGGTATGATATATGCTTTTGGAAAGTATATGATCGATACCAACTCCCAATAGTCAAATGAGAAACTTAATGATAAATTTCTGAAGTAGACAGTGTAAAATTGATCTTATACTTCATCTTTATTCTGAGTCTTCCAGTATGCAGGATATACATGTATTGGGAATACCTGAGGGTGATGTGAACATAAACGGTTGTATAACCATGGTGCTTCCATTCCTAGGGAGTGATGAAACGGGTCTGGATTTTAGTGACTCATCTCAGTAGAGAAGTGATCTGATCTTGGTTTAAATGTTGGACATTGATCTGAATGTGATTCAGATGTAATGAGAAGATTAGATTTACGGTCTTGATTTAATCAAGCATCTATGGGAGGCCCGAGATCTGGATTTGAGATGTAATCTCAATATCCAAGTCACTATACGTGGAACAATACAATCACCCTGTCCTTATCTCCAAGTATTCACGGAGAAAGCGCATTATCCTTAAAAGAGTTCAGGATAATTTCATTGTTGATATATGTATCCAAGCATTGAGTAAATCGGTAATTAAATGTGATTTAATTATCATGATTAATATGAATTCGATTCATATTATAAAGAGAGTATTTTTAGATAATTAAATGTGATTTGATTATCAAAGATGTGAATAATGTGAATATGATTCATATTATTTATGCACATGAGAATAGAGATCCAAGATAATTAAATGTGATTTAATTATCATGGATATTGAATAATGTGGATAGCACTATCCATGTTAATCATATATATTATAAATGTGATTTATAATATATAAGATTGAGCTATTTGTAATTTACATTTGTTAATTAAATGTTAATGTGAATTGGATTCACATTGAACATTAAATTGAAAATGTAATTCACATTTTATTTTGGGTTGTGAATGTGATTCATAATTTTCCAATGGCAAGATTGTAATATTCATAGAATAATTATGAATTATTTTTGTTGAATAATTTACAACAAGTGTTGTTGTAAATCTTGGAGATTTCCATGGAATAATGTAATCTCATGAGATATCATGAGATTGCCACCAAATCTTATATTGTGGAAGGAGGCAATCTTCATTCCAATAATCTCCATGATTGCTTGATTTAACTTGGGATTGATTTATATTGATCTATCAATATAGATTTAATCTAAATTAAATTAATTGTTGTTGGTTTTTACCAACACAGATCTTAGCCATTAAAAGAAACACAAATCAATGTGAGCCATTGGATTTGTGTTGTCCATGGATTGAGATCCATGGATCCCAAAATATTATAAAAGGAGAGGCAACCCCTTTGCTATTCTTTACAAAAGACAACATAAGTCTATCACTTTCTTTTTCTCTCTACATGCCCTCTCTCCTTCTCTCATGTGGCCGTTCACCATGGATGCCCTAGAGAGAGTCTCCATCGCCGTAGTGTCGTCGTTATGCTGCTCGATTGTTTGCTCGTGGATCTCCGTTTCCTTCGGTGCACCTCGTTCGTGAAGAAGACGTTGGATCTCGTGTGTCGAGATCAAGAGATCCGCCGCTTGGATCATCAACATGGATTGCGAGGAACACGTGTTTCATCAACACGCTCGCAAGCGTCTCCTCCGTCGGATCGGACTAGAGACATGAGGTCTCTTCATTTAGAGACTCGATCGCAACCACACTTCAAGAGGTAATCCTATTACTTGTTTGTGGTTTAGACGAAACGATCCGAGAAGTGTTATTGGATCATGTGGTTTCATCACATGAAAAAGTTTTAATTTCCGCTGCATCGAGCAACTAGTGCGACTAGTCGCTCCCGATCGCATACGATGCGATCCTCACACTTCCGTGATGCGCTTAAGGATCTAAACATATCCTTCAAGTGGTATCATAGCCTTAGGTCGAAGGTTTTGGATACGATCCGTAAAGTTAGGACGACTTGGGTTCGTTAAGGTTGCGAAAGTTTTTGTTGCATTTCATTTTCGCATATCTGTTTAGTGAATAAATTCGGTCCTATTTAAAATGTTTAAACACGAATTAATCACTTGGATTTTGTTCCCCATTAAATACGAGAAATGGTTGTTTTAATGAACATGTATTCACTATTGCGGGAGCTGCGAATCTTAACAAGATCAATGAGTTAATTACTGTTTTGATCCGCCTAGATATGCTTGAAATATCACTTAGTTTCTATCATAAATCAAATTAGCAATCTTTGAAAACTGATTTTGTCTAATTTGGATTTGAATTGATTAAGATATGTTAATTTTAGTAAGTATGGGTCACTGCTGAAATTACATTCCTAATCAAGAATCATGTGATTGTCAATTAATGAAATTAATTGTTAATTTCTTGAAATAATTATGGAAAATATTTGAGAAATATTTAATGATGATTATTTCCTTATTTGACTTGGCCTCAACCAATAAAATGATTAGATTTGATCTAGATTAAAATTGGAAACACAATCAACAAACAACTTGCTTGAATAGGATTGGGAATTTGTCTAGCAAATTTCCTTATAATAAAAAATATTTTGATTATTACTATATGGTATAATTTCGGTTGAAGAACCGTTGATCATCTCAAGTACACATTGATCTATCTGGCATTATCCTTTCCTGAGGTGGATATGGTGTCTAGTCCATGAGCGTTGGGGTAGCGGGTCGCACCGCTTACAGTCTGTCCCACTCCCGTCGGTACTGGCCATGACAGCAGGTAGGGACTCGATAATGCCAAAGAAATCAAGGTGTATTTTTCTAATTATTAAAATTCGAATTAATACATACTTTAAGATAATACCATATATATATTCAAGTAAAACAATCAAGTTTGTTGATTGAATTGGATTGATAATTGATTTAATGAGATTAAGTTAATTATATCCAATTAAAAATAATCTATTATGATTAGATGTGTATTTCTCTTGGAAGAATTAATTATATGGATATGATTCATAATACTTAATTAAAATTTGAATATGAGGTGGAGGATCACATACGTGACATCCATGGCCTCCCATCAAGGCGAAGGGTTCCGTCACTAGATATTGTATGTAGGAGACGCCTGCCCGAAGTGACAACTCCTGCACACGATCCATTTGGATCGGGCTCGTCATTTCTCGAAAGAGTAAGGACGAATGCACAGTGACCCCAATATCGGATCCTCATATTATTGGGGCGATATTGGATTGCGCATAGCGAGTTGTATTTCTGATGATGATTGATTCAATTAATGACGGGTCAACATCACCTTAGGGGTGGTGGGCCCGTGTGTTAAAGACCGAATTGGGAAATGCAAGTTGGACTTGCAAGGCGGAATGTGTTCTCGCTTCTTTTTATCCGAGTTACAGGTTCTCATATTATTGAGATGTAACAAAGATAAGGAAGGAGATCCCAGATCTTGCTGAGATATGATGGTAAATATATCTCTTACATTGAAAGTAATTAAGGGAATGGGCTTTCAGGGTTGACAAGGCAAGACAACTTTGATATAAAAATTCCTAAATCAAAGTAAAATGCATATATATATATATATATTTATGAAAATTTCTTATTTCAGATAATCCTTCATTAAACCCACTCAATAATATACTCAATAATAACCAGTGAAATATCATGGATTGGATCCATGATCAAGATATTGTACTTGCAGTTGGATACATAATGTATGTGGTTGCAATGTGCAAGTTTCCTCGTAATAATGAGGAATGACAATTAAATAGACAATAGGACTACAACCCTAGGGTTTGTATGTCTCTATAATCTTGATCTCTCATTGAATGTACTTCGGAAGTGACATGTCAATGATGATCATAATTATCAAATAATCCTTATAAAATTCTAAGAAGATGTTCTGTCATACATATGTGCTCTCGACATTTTAATGACGTGGTTCTCTGCATCTTGCAGAATGGTAGCTCTATAAGAGATGATGTACTCAAAATATTTGAGTACCTACCTGAACCAATGTTTTAAGAGTTTAGATGGATGTTGATACGATGAGTGTCATCATTCTACTGTTTATACTCTGGTCATTCATGATGTTTTACATTATTCATATTGTATGAATTGAATGAAGCATGTATAAATGTTGAAATACTCTTATATTGATTTTTTTTATTTCGACATAAGAGATCCTTTGTCTTGAGCAATGGTTGCTTATAGATAAAGGGAGCGTAGTGGAAGCATGGGATAGCATTTGCATAACAAATTCAAAATTAAAAATTAAAAATTACATCACAAAAATATTTTCTGCATGGCATAGCATTTACATAACATTCACATTTTTCGGATTGAGTTTGATAATTGAACTAGTCTAAGTAAAATTCGAAGATTGGAGCTTGGTGGGACCTTAAATCTACAGAATCATAGGAACCTTACATGATCTGGAATTGAGGTACTTCATGTCTAGTTGACTTAATTCTTTGAGAATTGTGAGACTTGGTTCAATGGATTCTTGATTGCCTAAGTAGAGTATTTCAGAGACACACACGACTCTTGTTGATGATGTCCTAACTTGGACTCCTGCACCTTTCACTTGTCTCAAGTCAATTGGAGTGGTGAGGGGATTGGATTTGCCGGTATGAGATGCACATAAGTGGAAACATTTGTCCTCGTGCAGGGAGAGAAGTGCACCCCAACCTGTCCAATAGCAAAGATGTCTTAAGATATCAGAGTATGGGTTGCAATAATGCTTCAAAAGAGGGATAGTCTACTGGCTCAAGAGAAAAAACTCCTTATGTAAATGCTATTGTATATAGTATTTCAAAAAAAAAAGCAAAAAGGAAAAACTCCAAAAACGTGGGCAAGCCTGATTGAAAATAAAATGCCTTACAGAGTGTACATATTCGTATAGTCAATAAGAAAGCCTGAGCTTCAAAGTCATACCTTGTGAGCCTGCAGTTGGATGACTTGACTACACTAGTCTTGCATCCTAGGACTTGTAGCTACACTGGCTACCTTCCATTCTTCTATTTACCCCATCCTCTTGAGTTGGTTGCCACTTGAACTTAGAAGGGAATACCCCACTCCTTGAGGAACGAGTTGCTGGATTGTGGAATCACTGGGTTGTCATATACTGGATAAGTCAGTCTCTTTGTCATTTCAGTTGGGGAGAGCCACTATCACATACACTATACAAGTCAGATTCATAGTCGTAAGGGTTTGCGTATGAGTTGAAATATTCTAACCTGTCTATTGGGGAGACTTGAGTAGAGTTTTGGGATTCTCGAAGGCAGTTGTTGTTCAAATCCAATTCTCAATAAGGTTCCGCCCACACTAAAATTCCAAAGGTCCGACTTAAGCTCCAAACTTTGATTTTGTAAAGATAAGTTTGACAATTAAATTCAATCCACTTTCTTTCTTTTTCTTTTCCTTATTTTCATTTTCTGCACTTATTGTATAAGTGTTTGCTAGGGACTAACAAAGGTAAGTATAGGAGGGTGATGAATCTCCATTTTATCACATTTGATCTATGATTTTGGCCTTATAAACCCTAGTAAATGCTTGGAAATATCCTTAATTTGCATAAATTACATGCATCCCTTATTGTATAAATACTGTATAAAATACTATTTTTAATGCCAAAATTAAAGCTCAAAGAAAAAAAAATAAAATATCAAATATATTTTATGACCCTAAATACTGAGACCTAGGCCTCTTGATGACTGGGTCGATAAGGAATAAAGTAGGGGGAGATAAAGGCAATAATACATTAAAATTCCCATTTATTTATTCCCTATTCATTTATTTTTGGGATATATTTTATTTTCCACTTTTTATACTTCAAATAAATATTTTTTTCACATAAAATTTGCAGATAATAATGCATAGAAAAATAAAAAATGGATTTCATAGGAAAATAATATATAATGTAAAAGTTATACTCTGAATAAGATTCCAAAATCCCAACTTCTCAGACCCATATCTTCCAAATAAAACTCAAAATATATCAAAATCATCTTTAATTGTATATAACTTTTAATAAGCTATTTAATGAAGGTGGTTTCATATTTTTTGGAGTTAAGGTTTGAAAGTTAGGTTTTGGACCCTTATTGTATAATATACACCATTAAAATAACCAATTTATTTATTATTTATTACTTTTGTAATTTTATATTTTATAATTTTGTAAATATTATTTATATTACATGTGCATATTAAAACTAAAATAGAACACTAAATAAAATATCAAAATAAAATATGTACATAAAATATATAGATGAAAATACCTATACTTATACCTATATATATCATACTCCTATTTATTTAAGTGTACATAATATATCATAACAATATAATAAAATATATTTAAGTATCTAAAAATAAGTTGTAAATATATAAAATAATAAACTAAAATAATAAAATTAAATATACAAAATAAAATACTATAAAACATAGATAAGTATACCTTTATATATTAACCTTAAAATGTAACATGTAATTATATACCTCTAAAAAATAAAAAAAATAATAAAATACTATAGAAAATAACGAACATTTTTTATTTTATAACTTAAAATTAATAAAATCATTTTATTTTTAATACTGAATTTCTAATCTTTTTAGGCAAGGTTTTTCCTGGTTGGTCCACGTGGACCAACAAGGTGGAGTCTGGAGTTAAACGATGATCAACTCCTCCGACTCGCCCCTGCGCCTTGTCAGATGTAGGTTCTAGCCTCATTTCTCGATTTTTTGGATCTCGATCCTTTCACCCTTTCGCATCGATGCCTTCGTGACTTTTTCTCCTCGCATATCCCTCTATCACTGATGAATCCACGATTCATCATCTTAATATCTTGATCTTAGCAAAATCCATGAGTAAATTCCCAAATAAATGTCCATAGAATCCATAAATTAACAAAATGACTTTTGTAAATAAAATACACTAATTATTGTATATAAGATTGTACAAAATAAATTACACATAAAAAGCCGCAAAAATAAAGGAGTTTTATACTTGTAAATAGCCCAAAACTTCATGTATTTTTAATAAATTCATTTCAACTCCTTTTTGCCTAATTCTTTCTCTAACTTGTTCATAATAATGTACATAAAAATACAAAAATACAAAACAAATTATATCTCAAATAAATGCTCCTAGATCCCAATGGGAAAAAGCCGTAAAGACCAACTTTCAAGCTAAATTCCCGCTCCGTATGAACTCCAAATTCACCAAACTCACTTTCAAAGTTCAAGTTAGAAAATTATCTATCCATCGAAAGTGGTTTCATTAAAATCAGAGCTCGTTTGCAAAAGTTGGGTTTTGGGACCTAGATGTACATTGTATACCTTGTATATATTCATTCTTTCTTTAATTTTTATTGTATCTTTCATAATTGCTAAAAATACAAAAATATCATGATTGTGTTGTATTTTAATTATATTATTTTATAGTATTTTTCCGTTGTAAATATCTCTTATTAAAAAGACAAAAAAAATACAAATTAGAAAAGTAAACAAAAATTGTACATGTTGTATGTATTTATTTGTAAATTCACCACTATTTTTTTCCTCTTTATTTTTGTTGTATTTAAAGTAGCATACTTTATATCATTATTTATGTATTTATTTTTTCCCATTCTCTACAATAACTTCTCTACCACCAACTTCTATTCAACTCCATCATTTTTAATAACTCCCATTCCACTCCATATTCTTCCACCAACCTCCCATTCAACTCCACCAATAATACAACTTCCCATTCAACACCACCACCATTCTAACCTCTCTTTCTCTTCTCTTTATATTCATTTGTACATCCTCATTTTTTCGCATCCACCATTCTTATAAAATAAGGAGAGAGCTTGGAGTGTTTTGTTGGTGACAGCGGCGAAGCATCGTCCTCAAGCGACGACCTCCTTCAGGTGAGATCCGCGGAGCTCCGCTTCGCGTCACGAGTTCCCCGTCGAGCTCGTGGAGCTTCTCCGATTTTCATTTCGCCAATCGGATCGAGGCGACAATAGGAGTCCAGCGTAGCTGCTCCGCAAGTCCGGCGCACCACATTTTTATTGAGGATAACGTGAGACCTTCCCGTGAGTTTCAGAGGAGACTTAACCCCAATCTACGGGAAGTGGTGAAGAATGAAATTGAGAAATGGTGCAAAGCAGGGTTTGTATACCCTATTTCTGACTCCAAGTGGGTGGCCCCACTTCATGTTGTACCGAAGAAGTCGGGAAATCAGATGGCGCCGTTGCCGGGGAGGCAAACGGCTTAGGGATTAGTTTAAAAATTTGGATTTAGTTTTCCATTTACTCGGGTAGTCTGACCCCCGAGCCACCTTGTATTTATTCCATTTTTTGCAATTATTTCTCTTCATATTTTTGTATATATTTTTATTTATCTCTCTAACATAAATTTTATTTTCCTTGCGAGGGCCCGGTGGACTTGGAGTGCATCGGAGGTTGACGGTCGCGACGCGCGTCGACTGCTGAAGAGCGAGGAGAATTAATTTATTTTCGAGAGCATTTCTTTTTCATTTTTTGTAATTATTGTGTTGTAATAACTTAGGTAATTCGCTATTTCCAGCGGCTCTTGTTTGAGAGCTCGCGTTTGTATCCGGACTGGACTTTGGACCCGCTCGTGGTCGTGTGGTTGATTGACGTAGAATAGGACTTGCACTCGCGGCCCTTAGAGCATTTTTATTAGATTATCTTGATTGCTTGTGCTCGTAACTTTTAGGACCACACATCACATTTAACGAGACACACTTAGATCGCTGGGCTATTAGTCAAATTTAACTTGTTCATCACTCGCTAATAGAACTGCTTGTCTAGGAACGGTTCCTCGTTTGCATTCATTTAGTATAAAATTTCAATTCTGCCTTGCATCCCGCATGTAGAGCGCGAGGATCACTGTAAGTCTTCTGAACTGGGCATGCATCATTGATTTCATTATTTGCATCGGTTTTTCTCGACTCCCTCCCCTTGGTTTTTGAAACTTAGGTTAAAAGGAAATCGGGACTGATCGTTAGGCGTGCTTTGTTTGGTGGACTAATCAAGTGATAACAAAACTTAAAACCGGGACTGCTAATCAGAGTTGACCAAAAAAAACTGATTAAAACTAACACTTGTTTTGGGAGAGCAAAACCCTCATTGTATGCTTGGCTAATTGTGATTGTTGAGAGGTGAGGACGCATCCCTAGGATAGTGCCCAAAACCTACTTTTTGAGCCTTGCGTAATTGGATTGATATCTTGATTTATCACCTTATTAAAACTGAAAAGATAAACGGTCGGACTTTTGCGACCATCACTGTGTTGAGTAGGTGAACTCAGGGTTTGCTCTTGTGTTTGTTTGTTTGTGTGTTATTCGGTGCACTTGCACGCTTTCTTCCTCGATCCGCTTCATTCTCCCATCTCCCTTCCAAGATGTCAGAATTTTGGTCATCATATCCAAGTCATCCTTCTTCGACCATATTCCGATCATCTCCACCCACTTATTCCTCTTCATACCCACACCCCAACCGCGAAGTCAGAACTCCGACTGACTTCTGCACTTCTTCGTCCTTCTCACCTACCCCACATTCTTGCACCCCTGACCCACAACCACCTTGGATTGATTCACTATATTCTCGTCCGCTTGCTGGAATCAAGGAACAAATCAAAGAGCAAGCGACTGCTGAGATGAATGATTGGCATAATCAGTTGACCCCACATACCTCACTTTCAACTCGAGTTAGGACAGAACAACAATTTCCATATACACATCCCGACTTAACCTTAGGGTACAACATGGTCGATCAGACAAACCGAATGGAGAGGCCTGCACCGTACGATCTTCCTGACCTGATTGACCTGAGTGATAGAGACCACATTGACCAACCTTCATATCACCCATTCGGAGAGCCGACATATACAGGGGATTGGATTCATGCGACTGATTTACAGACCCCCTGTCTACTAACTCCTCCTGATGAGGCTCCGACCAACAACTGCCATACATATGGGCCATACTCAACCCAGTATTACACACCCGAGTCAAGGTGTGTTGAGTATAAGAGCCCGAGTTCTCAGCAGTATCCTCCAATCGCGTCGACTTCTCTCATGAAGTGTCATGAGAACTTATTGGAGGATGACATTTGTAGACCGATCAAGAGTCCAGGTATAAATGTGGATCATGGATTTCGCGGATTGAATCTTGAACCTGGAAGACACTGGATTGACCACACGTCATGTACAGCTGGAGTCCCTTCTACCTCCCTCTTCTACTAACCACTTTCCCTCCAAACCAGAGTCTGTACATTCTCCTAGTCCTCCGTCACATAGCAAAAAGACCAAAAAAATTGAAAACTCAGAAAATACCATAAAAATTGAAAAAGGAAAAGATCTAAAAAAATTGGATCCTGCGGTTAGGGAAGCATTGGATAGAAAGTTGATTTTTGAGCTTCCCTTAATAATGGCCATTGAGCACTTTCCCGACCTTAAAAGATTTGTGAGAAGTAAATTGATGCCTAAAAGGTCGGGCAATAAGAGAACACGAACTGAGATACATATAGTGTCTATGGCCACATCTTTGATGATAGGGAGAAAAACCAAGAGCCGCAGAGTAAAGCGGTTGCCTAGGTTTGATTGTGAAATCAAAGATACCACATTCACCCATGCAAGAATCGATGATGACTTACCAATTAATATCCTCCCGACCTTCGTGTTTGCAAAGCTCAAACTCGGATCTGCCAAGAAGTCAAGAGAGATCATTCAGTTGGCAGATCGGACCATTAAACGGTCGAGAGGAACCATTTCAGTCATCGTCACTTTTCAAGGTGCTCTACTGGAGATAGACTTCACGATCATTGACATTGAGCATCGAGGAGAGTTCACCCAGTCTCCGATCATTCTTGGGAAGCCGTTCTTAGCCTTGGCTAAGGCAACTATAGATTGTGAGACTCGGGAGATCGATTTCTCTGCATTGGGAGCACTCCGACCTCACCCGATCTTTGAGGACACACGATATTCCAAGGTAACCCGTAAAGTTACAGACAGTCGTGACCTTCGAGAGACAGTTGAGTCCCATCTCTCTACTACACCTGAGATACCGACTGTCTAGACGACCATTGGTTTAGAGACTTCCTACAACCACACACCGCCTACTGCTTGCACCACCACCGCTACAGCTTCTAGAGAGGACTCACGACCAGAAGCTATCATTGAGTCGGACATGACCTTTGTGGATTGCCTTGATTATTTCGATGATCCGACACAAGAACCCAACAATATCAAGCCAACTGAGAACACTGTGCCTTATCAGAGACGTGTGCTGACCCTACAGGAGTATTACAATGCATATGGTGACTCATCTGATGATGAACCTCTGGTCAGAACCTCACACACACCACATCCAGGACATACACCAAAGGAGACAACTGGGACCAAATTGACCAATCTTGATAAATCGGTTGCTCCAGCCTCTAGTCGGTCATCTGGTAAGAAGAAGACGAGTGTTGATTCCTTGAGGTGTTCTCCCGAACTCCTTAAGATGTATCAATCTCCTCTTCCTCTTGATGCTTCAGGTTCTAGAAAACCGACTAAGAAGGTTACCTTCGATGTTTCAGAGAAGGAACTTTCTGAGGAGTCCTCATCAGGTCCGGATGAGGTGACCTATATGAGTGAGCTCACTTCGGCTATTCTGAAGCCATACTTGAGCAAGCAGTCGTGTGTCTACCCCCGTTGGACGTTCCCCACACCTCACTATTATTCTTCGGAGGACGATTCTGACAGCGACACATGTGTATACTACCCACCCCATCGCTCCCGCAAGAAGGTCCGTCACAAACCTTCTTGATCCTTGTATATTCTCCCTCCTCCTTGTACATATTTTCCTTCCTTTATTCACCTCCCTCCCTCATGATTCGCATCACTCACCCCAGTTCCGTATCGTTTTCATTTTGTGGCTATACTTAGGATGACTAGATCCTAAGTATAGGGGGGTGAGTGACCCGATTTGCTCCTTCTCTTCTTTTTATTTTCTTTTTGTATATTCTTTCCCATTCTCATTAGTCCCCCATTCTTGTGTTCTTTCCAATACTTAGGCTGACCAAAGCCTAAGTATAGGGGGGCCGATGCCCATTGTGTATTATCCACATTTTTTTTCCTCACTTCTCTTCTTTTCACCCACTTGTACTTAGTACGAGCTATGGATTTTTGTCACCTAGTGCCATGAGGACATAACACAAGCTAAGTATAGGGGGGCGTGTATATATTACATATATACTTTACCCATACCTCGTACTTTCATGTATTTATATATATTATATAATAATTATGGGGTGGGTTAAAAAAAAACAAAAAAACAAAAAAAAAACAAAACTTTTTCAAAAAAAAAGAATCTTTTCTTATTTACCTATCTTTTTCAAAAAAAAAAAACTCTTGAAAAAAAAGCAAAACTTTTCTAACAAAAAAAACTTCTTCTTTGCCTTTGTTTATCAACAAAAAAAATAAAAAAAAAACTAAAAAAAAAACTAAAAAACTAAAAAAAAACTAACTAATAAGTTGGTTTAAGCCCTGACACAATTCACTTTCACACAAGACTAGTGATGATCAAGAACACTTGGTTTATGAGATCTTGAGATTTTGAGTTAACCAGCCTTAGTCATTAGGGTCCTTGACTTAATTATTCACATTTCCCTAATTTGAAAGATTTGTGTGCTATATTGCATGCTTAGTCTCTACCTTAAGAATATGATCAGCACCTCACGTACACGACTGCAGTTATGATGAGATGAGTTGAAATTTCACTTGAGGAACTGGGATGAGGGATTTGAGTTTGGACTTGATTTAATGATGCTCGAGGATGGGATAAAATCAATGAAGGCTTCATGAAACCTGAGTGTCAGCACATTTAGCCAGTATGAGAACATGGTTCTTGTACTATCTCTTGACATTTACCTATGTGCGAGGGTGTGATAAAATAAAAAAAAATGTTGATCAGTGTGCGCCAACTCTTGGTAAAAGCAGTGGAGCTAGCCACAAATACTACAAAGCAATGAAATGTCAAAGAAAAGCTCTCATTCCACAAAGTCAATTATCAAAAGAGCTTCCACCAAAGGCGAGCGCTCCCAACCATTTCAAAGTGTCCACTTGGACCACTGCTATTAGGACCAGGAGTCGGGCTTGCACCAAAAAAGGGCTCTGCATCGTAAATGCTACAAGTCTGGGTGTAGAAGGTACGATAGGTACTCAAAAAAGGCACACCCCGGTGTACTCCCAGGAAAACAAGTGCAGACGGCTCCAACTTCTCTTGACGGACGCACTGATCAACACCAAAAAAATGCGTTGCGTAATAAGGCACTCGAGAGGATCCTTGTTCCAATGAGAGGGAGAGAAGAAATGACACAATCCTATGCCCTCCATCGACTGGCCTTACATCTACACTTTCAAGTCTGACAACTAAAGAGACGGTGGATTGGATGCAAGAAATGATTTATTCCCTAGTGTTGAGGATCGGGTCCATAGGAGAGTCTCTTGGACTAGAACCTTGGGTGACATTGTGACTCTACTCTTGTAACTGCAGTCAACACTTAATGTCATATCCCTACTATATATATATACAAAGAGAGTCTGATGATTAGGGAAATTGGGTACCTTTTGACTAGAGTTTGGTTCAGGTTAGAATTTTAGGATCTCTAAAACCAAGAGTTCTTGAACGGATCAAGTCTTGTATTCACATGCACAGTCAGGGTTAATCCAACTTAATTCATTCTTTATTTGCTCGAGGACTAGCAAAGTTTAAGTATAGGGGGGTGATGAATCCACGATTCATCATCTTAATATCTTGATCTTAGCAAAATCCATGAGTAAATTCCCAAATAAATGTCCATAGAATCCATAAATTAACAAAATGACTTTTGTAAATAAAATACACTAATTATTGTATATAAGATTGTACAAAAAAAATTACACATAAAAAGCCGCAAAAATAAAGGAGTTTTATACTTGTAAATAGCCCAAAACTTCATGTATTTTTAATAAATTCATTTCAACTCCTTTTTGCCTAATTCTTTCTCTAACTTGTTCATAATAATGTACATAAAAATACAAAAATACAAAACAAATTATATCTCAAATAAATGCTCCTAAATCCCAATGGGAAAAAGCCGTAAAGACCAACTTCCAAGCTAAATTCCCGCTCCGTATGAACTCCAAATTCACCAAACTCACTTTCAAAGTTCAAGTTAGAAAATTATCTATCCATCGAAAGTGGTTTCATTAAAATCGGAGCTCGTTTGCAAAAGTTGGGTTTTGGGACCTAGATGTACATTGTATACCTTGTATATATTCATTCTTTCTTTAATTTTTATTGTATCTTTCATAATTGCTAAAAATACAAAAATATCATGATTGTGTTGTATTTTAATTATATTATTTTATAGTATTTTTCCGTTGTAAATATCTCTTATTAAAAAGACAAAAAAATACAAATTAGAAAAGTAAACAAAAATTGTACATGTTGTATGTATTTATTTGTAAATTCACCACTATTTTTTTTCCTCTTTATTTTTGTTGTATTTAAAGTAGCATACTTTATATCATTATTTATGTATTTATTTTTTCCCATTCTCTACAATAACTTCTCTACCACCAACTTCTATTCAACTCCATCATTTTTAATAACTCCCATTCCACTCCATATTCTTCCACCAACCTCCCATTCAACTCCACCAATAATACAACTTCCCATTCAACACCACCACCATTCTAACCTCTCTTTCTCTTCTCTTTATATTCATTTGTACATCCTCATTTTTTCGCATCCACCATTCTTATAGAATAAGGAGAGAGCTTGGAGTGTTTTGTTGGTGACAGCGGCGAAGCATCGTCCTCAAGCGACGACCTCCTTCAGGTGAGATCCGCGGAGCTCCGCTTCGCGTCACGAGTTCCCCGTCGAGCTCGCGTAGCTTCTCCGATTTTCATTTCGCCAATCGGATCGAGGCGACAACAGGAGTTCAGCGTAGCTGCTCCGCCAATCCGGCGAAAATACAGGTGAGTATTTCTTCTCATATCTCTTATTATTTTGTTTATCTCATATTTTGTTTCCTTATTATTATTCCCCCCACCATCATTTTTTTTACATCACTCTACCAACACATCCTCCATTTGTTCATCTTTATCAAACACCACCTTCATCACATTTTCTTTCCCACCTTCATTTCATTTTCTGTTTAACGAAAACTAAAAAAAAATAATAAAAAAATTAAAACAGAAAAAAAATTTTTCTCTTTTATTACAGCAGTAAAGAAATCTCAAAGAAAAAAATTAAAAAAAAAACAAAAAAAAATACTGGCAACAGCGGCACCCTCGCCGCCGCCGCCCGCCATCATCCAACCACCGCACCGGCGGTCCTCCGCCAGCGCCCCCGCCTCCAGCTGCTCCTCCAGCGGAGACCCTCCGTGCCGCCAGTGCTCGCAGCCCCGCCTCATCTCTCCACCGCAGCCGGCGCCCGCCGCCACCTCCAAGATCACGCGCCACCGCGCCCTCAACCGGCCGCGAGAGCCGCCAGCCGCAGCTCCCTCTCGCGGCACGCCACGCCTGCAACGGCCGCGCTCCGCCGCCCTCCGCGCGGCTGTAGACGGCCGCGCCGCCCGCCGACGCCGCCGCCCTCTTTTGGGTTCCTCTCCTCCACCTGCGCAAGGAACCAGGAAGAAGAAGGGTATTTTTTTTCTTTATTTTTTTTGTAAAAATTATATTAGTTTTATTCCTTGTTTCTAATATTACAAAATAGTCCCTGTGCAAGTTTGTGTGTAATTTTAGTTTCTGTAATTGCAAGGACACCCCTGTGTTCGTACTTTAATTTGGAACTTGATTGGGCATCCTTTTATTCAAAGAAAAATACCATTGTGACAAGCAACTAATTGCCTACATTTTGACAATTTATTTGTATTTTTATGATAGTTGGGTAATTAATTAAAAATAGTTAACTGACATATTGCATATTTTACCCAATTCGTGCTCTTAAAATTATATCTAACTCACGGTTGCTTTAA
The DNA here is from genome assembly GCA_037367405.1 of Ottelia alismoides. Classification (NCBI taxonomy): domain Eukaryota; kingdom Viridiplantae; phylum Streptophyta; class Magnoliopsida; order Alismatales; family Hydrocharitaceae; genus Ottelia; species Ottelia alismoides. The sequence continues at coordinate 93,136 of JAZKJV010009652.1, read as the reverse complement.
AAATTCCACAAAAATTATATATGATGCCTTCAGATGTGCTTAACTTACTGTCTAAATTTCACATCTATTGGAGTTGTCTTGTGCCTTAAATAAATTATAGAGTGTATTTAGTAATCGATTTTTAATTAAATCCACAAATATCCTTTTCACGAAATTTCAAGTCTTCTGGATTGTTTATCTAAATATCTACTTGAGATAAATCGCACTCTGATTAATTTGATAACGTGGATTTATTAGGAATTATTTACTCACTGTCACTCTGTTTCCACTAAAAAATCCATAAAAAATTCATAACTTGTCAAAAAATTCCAAAAAAATTACTGTAGCTTCCTTGCATCATGTTTTAATTCCAGTAATTTTTTCATTATTTTTGCTTTCTGTTTGTGTGATAAATTGCGAAAAAACCCATAAAAAGTGTGCATTTTTCATTATTGCATTTTAAACCTAAAAAATACAAAAAAATGTGTTTTGTATCCCCACTGGATTAGGACTCTAGGAAAAATACGAATTGGCTAATTTGGATTTCTTTTTTCATTAAAATTAATTTGGCCTTGTTGTATGCTTTCTTAGTGTCGTAATTCAACCGCATTTTGTTTTTGGCATTCTACTTGCATAAAAAATCCAAAAAAATACGCATTGGAAATCTAGACCTAAGTTTTACGAATTTAAACCCAAAGTTGTTCCTTTGCCTCCCTGAGTTCGACCCCGGACTTGCCCGGGATATAAATTAAGCCGAGACACTCTTCACGGAGATCTTCTCTCGGTTCTGACCGAATCGCTGAGTACACGTGCTACAACGAACACGAATTAAAAACCGTATTCAGCGACTCGTCAATCACGCGCAGTGGTCGCCACGAGGATTGCAACCCAGATTCGCTCACTCTTCTTCGATCTTTGGAGCCAGTTGACCATGCTTGTACATAAACCACCTTCACCTCCCATTCAATTTTTGAACCCTTTTGCTGGCTTTGGCCCTCCTCTTGCGTGCTCAGGATCGATATGGGTGATAGGCGCGTCTCCAGCATCTTGTAGCAAGCTCCAACGAGCCTTTAGGAGGCTTCCACCATCACCTCCGACCACCTGGCCATTGAGGTATATCTCGTTGGCTTCCCGAATGACTTGAGGTTTGTCTTCTTGCTTTTTAAATTAGCTTTAGCCCTAGGTTTTGCTTTTACTATTTATTTTGCATTAAATTACGTTCTTTAGCCTTTAAATCCATTCGCATAGTTCGTTGGAGCTCCGCTCAGGCGAACCCCCAATCCCTGCTCCCCGCTGCTCTCGGATCGACGCATGACTAGTAGGAGACCACCCCTATTAATTAGTTCGTCCATTGTTGTTTGCGGTCAGTGATGGGTTACGATAGCCTGAACAAGAGGTAAGACCTACTCCTAACTTGTCTCCAAGCTGCGTGATGCCTATCGCGATAACACTTCATTAATCTGCTCTCCGTGTTCTTGCACAAAACATGCGACCTGCTCTTCCTCCTCCGCCGCTCTCCGAAGAATTTCACCCATGCCACCTACTGCTCTCTCCTCCACTTGAAGCTCCCAGAAGCTTCATTTTTGGTCCCCCTAACTATCTCTTGCAGGGAAATACAAGAGAGGAGCCCTCTCGGGCCTCATCGAACCTCAGGAGATCCTCCCAGGTATGGCTCCTCCATCTGATTGAACTGGCGATCCTCTGCCCATTTTGAGACCATCAGAAGGTCCTAACACCCCCCAGGAGAGTTTTGATCCATTCCCAAGCTCCTGGGAACGACGAACAAGGGAAGGAGGTCAGATCGAATCTTGCCAAGGCGACGTTCTTCCACTGCTCTTCCATATCTCCTCCGCGCTGTCCGATCGTGAGCCAGCTCCAGAATGAACAATCATCGTTGGATGAAATCACACCTCACCATCATATCTCTGGCGAAGATCTAATCCTTGCCCTCCATCTGCGAACCGGCATCGTCGCACGAGAACCCAGTACATGGCAAGTGACCGTAGATCCGGTGTCCGGTCCTGCCATTCGCTAGGTATTTTGCAAGTCCAACCCATCTTATTTGTATTTTATCATTTAGGACTATAACTTTCACCTACCATTTAAAATATATTGTAATATTTTTGTTCAACCCCCTGAACTTGTATTAGTTGCTCTTAGGTCCTTCGCCACGTCACCTCACATGCCTGTGTGCGTGAGGTACATGTATTTTGCAGAGGAACCCTTGTGGGTTTTGATATTTGATATTGGTCCAAGAACTTTTTATTTACATTGTAATGTTTTTAGAAAAATGGCTTGCTAGCCCCTGTGCTTTATTTTATTTACAAAAATACATTGCTAGTAATGTTTCTCTTTGTTGTCTCTATTTATTTAAAATAGTTGTTGTGCTCGAAAAAATCCCAAAAAAAGCATAAAGTTTCAGATGCATTATAGTTTCACGCCACCCGTTTATTCTAGCATTTTAGGATTTTTTAATATTTACTAAAATTAAAAAAAACCTACATATTCCCTATTTATAGTATACAACCCATAAAAAATATAAAAAGTTTTTGAATTTTTTTTTAAAATTTTTTTGCGTTTGATTAGTTATGTTACAACTCCAGACCAAAAATCCGTAAAAATTACACAAGAGTACTCTTAAAAATTTAAAAACCCCACAAATCATGATAAAAATATATAAAATACCCAAAACTTCTAAAAATTATGTTTTTTTGTTTTGTATTTTTTATATATCATTATTTACATATAAAAATTAATTTGGAGAAATTTTGATACCCATTGGTATTTTTCATCTCCATTTTAACTCAACCTAATTATTGTATCCCTGTTTGGAGCTATTTTTGACTTTAAAAATATATAAAAATTAACAAAATTATCCATAAAATCACAAAAATAATAAAAATATATTTAAAACCTAGAAATATTTAATTATGCTATTTTTAGTTATTTTTATTAGTATTTATATCTATTTTAGCTTACATTATATTTATATTTGATATATAGCTATATTAAATATTTTAAAAAAAGAGAAAATGAAATATAAAAATATAAAATATAAAAAAATACAAAATATAAAATTAAAACAAATTACAAAAATACAAAAAAAATTTTAAAATTTAAAATAAAAACCCACCAAAAATTATTTGGATTAAGTAGTTGAGAAATAAATTGTGCTTGATTCTTTATCTTGCATGCTCTACTCTATTACTTCCTGTGTTCGACCCCTACTTGCTTGTCACTATACATTTTCAGTAGGGTATGATAAATTTTAACTCTTGCTCTTAATTGCTTTATTTTATGTGTGGGTTATTTATTGAAACTGCGGGAGGATTTGAGTAGTCGCCTCAATGACAGTGAGCCTGATTTGTCAGGCCATTATTTAGCGACTCTGATTACCCCTCTTTTCACTTCTGTAGTGAAAATTGAACCAAATCTTGGCTGATCACAAACCATCTCTGGTCACATATTCTCACATCTTCCATCCACCTGCATATCTGAAAGATCACTTTTAGAGGTGATTCCATCCATCTTACTCCAATCATCACTTCGATCGATTCTCTCTTTCATCATTCCGATAACATCACCCACTATGTGCATTATCCTACTGGTATCATCCACCACTCAGAACTTCACACAATTGGCATCTGCACCTTCAAATCACTTGAGATAAATTCTGTATATCATCGTGGTTTTTCAAATATGGATGCTGGTCATACTCGAGACACAAGGTATTCCTAACTTTGGAGTCCAACTGGGGACATTAAAACCATCATACATTGTTGGATTCCTTTCATAGTTATCTTTCACTTATTTTCACTAGCTTACATTTATCATAAATGTCATTCAATTTAAGTGGGGCATCATTCGTTTGTTTCATCTTGCACCCTCTTCAATCATGTTGTCTCATTTTTTTCTATTTTATTATCAACATAGGGTCATGTCTTGCTAAGCATGGAGGTGCATTGTATTTCATGCATGCCATTTTTATTTTATCACATTTGTAAAAAACACATTCATTTCATGCATTTCATGTGTTCTAATTTTTTAGAAAACCCAAAATTATTTTCTATTTTATTGCATTTCTGTTAATTTTTTTCATATTTAAAAAATAAACAAATAAGTGTGCATCAGTTTTGCATGTTTTACAAAAATACCCAAAACATTTGCATATACCCGAAATCTCACAAAAAAATGCAAAAATTCCCCGTAAAAAATCTTTAAAAAAGTCAGTTTTTTTTTTCAAAAATAAAAAATATTCCCATTTTTTCTCCAAACTTTTTGGGATTTTTAGTCTGGTTTTTACAAGTTTCAGACTTAGATGAAGAAGACCTTAATCCGCTTAATTTTAGAGGAGTTCTCTAGGCTTGAGTATTATGTGTCTTCAGGTCTATTTTAGACTTAATTCCTTAAGTTCGACTAGTTTTATGCAGTGATAAAAATCTATGTCTAAATAGATCATCTTGACAGATTTAGTACTCTTTTATTCTTGATTGATTATTGAACAAATTGCACACAACACCTTAGTTCAACTTAATTTGCGTGTACAATGGATTGTTTCGATCTCTAGCAAGGGAAGGGAGTGACTCTAAATTCCGGGAAAGCATAATTCAACCATCTAAGTTCAAGAACCACTTATTTTCAATAAGTTTGCGTCCGTCAGCAAACTTGCCCTGTACATGTAATTGAAAGTCACATTTTATACTTGTACACTCTTGATACCCAATGCCACAAAAGCCTATAAAAAAGATGGCATAAGGGATACCGGTTCCAAAAATACAAATGCAAAGCAACGATCTACCAAAGAAAAATCCACTCAAATAGCCCATCTCTACCAAATAAGCTAAGTAGCAGACCATTGTTGCTACAGGTTTAAAAGATGCCAAAGAGGCCTAGGGTTATGCTCTTCAAAAAGAAAAAAAGAGAGCAACGGACTGAAGCGGTCTACGGAAAACCCTTGAAAATTCAAGTTCTCTACGATTTGCACCCATTTTCTTTTGTTGATAGATTCAGGTGAAATAAGAATAAGAGCCTAGACTTAAAGAGAATAGAGACTTTAGATTTTGTGAATCTCCTAGTACCATGTTTAAGGTTGTATGGTGTGCTTGTCTCGCAAATTGGGAAGAGCTATATCTTTCACACACAATTCAAATTCAACTCAAGGTTAAAGAGAATAACTGTTGATCAAGATGATCTGACTTGACCTAAGGATGGAATCGAGTAGAATTGATAGAACTTGAGGATTGTTGACTTGAATACTCGAGTCTAATAGGAGTCCAAACACATTGTTAATCTAAAGGTCAACTTAGTCTTCGTTTGTTATTTGTTCAGACTTGGCTTTAAAATCTCAGGACTTTGTGGGTGTATCTACTGCAAACCCTCTTTGAGCATTTTCAATTTTTTTCTTTCTCTTTGCATATCATTGTTTTGCTCGGGACTAGCAAAAGTTAAGTATGGGGTTACGATGAATCTATGATTTATCACGTTCTTATATCTTTTATTGAGCAAAATTCATGTTTAATCAATTGCATTTTCCTTCATTTTGTGCATAATTTTCACCTCATTATTTTCATTTGCATTGTATTTCAAGTCACCTAAAAATTCCATAAACATTTTCTTTACAAAAAAAGAAAATTGATTAATTTATTTTGTAATAAATATGGGCTCCAAGACCATATTAGATATCTAACATTTTTATTTTTATTTTCCAGGCCAAGCTTAGAAGAAGCCCAAATGGACTCCAACCCCCTTCCTCTTCATTTACAAAAAAAACATTACGCGACAAATAGCTTACGTCAACACTAAAAAAATTATTACAAAATAAAAAGGAATGTTGACATCATGCTGACATCAGAGACCCACTCCTTCCTCTTCTGGTGCTACCGCACTGCTCCGCCTTCATCCCCGTGCGACAACCATTGCCGCTTCTCCTCGCACGCCTCAATAGTTGCTGCCTCACCTTCTTGCAATAGCCGCCCCTCCCCTCCGTTGAATCTGGCTAAAAAGGGGAGGAAGGGCGACCAAGGATGGTGACCCAAGGCCGAACCCGTCAAGGGCTTCCACCCTCCTCCTCCTCAGCCGCTGCTACCGCAAGCCTCCGATACTCGCTGCATCTCCACCGCCCCTCCTCCCCATCATCACAGCCACGTGCCATTGCGCCCTCCTCCTTGGTGCTACTACCTACCTCCGTGCCCCCGCCACCATCACTCCAAAAAGAAGGAAGGGGTCCTAGGGACCCCTTCATAATTTCCATTTTGTTTGAGTTTTTTTTAACTTTTTGGACCTAGTTGCAATTTCGTGAAACATTTATTTCTTTTCTATAACTGTTCCAAGTTTTGTATTTTTATATGCTACATTGATTTTATTTGCTTTATTAAAGTTTTTTATTTACGTTTCAGTCCTCCATGGACTATTTTGAAATTCTCTCAAAAATTCTTTCTTTTCCTGTAAATTTTCTATTAAGTATTTCTTGATTGGCACAATTTCACTTCTGTCCTGCTGAGTCTTTAATTACACTCATGCCCATCATGCCCATCATTTTCTATTTATTTGCATTTAAGCCCCTAGGTTTTTAGAAAATTACACAAATGCCCTAGCACTTCTAAAAACACCAAAAATAGTAGAAAAATCCGAAAAATTCTCAGAAAATTACTGTGCGATCCTTATGATGTTTAAAACATTGTAACAATGATTTCGACAAGTTTTAAGCTCCAAAAAAGGAAATGAATTTTTACACCCATACCCCTAAGTAATATTGTAATAACATTCATAACCCTGCATAATCGCGAATTACATGAAAAACCCTGGATAGTCACTCCGTTTCACACCCATAACCCTCTATTAGTTTTACATGTTAACTCAACCATAGGAGGAAGTTAATCTAACCCATGATGTGTCCAGTGGCTATTAAAAAATAAAAAAAAATAAAAAACCATGCTGCCCCTCCCTCCAGGCCATCATCACCCCTCCCCTCCAGCCCCGTCGCCACCCCACCCCTCCCTCAAGGCCATCATTGTCTCCCCACCTCTAGGCCATCGCCGACGGCACCTGCTTTCGAAGCCCCCTCCCTCCCCCTCTCTCCCTCTCGACCTGCACCCACGTCGAAGCCCCCTAACCCCATGTCGCGTCCCCTCGCCGGCGCCCCCGTCGAAGCCCCCTACCCCAGTCATGTCCCCTCCACCACTTGCGTTGAAGCTCCCTCCCCCAGGTCGTGTCCTCTCCGCCTCCCCCTCCCACCTCCACCACCCCACTCCAGACCCCTCCTCCCAGGTCGCGTCCCCTCCGCCTCCCACCTCTGTCACCCCACTCTAGTGTTGGACATGCGAGCCCACGACGAGCCATTATGCAATAAATGTTATTGCGAATATCATTCCCTAATCTGAAATGAAGAATACATAATTTGCATAATAGGTCCCTTAGTAAAATTAGGGTTATGTACCATGACCATCTTGATGATCATACAGCTGTTGATTCAAATATTGAATCATAGAGGCTGGTTCTTGGATGAACATCTAAAGAGTTAGATTGAAGACTCATCAAGCACCATCAAATGATTGTTAAGAGATGATCTCCAGCTTGACTAGGAGATGGCAATCCTTTCTCAGTTAGGCTGATATCTGACCGACCTCTTGATGCAGGTCCTCTGCATAGGAAAAGAGATTAGGAGGTGTTAGATTAGTTAGGTCAAAGAGTTGACTTACGAGATCGAGATAACCAAAGTCCTATATCGTACGCTGTCATGATATAGTCACGCATCCTCTGACCGGAGACAGATGTGTTACTATATGTCTGAGTATGTACATTTGGCAGACCAATAGGTTGATGACCTAATCAAGGTCTATACACCGGCGCGCTGGTGTGCATGTAAGGGCATATGAGTAATACGATCTCTCAAAGGGATCATATAGGTTCATTACTGAAACGGAAGACAGGAACTCACTCATGAGATATTGGGAAGATCAAATTCTGTGCACGGTCGTCTCGCTTTGGAAGCTTGACTGAATTTGTAGGTTTGATATATACTTTTGGAAAGTATATGATCTACACCTGGGTATGATATATGCTTTTGGAAAGTATATGATTGATACCAACTCCCAATGATCGAATGAGAAACTTAATGATAAAACCCTAAAGTAGACAGTGTAAAATTGATCTTATACTTCGGGTTTATTCTGGGTCTTCCAGTATGCATGATGTACAGGTATTGGGAATACCTGAGGGTGATGTGATCATAAACGATTGTATAACCATGACGCTTCCATTCCTAGGGAGTGATGAAACGGGTCTGAATTTTAGTGACTCCTCTCAGTAGAGAAGTAATCTGATCTTAGTCCAAATGTTGGACATTGATCTGATTATAATTCAGATTCAATGAGAAGATTAGATTTGCGGTCTTGACTTAATCAAGCATCTATGGGAGGCCCGAGATCTGGATTTGAGATATGATCTCAATATCCAAGTCACTATACGTGGAACAATACAATCGCCCTATCCTTATCTCCAAGTATCTGCGGAGAAAGCGCACTATCCTTGAAAGAGTTCAGGATAATTTCATTGTTGATATAAGTATCCGAGCATTAAGAAAGTGGATAATTAAATGTGATTTAATTATCATGATTAATATGAATTTGATTCATATTATATGGAGAGTTATCTTAGATAATTAAATGTGATTTATTTATCAAAAGATGTGAATAATGTGAATGTGATTCATATTATTTGGAAACTTGAGAATAGAGATCCAAGATGATTAAATTTGATTTAATTATCATGGATATGAATAATGTGGATAGCACTATCCATATTAATCATATATGTTATAAATGTGATTTATAATATATAAGAGAGAGCTGTTTGTAATTTACATTTGTTAATTAAATGTTAATGTGAATTGGATTCACATTGAACATTAAATTGAAAATTTAATTTGCATTTTATTTTGGGTTGTGAATGTGATTCACAAATTTCTAATGGCAAGATTGCAATATTCATAAATGATTATGAATTATTTTGCAGAATAATTTACAACAATTGTTGTTGTAAACAATGGGAGACATATGGAATCATGCAATCTTGAGATTGCATGGAGACTCCCCCTTTCCTAATAGGAGAGGGGGGATGGCCACCAATCCCTAAATGAAAGGGTGGCCGTCCACTCCTATATGGAAGGGAGGAGCCTCCTTTCCATTATCTCTAATGTTAGTTGATTTAATTTGATGATTGAATTATATTGATTTATCAATATATATTTAATCTAAATTAAATTAATTGTTGTTGGTTTTTACCAACACAAATCTTGGCCATTAAAATAAACACAAATCAATGAGAGCCATTGGATTTGTGTTGCCCATGGATTGAGATCCATGGATCCCAAAATATTATAAATAGAAGGGCAACCCTTTGCTCTTCTCTACACACAAGAGAGCATAAGTCTCTCTCTCTCTCTCTCTCTCTACACGTCATCCCTCTTCATCCTCTCTCATGGCCGTCCACCATGGATGCCCTAGAGAGAGTCTCCATCGCCGCAGCATCGACGTTATGCTGCCCGATCATTTGCTTGTGAATCTCCATCTCCTTCGATGCGCCTCGCTCGTGAAGAAGACGTCGGATCTCATGTGTCGAGATCAGGAGATCCGCTGCTTGGATCATCAACATGGATTGCGAGAAGCACGTGTTTCATCAACACGCTCGCAAGCGTCTCCTCCGTCAGACCAGACTTGAGACAGGAGGTCTCTTCAGTTAGAGACTCGATCGCAACCATGCTTCAAAAGGTAACCCTAATACTTGTTTGTGGTTTAGATGAAACGATCCGAGAAGTGTTCTTGGATCATGTGATTTCATCACATAAAAAATTTTTAATTTCCGTTGCATAGAACAACTAGTATGACTAGTCGTTCTTCGTCGTATTCAATACGATGCTCATGCTTCCATGATGCGCTTGAAGATTATCCCATATCCTTCAAGTGGTATCAGAGCCTTAGGTCGAAGGTTTTGGATACGATCCATAAACCGAAGGCGACTTGGGTTCGTTAGGGTTGAGAAAGTTTTTGTCGCATTTCATTTTTGCATCTCTATTTAGTGATTATTTTCGACCCTATTTAAATTGTTTAAACACAAAAATAATAATTGTATTTTGTTACCCATTAAATAAGGAAATCATAGGATCTGAGTTTACGTAATTTGGATTCTGTTTGCTAGAGATATGGTTGTTTTAATGAACATGTATTCACTGTTGCGGGAACTACGAATCTTAACATGATTAATGAGTTAATTACTGTTTTCATCCGCCTCAAAATGCATGAAATATCACTTAAGTTCTGTCCTAAATCAAATTATCAATCTTTGAAAATTGATTTTGTCTAATTTAGATTTAAATTGATTGAGATATGTTAATTTTAGTAAGTAGGGGTCACTGCTGAAATTACAGTCCTAATGAAGAACCATTTGATTATCAATTAGTGAGATTAATTATTAATTTCATGAAATAATTATGGAAAATATTTGATAAATATTGAATGATGATTATTTCCTTAATTGACTTGGCCTTAACCAATAATTTGATTAGATTTGATCTAGATCATAATTGGAAACACAATCATCAAACTCCATGCTTGAATAGGATTGGGAATTTGTCTAGCAAATTTCCTTATAATAAAAAATGTTTTGATTATTACTATATGGTATAATTTCGGTTGAAGAATTGATGATCATCTCAAGTACAAAGTGATGGACTCGGCATTATTTTTTCCTGAGGCGGATATGGTGTCTAATCGGGGATCGCTGGGGTAGCGGGTTGCACTGGATGCGGTCCGTCCCACTCCCGCCGGTATTGCCCATGACAGCGGGTAGGGACAAATGATGCCTGAGAGATCACGATGTATTTTTCTAATTATTAAAATTCAAATTAGTACGTACTTTACGATAATATTATATATTCAAGTAAAATCAAGTTTGTTGATTGAATTGGATTGATAATTAATTTAATGTTATTAAGTTAATTATATCCAATTAAAAACACTCTATTATGGATAGATGTGTATTTCCCTTGGAAGAATTAATTATATGAATATAATTCATAATAATTGATTAAAATTTGAATATGAGGTGGAGGATCACACAAGTGACATCCATGGTCTCCCGTCAAGGCGAAGGATTCCGTCGCCAGCTATTGTATATAGGAGATGCCTGTTCGAAGTGACAGCTCCTGCATACGATCCATTTGGATCCAGCTCGTCGCTTCTCGAAAGAGTAAGGATGTATGCATAGTGACCCCAATATCGTGTCATCATATTATTGGGGTGATATTGGATTGCGCATAGCGAGTTGTATTCCTATTGACGGTTAGTTCAATTAATGACAGGTCAACATCACCTTAGGGGTGGTGGGCCTGGCTGTTAAAGACCGAATTGGGAGATGCAAGTTGGACTTGCAAGGCGGAATGTGTTCCCGCTTCTTTTTATCCAAGTTACAGGTTCTCATATTATTGGGATGTAACAAAGATAAGGAAGGAGATCCCGGATCTTGCCGAGATATAATGGTAAGTATATCTCTTACATTGAAAGTGATTAAGGGAATGGACTTTCAATGTTGACAATGCAACGTAACTTTGATATGAAAATTCCTAAATCAAAGTAAATTATATATTTATATATGTTTATGCAAATTTCTTATTTCTGATAATCCTTCTTTAATCCCACTCAATGTTATACTCAATAATAATCAATAGAATATCATGGATTGGACCTATGATCCAAATATTGTACTTGCAATTGGACACATAATGTATGTAGTTGCAATGTATAAGATTCCTCATAATAATGAGGAATGATAATTAAATAGACAATAGGACTAAAACCCTAGGGTTTGTATGTCTCTATAAGTCTTGATCTCATCGAATGTACTTTTGAAGTGACATGTCGATAATGATTGTAATTATCAAAATAATCCTTATAAAATCTAAGAAGATGTTCTGGCATACATATGTGCTCTCGACATATAATCATGAATGACATGGTTCTCTGGATTATGCAGAATGGTGGCTCTATAGGAGATGATGTATTTAAATTGTTGGAGTACCTACATGAACCTAAGTTTTAAGAGTTTAAATGGACGTAGATATGATGAGTGTCATCATTCTACTATCTATACACTAGTCATTCATGAAGCTTCATAATATTCATATTGTATGAATTGAATGAAGCATGTATAAATGTTGAAATACTCTTATATTGAATTTTTTGATTTTAACATAAGAGATCCTTGGTCTTGAGCAATGGTTGCTTATAGATAAAGGGAGCACAGTGGAAGCATGGGTTGGACCCAAGTAAGAAGTATAGTCAAAGAGTTGACTGTACTTCTGTTACTTCCATATGACATCCAAAGAGTTGGATGAATGCCAATACTGCAATAAGTTGATGTGTTGATCGTATGACTATCAAATCTATCTAGAATCCTTAGAGAAGGAATCGGATAGTACATCAGAATAATCTACATATAATCATTGAAATTAACTTACTTATTTGATAAGATAAAGTCTAATAATTGTAACTCAATCTTCTAATGACACTTGCAATTGGTTGCATCTGTATTAGAATGTTAGAAATTTGATCTTAAGGATTAATGGTCATCCATGTTGGAAGTGATGCAATTGTTGCAACAATTTCCATTATATCAATAGACTTCATATTTTCAGTGGGAGCCCTTAGTCTTAGAGAATGTCTCTGTGACCTGGATATTAGAATACACTCATAGTTTATTTCTAAATGTTGGAAATAAACATGAATTCTGGAATAAACCTGTCATAGAGAGTTATGATGGATATATTTCAGATGGTAATCTAACATCTTGTAGACTCCGCTAACTTAGAAAATTAACGAATGGTTCATTAAGATTTCTAATACTGAAAATTAAACCTTTATAGATCAATAGGAGGATAAAGATCATTTGACAATGATCTGGCATCATGTTTTGGACATATGTCTGTTGATGGGATCAATGGACAAGTAAGAGATGAAACTTTAAAATGTCTAAAATTTCAAAACTTGCATACTTAAGAATATTGTATTCAAAATAAAATGTCCAATATACCCTTCCTTGGTATGGTGTAAGATGTTAAGGTATTTAAGATCTCATACATATTGATGTATGTGAATCATCTATATCAGAATAAACATTATGGATATGTAATATCTATTAATGATTATTTATGAGATTTTTTCTCTTCACTTAGAAAACTTTGAAATGTTCAAAGATTTCACAATTTTGGTTTAGAACCAAAGTTTGAAGGAAGATGAAATGAATTTGATCTAACCAAGGTAGCTTGTACCTATTAGATGAATTCAAGGAATACCTTATGGAGATGTGAATATCATTCCTATCTCAATCCTCCTATTGAACCTTAACTCAAAAGAGTTGTAGGGAGATACAATTGATCATGTGTGACATGATTTGATCTATGATTAATCTTAGCATAATTATCTCTTAGTTTCCAGGTATATATATGTGGTAGAGGCTACATTATATCTCCTTAACAAGGTTCCATGTGATTAAGATGGAATCTGACACTGGAGAGTGCTACTTCATTAGGAAATTAAAGGATGGTATTGGATACCTACTTTATGATCTTGAGATTCTTAAAGGATCTCATCTCTGAGAATGTGATTCTTAGAGGATGACTCTCTTGAGAATCAAGATGAAAATGAATTAAAGGAACTCATTTAATCTTGAGAAGATAATGAGGCTCCTGAAATCGGAAACTAAATAGACAATTAAAGATGAAACATTAATACCTCTTCAAATAAGTTTGAGGATGGATTCCATGTGTCAGTTGAATCTGACAATGATCTGACTTCATGTGATGATGCTTCTGAAGATCATATCATGGAAAGATGGATGCTAGGAATAAAGTTTAAAGTAGACTTCATACACAAATGTTGTATATAGACCCTTGAGGATCCACCTATATGGGTAAGACCCATTAAGGTGTAAATGGATCTTCAAGAGAAAGAGGGAACCTGATGAGAAGGTAGAGACCTTCAAAGCACGGTTCATAGCCATGAGCTACACACCGAAGAGAAGACACCGCTTGCGATGGGACTTGCTCTCCAGTGACCTTTCTTTAACCCATCAGAATATTGCTAACTATAGCTACACAACTTGACTATGACATCTTCATGATGTGAGCCAAGATTGCATTCCTCTATGAATACTTCTCTGAGGATATTCATATGAAGTAACCCTAGGGCTTCATGGTTGAGGGAAGCAAGGTGTGCAAGCTAAAGAACTCCATCTTTGGACTCAAATAAGCTTCTTGTAGTTGAAACATAAGATTTGATGAAATTATAAATGTTATGATTTCATATAGAATCTTGATGAACCGTGTGAAGCTTAGTAGGAGTGCCATTGTGTTCATCATGCTAAATGTAGATAATATCCTAATCATTTGGGTGTTCCATACCTCGAGATATGATCTCAAGGATACCTCTTAAATCTTAGTTCTGAAGTTGTTCAGAAGCAAAGAGAAAAGGTTGTTGGGACTGTCATATTAATGGTACACCGTGGACATTTCTATTTTCTGGAAAATTCCAAGAAAGGCTTCTTTCCCTTAAGATATGATACTGACCTATCTAAAGGGATAACACCTCAAGGAGTTGAGGAAGTGAATGCTAGAACTGCTTGCCCCTTGTGCATCAGTTCTGAGAAGCGGGTGTATGCTAGATGTGTACAAAAGCCAGATGTCTACCATGCAGTGGGAGTAGTAAACTGTTACCAATCCTACTATGGTGATAAAACACTTGATTGCAGTAATAACGATATCTTCATAGAAGGCAAAACTTTTGAGATAGTGATCTCAAAGTCTTATCTTCAAGAAATTAAGACTTTATAGATAGTGATCTAAAAGGTCTTAACTACGGATACCTTAGGAGATAGAGATCTCTAGGAATAAGGGTATTCTGATAAGGATTATGGTAATACTGGTTATAATAATTGTTGAGCAGTAGTATCAAGGACTCTATAACTGCTTTGACTGTATTGAGTATGGGTTGCATAAGATGCAACATTCTCATTGTATGCGAGCCCTGTTACGAGGGGATATACAGTGCCATAAAAGGACTTGGCATAGTGTCTTGGGAACAGAGTGACTGATCAACTTACCTATCTAATTTCTAAATAGCCTATGATTGTCACATTAGTGTGGGTTTAAGTGATTAGCTCTTTAATGGCTCTTTGGGCTAGTGGGAGATTGTTGGACATGCGAGCCCACGGCGAACCATTATGCAATAAATGTTATTGCGAATATCATTCCCTAATCTGAAATGAAGAATACATAATTTGCATAATAGGCCCCTTAGTACAATTAGGGTTATGTACCATGGCCATCTTGATGATCATACAACTGTTGATTCAAATATTGAATCATAGAGGCTGGTGCTTGGATGAACATCTAAAGAGTAGATTGAGGACTCATCAAGCACCATCAAATGATTGTTAAGAGATGATCTCCAGCCTTAGTAGGAGATGGCAATCCTTTCTCAGTTAGGCTGATATCTGACCGACCTCTTGATGCAGGTCCTCTGCATAGGAATAGAGATTCGAAGGTGTCAGATTAGGTAGGTCAAAGAGTTGACTTAACAAGATCGAGATAACCAAAGTCCTATATCGTATGCTGTCATGATATAGGCATGCATCCTCTGACCGAAGACAGATGTGTTACTATATGTCTGAGTATGTACATTTGACAGACCAATAGGTTGATGACCTAATCAAGGTCTATACACCGGCGCGCTGGTGTGCATATAAGGGCATATGAGTAATACGATCTCTCAAAGGGATTATACAGGTTCATTACTGAACCGGAAGACATGAGCTCACTCATGAGATATTGGGAAAATCAAATTCCATGCACGATCGTCTCGCTTTGGAAGCTTGACTGAATTTATAGGTTTGATATATACTTTTGGAAAGTATATGATCAACACCTGGGTATGAAATATGCTTTTGGAAAGTATATGATCGATACCAACTCCCAATGATCGAATAAGAAACTTAATGATAGAACCTTGAAGTAGACAATGTAAAATTGATCTTATACTTCGGGTTTATTCTGGTTTTTCCAGTATGCAGGATGTACAGGTATTGGGAATACCTGAGGGTGATGTGATTATAAACGGTTGTATAAACATGACGCTTCCATTCCTAAGGAGTGATGAAACAAGTCTGGATTTTAGTGACTCCTCTCAGTAGAGAAGTAATCTAATCTTAGTCCAAATGTTGGACATTGATCTGAATGTAATTCAGATTCAATGAGAAGATTAGATTTGCGGTCTTGATTTAATCAAGCTTCTATGGGAGGCCCGAGATCTGGATTTGAGATGTGATCTCAATATCCAAGTCACTATACGTGGAACAATACAATCGCCCTGTTCTTATCTCCAAGTATCTGCGGAGAAAGCGCATTATCCTTGAAAGAGCATGATAATTTCATTGTTGATATAAGTATCTGAGCATTGAGAAAGTAGATAATTAAATGTGATTTAATTATCATGATTAGTATGAATTTGATTCATATTATACGAAGAATTATCTTAAATAATTAAAAGTGATTTATTTATCAAAAGATGTGAATAATGTGAATGTGATTCATATTATTTGGAAACATGAGAATAGAGATCCAAGATGATTAAATGTGATTTAATTATCATGGATATGAATAATGTGGATAGTACTATCCATATTAATCATATATGTTATAAATGTGATTTATAATATATAAGAGAGAGCTATTTGTAATTTACTTATGTTAATTAAATATTAATGTGAATTGGATTCACATTGAACATTAAATTGAAAATGTAATTTACATTTTATTTTGGGTTGCGAACGTGATTCACAAATTTCCAATGGCAAGATTGCAATATTCACAAAATGATTATGAATTATTTTGTAGAATAATTTACAACAATTGTTGTTGTAAATAATTGGAGACATATGGAATCATGCAATCTTGAGATTGCATTGAGACTCCCCCTTTCCAAATAGGAGAGGGGGGACGACCACCAATCCCTAAAGGAAAGGGTGGCCGTCCACTCTTCCTATATGGAAGGGAGGAGCCTCCTTTCCATTATCTTCAATGTTAGTTGATTTAAATTGGTGATTGAATTATATTGATTTATCGATATATATTTAATCTAAATTAAATTAATTGTTGTTGGTTTTTACCAACACAAATCTTGACCATTAAAAGAAATACAAATCAATGAGAGCCATTGGATTTGTGTTGCCCATGGATTGAGATCCATGGATCCCTAAATATTATAAATAGAAGGGCACCCCATTGCTCTTCTCTACACACAAGAGAACATAAGTCTCTCTCTCTCTCTACACGTCAGCCCTCTCTCATCCTCTCTCATGTCCATACACCATGGATGCCCTAGAGAGAGTCTCCATCGCCACAACATCGTCGTTATGCTGCCCGATCGTTTGCTCGTGGATCTCCTCCTCCTTCGGTGCACCTCGCTCGTGAAGAAGACGTCGGATCTCGTGTGTCGAGATCAGGAGATCCGCTGCTTGGATCATCAACATGGATTGCGAGAAGCACGTGTTTCATCAACACGCTCGCAAGCGTCTCCTCCGTCAGATCGGGCTTGAGACATGAGGTCTCTTCGTTTAGAGACTCAATCACAACCACGCTTCAAGAGGTAACCCTAATACTTATTTGTGATTTAGATGAAACGATCCGAGAAGTGTTCTTGGATCATGTGGTTTCATCACATAAAAAGTTTTTAATTTCCGCTGCACAGAACAACTAGTACGACTAGTCGTTCTTCGTCGTATTCGATACGATGCTTACGCTTTCGTGATGCGCTTGAGGATTTTCCCATATCCTTCATCTAGACCCCTCCTCCCAAGTAGGGTCCCCTCCGCACCCGTGTCAAAGGCTCGAAGCCCCCTCCCCCTAGGTCATGTCCCCTCTGCCACCATCGCGCCCCTCGGTCGAAGTCCCCTCCCCCGGTCCCCTCTGCTACCCGTGTCGAAGCATCCCACCCCTTGGAATCACCTACGTTGAAGCCCCCCTAGAAACACCCACTTTCGAAACTCCCTGCACCCGCGTCAAAGCTCCCTCTGCCCTAGGTCGTGTCCCCTCCGCACCCGCGTCGAAGGCTCGGAGCCCCCTCCCCCCAGGTCGTGTCCCCTCCGCACCCGTGTCGAAGGCTCAAAGCCCCCTCCCCCGCAGGTTGCGTCCCCTCCGCACATACGTTGAAGGCTCGAAGCCCCCTCCCCCCAGGTTGCGCCCCCTCCACCACTATTGCACCCTCCGGACGAAGCCCCCTCCCCCGACCCCCTCCACCACTCGCGTCGAAACTTCCTACCCCTTGGAATTGCTCGCGTCGAAGCCCCCTGGAAGCACCCACTTTCGAAGCCCCCCGACACCCGCATAAAAATCCCCCCCATGGCACCTGCATCAAAGCTCCCTCCCCCTAGGCCACTTCCCTGCATTGTCGGCGCTCGCTTTTGAAGCTCCCCCTCCCCAACCCCCCGCCCCCGGCCTGCACCCGCATCAATGCCCCCTCCCTCAGGTCGCATCCCCTCCATCGCCACCCCTGCCTGCACATCCCTCTGCCCCTGCCTCCAATGCTCGACGGAGCATGCACTAGCCCTCTAAATGTTGGAGGCAGAGTCCATCCAGCAGAGGCTTCGTCGGGAGCTTGCGAGCAGAGCAGGGGACTTGCCGACGGCTTGTGGTGGAGCTCCACGAGAAAGGGAGGGGGCTTCATTTATGGCTCTAGCAGCCCCCGCACCTCCCGTGCAGATTTTATTTTCTTAGATTTTGTATACCAATGGCATGCTTTGTAAATGTGATGTGGTTTTAAGGGTAAAATTGGTAACATGTAACTTTTTCTGTGAGAATTAACGGATAAAATAGATGGCAACTAACACAAGGTTATGCCATGTAAGAGTTAAGCATTTTTAGAGGTCTTGAGTGTAATTCACGATTTTGTAGGGTTATGAATGTTATTGCGACATTACTCAGGGTTATGGGTGTAAAAATCCCAAAAGGAAAATAAATCATATTTAGTTTGGCTCAATTAAGTCAAAAATGTTTTTGTAAATAGAATAGAAATTCACGTAAATTGTATGAATCCCTATGGATCGATCCTATACTTGCCCTGTGCTTAGTTTAATCTCTGATGGCTCGTAATTGAACAAAAATTATCTGAATATCTCGATTTTCACGTGTGCACACACAATGACATGCAAAAAACACTTTTAGTGCACCGAAAATCTGCATCTTTAAACACGTAATTAATTATATATATACAATATAGGTATATACATGTATATTTTACCTATGTATTTATATGTTTAATTATTTTTATTTTATTTTGATGATTTTATTTTAATTTAATTATGTACAAATGTTTCAATTAGTATTTATAATTTTATAAAAATAAAAGAGTTTGATAAATACAAAGAATAAATGTATTGAATAAAATATACATGTATATTGCACAATATGGGCCCAAAACCTAAATTTTACATATTTACTCCAAATTCAATGAAATCACGTTCTTAAAACAGCTTATTAAAAAATATATACAATTAAATTTTGGTTCCATTTGATACAATATGGAAAAGATACATGTCTGTGAAGTTTTTATTTTGGCTTTTTATTTTGTATGTCCTGGGCATAATGTTCATTATTTTTCTATAAATTTAATTTATATTTTTCTATGTATTGTTATCTACAACTTTCATGTGTAGAGTTTATTAATTTAAAATATAAATAATAAAGAACAAAATAGTTGCCAAAAAAATATAGATGAATTTAAAAACTAGGGTTTTGTGTCTTTTCTGTACAATCCATCTCCCCCTACTTTAATCCTTGTCGACCAAGTCATCATTATGACTAAGTCTTAGGGTCACTCAACATGTATGGTGTCTCCTTCCTTTTTCTTTTGTTCCTTTATTCTTTAATTTTGGAATTAAATACAATTAATATACAATACTTTGGAATGACATAGACATGCATGTAGCTAGGGATTTAAGGCCAAAATGAAAGAATAAGGGTGATGAAATGGATGTCCATCACATACACTTTGTCTTTTAACCTCCCACTCTTCTATAGACTGTAGTTCCCTCATTGAAAAGTAACTAATCATTTTTTAAGTTTAGTAGTCGGAATTGTTACTAAAGAATTTTTAATTTTATGAGTTTTTATGGATTTTTGAATAAGGTTAGAAGTATTTACAAACACAAGTTAGTCTCATTTTCCCCTTTATTTGAAAGAATTTTGAAAACATTTTCCAAACCATGTTACATAACATACAGATTTTCAAAACATTTTCAAATAGTTTTCAAAACAAGTAAAATCTTAGTTTTCATACCATTGCTAAACATTTTTCAAAATAAAGTCATATACAACAACAACACCAAAGCCTTTTCCCACAATTAAGCAGGGTCAGCTACATGGATTCTTCGCCTCGATTCAGATCTATCTTGGGTCAATCCTGGGCTTATATCCACAAAACTAAGATCCCTTCGTATGGTCTCTTTCCAACACTTCTTGGGCCGTACTCGCCCTCTCTTAGCTGGTTCAACATCCCAACACTCGCATCTCCTAATTGGTGCATCAACTGATCTTCTTTGCAAATGACCAAACCATCTTAAGCGGTGTTCTCGCATTTTATCCTCGATCGGAGCTACACCAACTTTCTTTCTGATTGCATCATTCCGAATTCGATCTTTACGTATGTGTCCACACATCCACCTTAGCATTTTCATTTCTACTACAACCATTCTCTGCACATGTCTATTGTTCACAGGCCAACATTCAGATCCATAGAGCATAGCAGGTCTCACGACTTCTTTGTAAAACTTTCCTTTAATTTTTAAAGGAATTTTCTTATCACAGAGAACAACAGAGGCTCCTCTTCACTTTAGCCAGCCTGCATTTATTCTATTAGTAACATCTCCATCAATTTCCCCATCATTTTGCAAAATAGATCCCAGATATCTAAAAGAATCTCTCTTCCGAATGTTATCATCACCAATCTTCACCTCGATTCCTTCACCATTGCTTCCATCAAAGGTGCAGTCCATATATTCTGTCTTAGCCCTACTTATACGAAATCCTTTACTCTCCAACTCATGTCTCCAGACCTCCAGCTTCTCATTTACTCCATCTCTAGTCTCGTCAATCAACACAATATCATCAACAAATAACATACACCAAGGTGACTCATCATTAATGTGACTTATCAACTCATCCATAATCAAAGTAAAAAGAAATGGACTCAAAGCTGAACCTTGATGTAAACCAATGTTGAAGTCAAAATAGCCAGTCTTCCCAAAAGAGGTCCTTACACAAGATAAAACCTTATCATACATGTCATTTATGAGGTTAATGTATATGATAGGTGCTTGTCTCTATTACCCAAGCCTGGGTAAATGAGGAGCGTTGCGTTAGGTAGCCGACATCCAACGTAAAACAGTCGGAGACAACTTCGTAAATAATATTTTTTTAAAATACTATTTAGGAAGTTGCCTCATGACAGTCGGTTCTTTTCAACATGGATTTAAGCAAAATAAAGTCATATAGTCAGAAAATTTTTAATTTCGTATACATTTTTACACAAATCAGTACAAAAGATACTATAACCCCAAAGCATAGGAAAAATTTTGAAATATGAGCTATGGCTAAAATATATATGCAATATATACAATACACCCTCCCTATACTTATCTTTTACTATGTCCTCATAGCACAAAGTGCTATGAAGCCATAACTCATGCTAAAATACAAGGTGATATGCGAGAACTGACTCGAAATACTCCCTATACTTAGGTTAAAAATACCCTAAGTAAAAGAAGAGGATTGAGGGAAGGGATGAAATGAGTGAAGAAGATGACAACGGTCCGGGTTTCCCCTATACTTAGGCTGAGAAGAACCTAAATATACAGATATGACAATGGAGGGACCCGAGGTGAACACTCAGAGATGGACATGGTCCCCCCATACGTAGCTAAAGAGTAGTCTAAGTATGCTGAATATGGAACTAAAGATAGGGGAACCAAGACACCAGTTAGGGTTAGAGAGGAATGAATTTACAATATGGTTAAATCTTCAGAGATGGATGAATCTATGGAGATGTTAGATGGAGTGTCTAGGGTTACGAGAGGGTATGAAAGAATACACAATCATGGCTAAAACAGTCAAGTAAAGCACCTTTGATTTCACCAACTTCACACATGAAGGCCAATGAGTGTTGGTCATTTATCTTTTTTATTTTATCAGTGATCATCCAAAATTTGAGTCTGTTACACGGGGTTTGATGATGGGTTCTGGGCACTATCCTAGGGACGCAACCTCACCTTTCAACGTGAAGCACATCCTACATACAATGTCAGGGTTTTCTCTCCCATAATATAAGGTGAAATTTTACTCCATTTTATTAAGGTTGACTTGCATTATCAATCCCAATTTTATGCTTAGGTTATCACTGAATTAATGTGCATATAAGTCAAGCATCCATCTTCTAACAACCACTCCCGATTTCATTTAAATCTTAAGTGATAAATCAAGGTAGAGAAATCAAGAAAAAACTGATGTATACGAGAAAACCATGATGCATGCTTGAGAGAAAAACTTACAGTGCCTCCATCATTCTCCATGCACGTACAAGACTGAATTTTTAAATTATCTTTACATGCATGCAAGTCAAGAAAACTACATCCTAAACTTGATACCATTAATGAGAAGAAGTGAATTGATTTTGGATAAATAGATTGATGTTTAAGTGCATGAATTGAGTTTGGATAAATTGATTGATGTTTAAGTGCATCTCATTGAATCTGAGGAGATGAAATGAGTTTCCCAGATTTTTATTAGTGTGTCCAACTTACGATCAAGCACACGTGATATAAAATAAAAGAAGCTCAGAGAGCCGCGCGCCTAACCTAGGTCAAACATTCAAGTGGAGCCCTACCCAGGTGATGAATCTACATTTCATCATCTTGTTCATTTATTTTAGCTTAAAGTCCCTTATAAAACACCTGTAAATATCACTAACTTCATTCTTTTACTAACTCTAACTCTTATGTAAAAATTGTATATTTATCACTATTTTAACCTAAAATAAATAAATAAAGAAATAAGGGAAAATAAAGAAAATACAAGATTGTATATATGTAATAGATACATGCTGAATCAAACCCTAAGAGAAGGTCAATAATTGACCTGATCGACAAGGAAGAAAGTAGGGGGAGATCGGGCCTAATCACCAGAAAAGTCCAGAAAATTAACTTGTCACCTGTATATTCAACACTTGTACATTATTGTCTATACTACATACTCTTTAATTTATTACCAAATCTTTTGTAAATAACAATTATTTCTTCTTGAAAATCGTGCATAAAATTCTTTTGTAAGTAATACAAATAATTTCAATTAAAATATGTGTATATTGTGTAAATAACACCACTTTCCAAAAGCAACAAAATACAAATTTCCAAGATCAATATCTGCTCCACCAAGACCCCAAATTCATCAAACTCACTTTCATTGTATACCAAATTAAGTTATATTTAAATGGAGGTGATTTAATAAAAATCAGAGTTAAGGCGTGAAATATGGTGAATTGGGGTATTAATGTATATTATACCAATGTACTCTATGTATATTTAATTATCTCCTTGTGCTTACTTGTGAATATTGTATTTTTAATTAATTGTAAATATTGTATTTAACTCAAAAACTAGAAATAAAATTGAAAAATCATCCAAAATAAAATAAAGTATATATTGTATATGTATCACTATGTATATACCATACCTATACCTATTTAAATAACCTCATTTAAAATTTCACTAAAACCCTTGTAAAATATTGTAAATAAATAAAATATTAAATAATGTATATATTTAGGAAAATAATTAAATAAAAATCAAAATTCTGTATATATAAGTATACATACCTGTAAATAACACCTTGTATTTATTTCAACCAATGTATATACATTATTTAATTAATTAAATATAACCAAAATTAACTTTAATTTATTCTTAACATTTTTATTTACACATTTAATTAAATAAATTCATTTTAGATTTTTATTTGAATTAATTAAAAAATTATGATTTTTTGTTGTTTATTGTATCTTGTCCTTTTCCTCCACGCGATCTCATTGGTCGACCTGGGTTTGTTGACTTGGGTCAACTGCTCATCCTCATTGGATTTCTGCTGATCTTGCCTTCTGCCATTACTTCACCTAATTTTCCATGCGCCTCTGATCCATAACTCCTCCGCATCCTTCGCCAACATTCAAACTCATTCAATCATTTTCCACACCAGGCTTCCAGATCCACTCAATTCTCCTTGATCATCACCTATTTTTCAAATTTAAAACTCGCCTGAGCCACGTCTATAAATGATACCCCTCTACCTCCAACGAGCGATTGATCTGTCTTTAGCCCATTTTTCTCTTGACGATCGAGATCTGGAGTAGCTTTTAGGTGACAGGTCAAGCTCTCCATAGTTAGGAGTGTGAGAATCAGGTTGAAGAAGCGAATCCAGCTACGTCGTTGGAGTCATCTGCCACATGTCTCCGCCTCTCCACCACAACTGCTGATTGAGGCAATTTCCATCTTTCTTCCACTCCGTAGGTGTCTTAGATGGTCTATCTTCAATTCATCATTTAAATTTTCCTTTGATTTATTCTAATCACTTAGATTAGCTTTCCATTTCCAACCTATGATCTGCACGATCGAAGGAGTTCCGACCATCCAATTCATTCTCCAACTACACCCACACCTTCATCAAACCTCTCTCCACCTTCTCCACTCATCCATCCACCTTGTTTCACCCATGAACAAGCTCCCGACTGTCCTCCTCCATCACTTCGTCGGAGAGTCACGCAACACCCTGCTCAACCCTCATTTGATGAGATTTTGGCCTAATTAGTTTGTTAGAGGATTCCTCTGAGCATAGGATATCATTTACAGGTCGAAGGAGCTCCATGTATTGACTGAAGAGCAAAAATAAGTTTTGAAGCAAGTTCCTGGAGCATAGAAGTTTGACCACCTCCCAGATTGACTTTCTGGCGATTTCATGAAGATCTGAGGTGTACATTAGATGCAGAACATCTCAAGCGACATTTTGGGCTTGATTTGAGGAGAATCCATTGACGAACGAGGGAGAATCGAATAATCCAATCTCGATGGAGCTCAGGCGCCTCCGAGTTCATCCAGACCTTCTTGCAGCCGCAAGATCAAGAACAAGCGCCCAGAATTGATCGGGCTGTTGATTGATCCCCAATTGTCAGTCGTTGAAGATCTAATCTGATCGATGCCATTCCATCCAGATTTGTCCTCCATTGTATAACTAGATTGAAATCACATCAGAGCCATCTAAGATGCCATGCAGTTAAAGGGTTCATTTGCACCTTAGCCCTTGTCATTTATTTTATTTTTAAATAAGTCCTCGTGAGGACACATGCCATCTTGTATTTATTTGAACAATTAGATTTTATATCCTGCATTTTAAATTATTTGCATTTCAGTTTTGGTTGAATTGCAGCTCATGTGTTGCACGTGATTTATTGGGGTAATTACAACAAAAAAATATTTTATTCCCATGTCATTATTCAAACACTGGAAGCATTTTAATTGCATATCGGTCTTATTCGGTGAGGCGCACGTGCCCACACATATGTCTTCTTGGGTTTTTGCATATTTCACCCGTAACTTTTTATTTGTTATTATTTAGTCTGAAAACTTTTAAAATTTGCATTTTAGTCACTGTGAGTCTTCATTTAATTTCATCAACCAAATAACAATATCAAAACTTCTTGAAAAATTCTACAAAAATTTATAAAGATTCATGTTTACATTCATCTTGCATCCACATTTTGCATTTCACATTTTTTTACTTTTATTATTTATTAAAATTCAAAAACCTCATGAAAATGTCTTGTTTGCATTAAAAATTCAATAAAAAATTTATAAAAATCCTTCCAAAAATTCTAAAAAATCTCGTGTGCTTCTTTTGCTCTATTTTAATTTCTACTCAATTTTGGCTTTTTACTTCTTCATACAAACCACACAAATCACAAAACTCTTAAAAACATTAAAAATTCATAAAAAGTTAATTAAAATTACAAAAAATCATAAAATGGCTTTCTAGAAAATATAAAAAATATCTTTCATTCTTTATATATTTCACCCATTTTTGACATTATTTGTTATTTTAAATTCCAATATCATTTTATTTTCTGTTTTTATGCATGCTTTCAATTTATTTAAATGCTTTAAAAATTGTGGAAAAATTTGTATAAATTACAAAAACATTAGAAATTCATCAAAAGCCCCAAAACAATTTAGTTTAATTTTTTGATCCTTTTTGATATAATTGAAAAAATACAAAAAGAGAGGTTGAGTACTTGTGTTTTGATTTTTCTTTACTTATGTCATTGTTTTTAAAAATAAAAAAAATAAAAAAACTTTTGCAAAATAAAAATAAAAATAAAAATTAGAAAACTAATATATATATATATATATATATATAAAATTGCATAAAAACAAATCTAAAAGAAAATACAACAACCAATCATAGTGTGCAAAGAAACTCCTTCATTCTTTAATTGATTTTTCATTGCATAGAATGACCCTCGAGATTTTTGTAGCCTCCCTGAGTTCGATCCGGTTAGCTATACATGTAAATTAAATAGCCAATTCTCTTGCTACATTCTTATTTATTTCTTTTTGCTTGGGAATTGAATAATTTTTGTTTCATGCTTCTTTGGGTTGCAACGCCCGCAATTTTACCTGTGATTAATTCATTGAAATGAAAGCCTGAAAAAGTCTGCTCAACAAAATGGTGCCATTACCGGGGAGGCACAACGAGGGTAGTTAGGTTTTTCTTTTGACCTAGCATTCTTGGGTTGTTTATACTTGTTTTTCTTATATTATTTTTGTCTATATTTTCATTCATTCACTTCATTGTTCATATTCAATTTATTTATTTCAATTATTCTTGCTCATATTTGTACAACTGTGTCTCTTACACATTCTTGGTCTTCATCTTTCTTGCAAGGGCCCAGCGGGCGAGGGTGACATTCTTAACAGTGCTGGCGCACCCAAGCGAAGTGGAGGTGGCTTGATTCTTCACCGAGCTGCAGGAGAGCGTAGGAGGACGAGAAGAAGATTTAAAGGAGACCAATTCTTTGGAGCATTTGACTTAGTATTTATCATTCCAACTTTTGTAAAAGGACATTATATACCATGTGTGCGTGGTCTGTTTGTCAAGTGCCGGTGCACTTGGAGGACCTCATTGGTTTTGTTTTCATCACCTTCTTTTTCATTGTTTCATGCGGTTTTGTGTGCTTGAGCCATCAATGATATGCTTTATAAACTTGCTTGAGCCAGGTTAATTAATTAGGTCCAAAGCCCTAAACAAGAATTTCTGCACCTATAGAATAGAGCGTAATTTGGACTTAGTCAAATAAATTGGTTCTTGCCTGCTAATATAAATTATTGCTAGGACGGTTCATGTGCATCATTTAGGTTAGTTTAATTTCTATATTTAAATTCTGTGCAGATCACCCTACATGTAGAGTGCTGAGGATAAGGTACGCATCTCTTATCCCCTGCATGCATCATTGAATTTCATCACGCATTGGCATTTCCGACTTCCTTCCTAGTTTTCACTCGCACAAGTTAAAAAGGAAATTTGAAACTCGATAGGTGATTTAGTGAAAATTCTAAAAAAAATGATAATTTTATAATATCATGTCTTCCAAAGAAAACTTGACCATAAAACTAAATGTAAGGACAATCATTATTGTTTTGGGGAGAGTAACCCCCTCATTATTTGAATTTACTTGCAGAGTGAGTGAGAGATGAACACTAGGATATAACCAAGCTTGGATTTTCATTTAGACTACTGATTCTATAAAAATGATTAGCTACTTCTTAGTGAGGGAATGCGGGTAGCTGGTAAATAGTACGTATTTCTTTAACAGATTGGGTGATTTAGAGGACACTGTGTAAGGCTCCGTCCTTAAGTAACAGATAACCATTTTTGCGGTCCGTATTACATCCATACCGACTAAAAGTAGATGCAACTAGTCATAGGAATTCATGCCAGTCTTTAGGGAAATACATGCACCCAATAGCTTGCTATCTCTTTCAAAGATTGTATTTATCACTAAATAAAATTGAAAAGATAAATGACTGAACTCTTGCGGTCTTCACTTGTGCTAAGTTGGTGAATAGAGGGTTTGTATTGTGTTTGATTGATAGTGTTAGAGATCCTTCTGTGCCCTTCGTGCCTTCTACTTATTCTCTTCTTGTTTGACTCTCGTGTTCTCGCATCTCGCCTCTTCATATCGAAGATGTCGGATTGGAGCATTTCTCGTTCGGACTTTACAGACTCATTTCACACTCCAAACCGGTTGTCTTCTACTCAGGAAGACTCACTTCATGAGTATTCCTCTTTCTCCACTTCACCTTTCACCTCATCCATCAATCCACTGTTCACGATTGACTTTAATATTGAACTATAATTTGAGACTCCATCATTCCCGAAGACTAATCTAGTGCAATTTACATTTGCAGAAACCAAGATAGTGCATTTGATGCCACCTAAGGGAAAAGGTTCCATGGGTGAACAGTCCAAGATCAACACTACCATGTTAGCCTCCATTCAATCCATTCAGGCTTAGCTAACAGAACATGCTGACTTTCAAGCTGCATTGAGATATATGCTTCTCGAGCTGAGGTAAGACAAGAGAGAGACTGATAGAAATAATTGAGGTGGTGGGAATGGGGAAGATGAACCTGTAGAGCCAGTGGCTAAGCTCTCATTAAGGGAATCCTATAATAGAGGAGCAGAACTGACAAATACATGGATTCAAATTCCTGCATTCATGGGCATTTCAAGCTTAAGCCCACTATCTTACCATTAGTCCCCATATTCAACGAAAATATCAATGAAGAACCTTATGTACACCTCCAACAATTCGACCACATCTCCATCATGATCCACTACCCTAATATCCCGTTAGAGGTAGTGAAGATGACAACATTTTTGTTCAGCTTGATGGACAAGGCCCTCTATTGGGTAATAATTTAGGAAACGTTGCCACTACATGGGAAGAGTTGAGGTCTGCTTTTATAAGAAAATATTACCCACTTGGATGCCTCAACCAAATGCGATCGCTGATAGCAAACTTCTCCCAAATGTCTCATGAGCCTATTCATGAGGCATGGGAAAGATTCAAAGATTTAACAAAGAAGTGCCCCCAACACGATATTCCAAAGACAAGCCTTGCGCAAAATTTCTTTGGAGGTTTGAGTCATGAGAATTAGAAGCTGGTAGATGCCGCTTGTGTGGGTAGTTACTTCAATAAGGACGAAGATGTCCTATACCGTATTTTCAAGGAGATGACAACGAGCTCTGTAGCTCTTGCTTCTTCACGTGCATTCCAGAGACATCCTGTACCTTCTTCTACTACTATAGTATCCCACAAGGCTATCAACATGACGGTATCACATGAAGTGGATAGGGTTGATAGTTCTGATATGACCATCATTAGAATCATCTATCCAAAGTAGATTTAATTGAGAAATGATCCAAGGAGCTTGAGAAGCTCCAAGTGATCGAACGGAGGACAAAGAACCTGGATAAGCTGGATGAGATAACGAAGCATCTGGAGTTTCTCGTGAGTACAATCAATGCATGCTAAAGTGTGAGTGCAGGATCTGACACTTCTGCCTAGGAGCAGGCTTCCTCCAATTCCACCCAACATAGTACCAGAGGACCATCCATAGTTCAATACATTTATTACGTGCAAACCCCTGACCATGTCCCACAACATTCACAGCAGATTGTCCCGTACCAGCAAGAAGGCCCATACATTCTTGAGCAACAGTCTTCACCCCCACCTATTATTTAGAAGGTGAACGATATTTGGTTTGACCGAGAGCGCAACCAGCCCCATCCATCAGGGCAAGGCTAGTTGGATTCCCAGCAGGGTCAAAGACCCACCCACTAGTATCAGGGAGGCAGACCACAACAGTTCCAATACTAGTAGTTCAAGCCTCAGTATTAGTTTCCATATCACTTCCATAACTAGAGACATGGCCAGCAGCAGATGCAGTCTGCATACTTTCCACAACCTTACCATCAGTAACAATCTGCATATTTTCCTCCTCCTCATTACTAGTAGTAAGGATACCGGCAGCCTCATCATTACCAATCTCAGCGATAACACATCATTTAGCATCCCAAGGCACTTTTGGTGAATCCAACACTTGATTAGTTGGCATTTCTAATGAAGAATATGAATGACCATACTCAGAGGATTGACGATCTGACCACCACAAAGATGTTGATCCCAGTACAGGTCGAAGCCAATCCCAACAACTTCAGATGCAAGGAGCAGGTAGCCCATGATCCATCCACACCTGCGGCATGTATGGCCTTTGATTTTACATGTTTATATGATGCCATTCATCTTAGGAGCAGTAGGAGATTGCAGCCGCCTTTATAGCCATTGGGATTGAGAGAGCCAACCACTAAGAGAGATTTACCCTCAATATCATCTTCTTCTTCAGCAATGCCAAGAACCAGTGTAACAACACCCGAGTTTCACCATCTTCGTCTTCACCACCATCATCTCCACCTTCACCAACTAGATGCAGATCACCGTCAGCAGTAAGGGAGAACACACCAGTCATGGATTCTTCTCTATACCAGCAGCAACAACCTGTCCTGTTTTAGATTTTGTTTTTCCTTCCCCTGTTTTGGACAACATTGTACAGACTGATTCTTGTTGTCCTATTGTAGATGAGGATTGTATTTTGAATAATCGAAATAAGAATTTGAATGTTTTTTGTGATTTTGTGTCATTTCCTTCTACCTTAAATAAAGAAAAGAAAATCCCAAAACTAAAAACAACCCATCTGAGCCTAGAGTGGTTGAGATCTTACAGAACATCTTTTTGGAGATGCCACTCATTAAGGCCATAGAATACATGCCTACAGTGAAAAATGGAATGAAATAAGCATGTATACAACATCGGTCAAGTAAAGCAGAACAAACAAAAGAAGACAGAAAAGCATATCTTGTCCATGGCCATAGTTCATGCCATCAGCAACCACCCACCCAAAAAGAAAGATAAGGGAGAACCTCACATCTGTTGCCATATTTTTGATCAAGAATTTGATCGCACTCTTCTCGATAGAATTCCTCCATCCTCTTAGATCACCTGTATTGATTTTGTTGTCATGGATATGAACATGCCTGTACCGTTACTCCATACCCCAATCATACTAGGTCGACCGTTCCTCTGAACGGCCGAAGCGGTAGTTGATTATGATACTGGAGAGATCATCTTTCACTCTAGTAGTGACAAGGTGAAAATTGAGACGATCCCCAATTTTGGGCCTTCACTGCCACAACCAACAGTAAATGAGAGACAGACAGTTACACCATATCCTGAGGATTGTGTTTTTCTTGTTGAGTTTAGAGAGACATATCTTTTCACTGATTTCCTAGACACCTAGGAGTTCCTTTACTAGAAGGACCTCTTGGAAAGCACAGCCGACATGAGCTCCCTTATTGAAACTTCTGAGTTGTTTGTTGATGGATAGTTTGAGCTGATTCTTGAGGATAAGTCTAAGATATTGGAGCTACCTTTTGATATTCCTTTGACAGAACATCATGCGATTAGTGTTGATATACTTCCTGCTGAGATATCTGAGTCACTTGCTGAATTTTCTGAGATATACACTGATGAGAGACACCTTTTTGAGATTATTACTGAGATATCTGAGCAGTTTGTTGACAGATAACAGAGAATTCTAAACATCCTAATGAACCATCCCTTTCTGAGTAGAGATCATTCGTTGCAGATATTTCTGAGGTTTTACTTGTTGAGCCGACGATAGCCACAGTGGACCAATTACAGAGTATAAATCATATACCTTCTGGTGAATCTCCATTTCATCACCTTTATTCTATCATTTTGGTCTTAAAAACCCTAGATAATGCATGTAAATACCCTTATTTGCACAAATTAACATTCATTCTTTGATGTATAAAGACTGTACAAAATACCATTTTTAATGCCAAAATTATAGAATAAAGAAAATAAAAGAAAAATAATAAAATGCCAAAGTTATTTTTTGACTGTAAACCCCGAGACCTAGGCATCTTGATGACTAGGTCGGCAAGGAATAAAGTAGGGGAATATAAGGGTCAATAAAACAATAAAATCCCATTTATTTATTCATCTTTTATTCATTTTTTGGACCCATTTTATTTTCTACCTTTTATTCCTCAAATAAAGAAACTTTGTACATGAAAGTTGTAGATAATAATATATAGAAAAATACAAAATTGAGATTATACAAAATTAATACACAATGCAAATGTTATACTCTAAATACAAAGCCAAAATCCCAACTTCCAGACCCATATCTCACAAATAAAATAAAAAATGTATCAAAATCACCTTTAATTGTATATAACTTTTAATAGGCTATTTAATGAAGGTGGTTTCATATTTTTGGAGTTAAGTTGTGAAAGCTAGGTTTTGGACCCCTATTGTACAATGTACCTGAATAAAATAATCATTTTATTTATTCTTTATTATTTTTATAATTTTATATTTTTTAAATATTATTTATATCATATGCACATATTAAAACTAAAATAAAACCATAAATAAAATATTAAAATAAAATATGTATATAAAATACATTGACAAAATACATATACTTATGCCTATAAAATATACCCCTATATTTATTTAAGTGTAATAATACATCAGAAAATATAACAAAAATATATTTAAGTATCTAAAAATAAGTTATAATTATATGAATAAGAAAATAAAGTAATAAAATAAAAAATACAAAATAAAATTAAAATACTTAAAACTTAGGTAAATATACCAATAAATGGAATCCTAAAAATAAAGTTGTAATTAATAACCTCGAAAAAATAAATAAAAATTATAATAAAATACTATAGAAAATCAGAAATATTTTTTATTTTATAATTTTAATTTTTTAAGATCGTATTGTTTATAAATGAATTTAGAAATAATTTTGAGGTCAGATTTTTCTGGTTGGTCCACATGGACCAACCAGATCACCCCATGAGTTGACAAAGGTCAACTCCTCTGACATGCTCATACTCTCTGTCAGACTTAGTTTTGACCCATCTTCGCTCTTTTTTCCGATATGATGCAAGAATCGAATTGGTTAGATCTCTTCACGACTTTTCCATCTCAATCAGTGGTGATTCACGCTGACTCGATTCCTCAAGCTGTGGAACATTGACACACCCGATACACCTCATTCTTTGACCCATCTCCACCGTCTGTATAAAATTGCACCTCCATCAGAAATTCGATTTTTGATCCTTATTCTGCCATGAAAACCAAACCCTAACGCACCCACAAGAATCCTTGTGATATCAGGGACCTCTTGAAGGGTCTAGCAGTTCGATTGGCGTTGAATAGAAGTGGTCCGGAGCTACACCACCTCCTCCGCCACAAACTCTGCCGCAGAGACTATTGATCATCTGGCCTGTATTGAACTGATCTATTTTGTACAGGACTCATGATCATTCTTTCATTGCATCTCATCATGTACAAAGACTTTTGAGCCATTCGATTTCTGGAAATCCACAACACTTGTATATTCTTCGTAGACCACAATCGTCCCCATTTTTGCTCGTCTTCTATGCGTAGGATACCAGATCCTAAGTATAGGGGGGACTGATTGTTCATTGATTAGCGTTTTCTATTTTGTTCTTTCACTTTTCTATATCCTTTCTTTTTCACAAATCACTGGTCTTCGATTTTTGCCTACACTCTTTTCTATACTTAGAATGCCTTATCCTAAGAATAGGGGGGACCGAGTGATTTTAATGATCTCGTGTTCTTTATTCCTTTTGTGTCTTCATTATATATTCTTTTCACTCAGTCACCTCATTTTTGCTCTTCCGTTATACTTACGATGACCTGATCGTAAGTATATGTGGGGTTGACTGACTTGTATTCTCTTATTCTTTTTCACTCACTTTTACTTAGCACGAGTTATGTCCTCCTTTTTCTCTTTTGACACTATGGGGACATAGCACAAGCTAAGTATAGGGGGGTGCGTATATATTGTATATATACTTTTGTCCATAACTCATACTTTTATGTATTTTTTATATCTATAAAATCCATAACAAGTGGGTGAGGGTTAATTTAAAATCCATTTATACATTTATCTATTACTTGTAAAATCCTTGTAAATAAGTAAAATATGTTTAAAATTTGTAATTAAAATATGTATTAAAATATGTCTTTAAAATCTGTATAATACTTATTTAAAATCCTATCTATCAAAAAATGTCTAAAAATCATTTAATCCTTATAAAATTCTCTGTAGATAAAATCTGTAAAATACATTAGATATTTAATTCAAATAAAAAATATACCTTGTAAAATTCATGTACAAAAACTTGTTAATAAAAATCAGAAAATCCATAAAAATATAAAGTCCTAAAAGTCATAAAAATTACAAAAGCCATAAAATCCATAAAAATGAGTAAAATTCAGAAAATATACTTCACAAAAACATGGTTGCATTTGCATTCACATTTTTCAGAATAAGTTTGATTTCTGGAACTAAGGATTGAGTCTAGTCTAAAGGATGGAGCTTGATCACAACCTTTAACTTTCATTATAAGGAGCCTAATTAGGATCTGGAATTTAGCAGGTCTTTGACTTAAAATCTTCGGGTTCCATAAGACCATATTTGAGAAATCAACTCATATGTGCTTAAGTAGACCATTTGGTGTCATCCGTACAACTCTGCACCAGTGAACCAATCTTGGATACATGCACTCTACACTTAGCTCGACTTGTATGGAGTTGTGAAGGGCAGTACATCTTGGTAGTGCGTTTCTATCCTTGTCTTTGCAGCATTGAGGTCTAAAGACGGGAGAGATTGGGGATGCGATAGTCGCTTCGGATGATGGAAGGATCTGCTGACACAAATTTTTCTAAGACCTCAAAAAATGGATGGAACAAAAGATGATATATCCATCGAGGTACAAAGAGATGAATGCAGTGCAAGCAAATTACAAAGCCAAATCAAAGAAGAAGCCACCAAATACAAATATGACCACAATGGTCCAAGCTTCCACTAAAAATGCCCGCACATCTTAGTGGAGACTTAGCTACACCGGTTGAGCTTCACAAGGAGATGCATCTACACTGGTCGCACTCCACTTCTTTTCTCATTATTCTACCTTCTCTCTATACTCGATTGTGGACATAGCACGAACTGACCTCAAAAGGGAATACCTCCCTCCCCGAGGAAAGAGTAGCTGGATGAGGAAGCAATAGAAGTGTATAGCCGGGATGGACAGTTTCTTCGTTTCTTTAAGCAGGAAGAGCTAAATCAATTCACACACTGTACAAATTGACTTCAAGGTTGATAGAGCTTGTGATATGAATAAGTGAGTCTGAACTAGCTGATGAAGTGATCTTGAATAAGGATTTGCGGAACTTGAGGACTATTGAGGATAAAATCTTAATCCTAGTTAAGGATCTGACAAAATGCTTGTTTCAGGCCCGATCGAGCTCTGTCCTTTGTCTGTTCTCATGAATTAGTTTAGGAAAACAAATTCATTCTAACTTTCTTTCTTTTTCACTTACTTTTCAAATAAGTGTTTGCTAAGGGACTAGCAAAGTTTAAGTATAGGGGGTTTATGAATCCATGATTCATTAACTTTTCTGTCGCATTTTGTCTTAAAACCCTTAACAAATACATGTAAATATCCATTAATTCTCATCTTTTATCAAAACCTCATTCATGAATAAAAATGCACTTTTATGCATCACAAACATGTAAATAAATAAAGAATAAAGAAAAAAATAAGGCAAATTGTAGATATGTATATATGTACAATATGACTCCGATAATATAAATATAGCTGCAAGATATATTTATATAACCTAACCTCCGAGATCAAGTCAGCATGGATTGGTCGACAAACCAATAAGTTGGGGGAGAGATGAAAGAAAACCATAAAAATAATTTGACACATTCCACACATTCTTTACTATTTATGAATAGATACACAAACTTCATTGATTTTTAATTAATTCATATGTGCTTATTTTTTACCAGACTCTTTTCCTAATTATTTCTAAAAATGTATACAAAAATATAAAAATAAGTTAAAAATATTCTCCTGTATATATGCCAAGAAATCCTACTTTTAAATTGCTAAATTCTCAACTTCCGAATCTCATAACTTCTTCATACGAACTCCAATTTCACTCTACTCACCTTTAAAGTTGATAAAATAATATTCTCTAATTAATAGAGGTGGTTTCATTGAATTCGGAATTTGTTTGCAAAAAGTCAGTTTTGGGACCCAATGACAAAGGGGTTTCTGGGCTATTTATTTTATTAAGAACACATTATTTAAAGTTTTATTAATTTTTTAATTTCTAAATATTTTCATGATATTTTATTTTCATCATGATTTATTTCATAATTTTTGGAGCTAATTTATTTTTTTAATAAAGTCCAAAACATTAATTTATAGATGAAATTGAACTGTATAACTTATACCCGTATTTATTAATATATGTAAACTAATTTATTAAAATCCTTAAAAATTCACAAAGACTTTATTTATTATTTTAATAATGAAGAAAATATAAAATTCAGAAATAACTAATTATTTATTAAATTAAAAATTCAATACCTATTTATTAAGTATTATTTATACTTATTTATTAATATAGTATTTATATTTCGAATAATATTTATTATTTATGAAAATTAATTATACCATAATTTAAAGAATTTAATTATGTACATTTGTTTTGTTTTTACACTTATTTAAAATAATGTAATTTACTATTTATTATATATTTTATACTCTATTTAACATTCTGGCCAACCAGGTGCTGACACGTGTCAGCACCTGGTGCTTCTTCTCCAAGATGCCGGTACAACTTCTACTCTAATCGGCCATGTTCACCTAATTTTCCCACGTACTCCATAACCTCTTCATGCGATCTAATCCCTTGATCTTATTCACCTAATAACCCTCCTACTCGCCAGCCCTTGGATTAGCCTCCGGATCCAGTAGCCGTCCTCCTACCTTCCTAGCCTCGCTCCGCCTGCTCTGGAGGTGACAGCTCCGCCCAAGGGTACCCGCGTGGAAGGAGGATCATCCGGGAGGCGAAGGCGTTGAATCTCACCTTGCATCTCCGCCGTGCGCGCGTGGAGCTCCGGGAAGCCGACCCGTCGAGCGACGACCAACAGTGGTTCTACACCCTGCAACCATAGATATTCATCCATCTTTCATCATTTTATTTCTCGATCTGCATGCTCTGATTAGCGTAGATAAGCACATCATTAGAATGCTTAATCATCTTTCTTAAATGCATACCAAATTCCATTATTGATTCGTTTCAAAAATCAAACAATTTGCGTCTCAATTCTACCCATTTTCACGCCTATTTTCATCTATTCTGGAAACACATTTTTGATAATGCAAATCTAAATCATTTGGCCGATTCTTGAGCGAATCGAGCACATATCACATTATTTGTAGGTTCATCTCTTATCTGGAGCAATTTTAAGGCATCTGGAGGTCTTCATCTCATGCGAATCTCATTCAAAGAAGGCGCAAAATCAAAGCAGTAAACAACCATCTTTATCAAGATTTTTACGCCATCCAAGATCGCTTCGACCGTCGTCCACCGTGGGCGAGCTTGAGGGGTGGAGGAGCCACCCCTCAGGCCCCGCCGGAGGCCCCAGATCATCGGCAACTGCCGGCGATAAATCGGAGAAGAAACTCCATCGTCAGCCGCACCGAGCAGTTGAAGAACTTCAAGAACAACCAGGTCGTACATGCTATCGACACGTGACAGGATTCAACGGCCCGGATCGCGACACCTCATCTAATCTCTGCCGTTCAATGCGAAGGGGTGTGAAATTTACATCTTAGACCCAGAAGATCTCCAGAAGTTCCAGACCGCTCCAGAGTTTCCAGATATTGCATTTAGGTCCCCACACAGGGACCTAAATGTAAGGGATTTTTACCCGACAGACCCTATAAACTTTACCAATTGCCTTTACGACCTTTGAAACAACCTAATTCCTCCCTTGACCCCGTAAACTTGCCAACTCTTACCCCATGAACCCTCTGGGTAATCTGTTTGAAGCTCGTGGGGGTTCTTGGGATAATTTTTAGGGTCGATGGGGGTAATTACGTTGTGCAATAGGTCGTAGAGGTAATTTAAAAAGTTTATAGGGTCTGTTGGGTAAAAATCCCTAAAATGTAATAATTCATATTTTCATTACAGTTCAGCCCCTGACAGAGGACGTAACTGCAGAATGTTTTATACTTTTTCTTGCATTTCTACCCCTATGTTGTAGGGGGATTTTGGATGCTTTTCCGACGCTATTTTCTATAAAGTTTTCTAAGGTAGTTACGCAACTACGCAACTACCCTAGGAAAGTTTTTCAGTATTTCTTGTATGTTTTCGTCGCTTTATCGTCGTGTTTTGATTCGTTGAATATCGTCTTCGTTTTGACTTTATTTCGAGTCTTCTTCGAGCTCGTTGCTTGGTCGATTTACCTGCTATATAGTATCACCTATAATTCATCTATTGATCACATATTATATTGTAGGAAAATTGTTTGAAAAATATCACTTTGAAAAAAATAAATAAAATATGAAAACTATAAAATCAAATAAAAACTTAAAAAAATATATAAAAAAGACATCGAGTTTTCTTACTTGTTTCGAGAAGAGATAAAAAATAAAAAAAATATACTTTTCACTCAAAAATCAAGATATTCCTATTCTTCTTCCTTGAGTTCAACCTAGACACACTTACCTCGTTAAATAAAATAATGTAAGGTTTTAAGTAGGAGAGAAGTCTATTAATTTACCTCGCTCTCTCTCTCTCTCCTATTTTAAAACCGAATTTTGTTTGATGTAACTCAGATCTCTTTGCGGTTCTCTACATCGACAACGCAATCACTTAACCGCAATCAGATCCGAGCCTCATCAAAATGGCACCATTGCCGGGGAGGCATTAGGGTTATTTTGATTATTGACATATTTTATGATTTTTTCTTTCTTTTTTTCTCGTGGTTTTTACTCAGTTTTCTTACGGCTTTTCTCGAGTCATCTATCGATCTCCTTTAGCCGCTAAACAATTTTCTAGGGCCTGCAGGATCAACCAGATTCTTAGGAAGCCGAGTCAGTTGAGAGAGCAGAGGCCGACTCCTTCTTTACGAGTCGACTGCAGAGGGCAAAGTTGATTAGTGTAATTTTGTAAGAGAGAGAGGGCTGTATTGAACTTTTATAGAAGGGGTCCACTAAGGACATCCCGACTTGTACTTCCCCTTCCATTGTTCTCGGGGTCTGATTCGTCGAGTACCGTGTATTCGGGGGATCAGGGCACCACCGCGGTTTTCTCGCATCGATGGTTTTTCCTCGACTTTTCTCGAGGCTAGGTACTTGTTTGGGAGTTTTTTTGTTTTCCTATCTAATTGCGCTTTCATAGTTTGTCTTAGGACTCACCACCTAGGTGTATGATTTTAGGACTTATAAAAAACAATAAAGACACTCGGTAGACGCTTGTCTGAAAAAATTCAAAAAAATATAAAACCCCAAAAATAAAATCAGGACTGCTAACATATCTGATAAAAAATAAACTTAAGATTCAATTGATTTGGGAGAGTAATCCCCGCACATTTTTCTCAAAGTGCGTGAGTGAGAGATGACCCGTAAGGTTGATGAACCTCAGTTTCATCATATTTATTTCTCATAATTAACCCCCTTGCTTAAAAGTTTGTCAATAAAACCCTGTTAATGCCCTATAATTAAGAGAGCCCTAAATAAATTAAAAACCACAAAAAAATGACAAAGCAAAAATTCATGGTATTTTTAGACTTAAAAATACCTTCAAAACTATTTCGGGCCCTTGATTGATCTCTTTTCCAGTTTTGGTCAACATGAAACTTGTAGATCTCGTCAAGATCTACAACTCTCATGTTTTGAGTTTTCTCAAATTCGGCCATCTTGGCCCTCAAAAATCACAAATTCCTTCGAATAAATCTGATTGGGCCACGTGGCCCATTCTGGAGGCGCCACGTGGCCCCGCCCTCCTTGTTTCAGCCGCCTGCTTCCTTGGCCGTTGGATCCTTCTCTGATCCAACGGCCCAGGCCTCTCCACGTACCCGCCTCTTCTTCAACCCTTCGATCAGACCCGCACCTTAATCTCCACCGCTCGTTGCCGCCGCTCTTCCCTCACGCCACGTGGCGGTGTGCTCACCACTGGATCGCTCATCTGATCTTTCATCACATCCGTTCTGTCGAAGATCACGTCCCTGCCATCCGATCATTCCCCCGTCTCATCATCACGGCATGCTTGCGCCTCACCAGGAGCGCGCCACGTGGCGCTTTGAAGACCTTCTGATCGCGCGCCAATTCTCTATGCTGAGCCGCTAGATCTTCCCTTATTTTCAGCCATCGGATCAGAGCTTCCTTCGCATCTAGGCCGTCCTTGAGCGCCTCGCTCTCGATACGCCACGTGGCACAACCGACGCCCTCCGTTCGCATCGCCCGATCTCCCATCAGGACCGTCGCTCCGCGCCCACTTCTCCACCGTTGGATCTCCAGATCCAACGGTGGAGTTTCGTCGTCAACCTCCAGACCGCCCTCTCTCACACGATCACCACCTCGCACAACCCGCTCCCCCTTCCTATTACTCCACCTACTCCGACCACCATCCCCACTAACCAAACACCTCCCAGTCTTCCCCCATCTTCCTTCTTCCCCGCGCATGCCTCCACGACCCATAACAAACTCCCAGTCGCCCCATGTTCATCACGAAACCCACGACCTCCAGCACTTGCACCGCCGGCTACTTCTTCAAATACACCGGTCCCCCCTCCATTTGCCGGTGTCCACCTTTACGTGGGAGGGGGCCCAGCCCTCCTCCGCCTCTCTGTGACAGAGAGGGGCGAGGGGATTGAGCGATGACGACCACCCTCTCCGGTGTCGACCCTCCGCCGTTCTCGGCGGAGCTGCGGTGCTCCGCGACCGCTTGAGCTGCCTCCAGTTGCTGCGGAGGTTCAGCGAAGACCAGAGCTCGACCACGAGCTCGAGCACAAGCCCTCACTCCGCCGATCTCCGGTAAGTTTCTTTCCTTCCTCCCTTGTATTTTCTTTCGATTTCGTTAATGTAATCAGGCCTCTCCGGCCATCCCCTCGCTCCGCTGACCACTCCCTTAGCTTCGCCTCCGTTCCCCCTTTTTCGCGCAACCTTCCGCTCACCTTCTCACTCTTCCATACCTCAGACCACTGTCACCCACCTCCTCCGCCACCCACGGCGGAGGAGCTCCGAGCTCTCCACATTCTCCACCCGCCTGAGCTCTCACTTCACCCACGCACGCACTCTATGCTTGGGCTATGCATTCCTAACCTGCAGGTACTCACGAGCCTTCAATGGTCGGAGCGCACGCCGGAGCCATCTTCGTCAACTTCACTCTCGACGTCCGAGCTTCAATGGGCCAATCTAAGAGGCCTAACGTCTTCCCCGAGCTTCGAGCGACATCGACCTACTTTCAAGAAGCTTCGGGGAGGTCGCACGCAGCCAGGAATGGGAGGCGGAGCTGAAGCTCCTTCGCCGGAGCGCTGCTCTCGCCACCAGTCGAGGATGAAGATGGAGGAGCAGTTGCCATCGGATGTTCATCATCTGACGGCACGGATTCAGCCACGTCGCTCAAGACCCGCCTCTCCAGCGACCGTTGGATCATCTCGATCCAACGACCCCAGTACAGCCACGTCGATCCTTCAGAGGCCCACAGTGACCATCCGATCACTACAATCGGATGGCTCATATTCAGCCACGTGTCCACGCCATAGCAGCACCGAGCCTCGGCCACCGAGCCTCCAGGCTTGGATGTTCCGTGCCTTCTCCGAGCCTGCAGCGGACCCAAGCCTACAACCGAACCAGCCGAAGCTTCATCCGAGCCTCTGCCGAATCCGAGCCTCCTTCCGAGCCTGGATAGCACGTGCTGCGCACGTGCTAGTTGGGAATTTTGCAGAGACACCCTCTGACTTCTCCACCTTTGCAGAAAGGTCCAGTCCTCACATGCGAACCACGTGCATCTGGGGTTATTTGCACTTATACCCTTGCGGGTTTATATAATTGCAAATATACCCCTGCGCGTGGGGTTCATTTACAGGGAAGGCCTCGCATTTATTTCTTTTGCATTTTAGTCCTTTCCAGGGACCTTTTTGTAGTTATCTTTTCATGTTTTATTGCATTTATGCCCCTGCTTTCTTTTGTGCATATCTTGAGCTACATAGCTCCAATCGAGTTGATTTCAGTTTCATTTTGAAGCTCTTCTCATCCTCTTCATTATGGCAAGTGTCCTGAATGCTTTATTTGACATGCTCATTTGCTTATTAAATGTGGAATGCTTCTTAATGCCAACTCAGTTTAACTCGCATTTTTTTTCTATGGCTCAAGTGACTATGATTTTGGGGCATATCATTCGCTTTGCATGATCATTTATTTGCACTATAAAAATTGATAAAAAAATGCATGTTTATTTTGTTTTAGCATTGCTTTGTGTTGTCTCTTCATGAATTTGACCTAGATGCTTTAATTCAACACTTAATTAAATAAACTCAAATCCGATTAATACGAGAGAGGCTCGTGTCCCTGAGTTCGACCTTGGTTTCTTGCCAAGTAAAATAAATTATGATCATCTCATTTTGATTTATTATTGCATATCTTTAAATGAGTGGATCTTTTGACGACCAAAATCGGCCCGACTGCTTCGACATGTTGAGGTGCTAGAAACGCACCCTTAAAGGGCCGATTTTGCGGTTCGTCAAATGGCGCCGTTGCTGGGGACACGGCTCATTTCTTTTATTTTTTGGATTTTTGTGTGTTTAATTTAGTGTTCCTTTTTATAGGTCAAATAATCCCATATTTTGCATATAAAATTTTTTCTTTCTTATTTGATATCTAACTATTGTTTCTGTGGCAGGGCCCTTGATGGATCAAGGAGGCGAGGAGCAGGACATTCCCCGCTGCGAGGAGCCGCAGGAGCATGCTTGGAGCAAAGGAGGAAGAAAAGAAAAAAAATGTCTCGCATTTTTTGTTGCATTTTTTTTAATAATTCGTCTTTTACAGCGGTCTTCGATCGAAGACTCGCGATTGTAATCAAACGATCGTGGTTGTGTGGGGATCGTCCCCACTTGAGTGTCGACCTAGGATAGGCACGCGGCTCTCCGAGCTCTTTTTTAATTTTTCCATATTTTTACGTGCTTGATCGTAGGTAGGACACACTAATTTCTATATGCACATAATCTCGCATCACTTAGCTAAAATTAATGAAGATTACTCCCCGCTAATAGATGCATGATTAGGTGCGGCTTTTCCGACTTGCATACATGTTGGATTTGATTTTCAAAACGGCCCCAGTTTTTTTCACGGATTTATCGTCAAATCACTGCATGATTTCTCGCTTAGCCTAGATCGCGTTTTTCTTCATCGAATACATGTTTTTCACGGCTTTCATTTCCTAGATTGATCACCTAGGATTAATGGAAAATGGAATGAACGGTAGACGATGATTTTCTGATTGATGTGCTAACCTTAATTCAGTGATAATTTAAAATAAAATTGGGACTGTTAATTGCAAGTCAACCAAAAATGGAGTAAAATTAGGTTTTGGGAGAGCAACACCCGCGCATACGCCTTGATTTTCAATTCACATTTTCTTCGCGTAATTATCTAACGTTTTATCACCAATAAAACCGACAAGATAATCAACCAACCTTTGTTGGTTTCATGTGTGAGTTGGTGAAACTAAGGGTTTGCTTGCTTGAATTGAGCCTTTGTTGCGACACACACCCTAGAACCTTAGTCCCTCCATTTCATCTCCTAAGATTCAACCGCTCACTTGTAAATTCATTCCTCTTCTTCGTTCACCTTGGGTT
This sequence comes from Ottelia alismoides, assembly GCA_037367405.1. Classification (NCBI taxonomy): domain Eukaryota; kingdom Viridiplantae; phylum Streptophyta; class Magnoliopsida; order Alismatales; family Hydrocharitaceae; genus Ottelia; species Ottelia alismoides. The sequence goes on along the minus strand of JAZKJV010009652.1, from coordinate 49,099 downwards.
CCTTCCAACATCAATCATCATCTTTATACTTAGGCTAATCTCAGCCTAAGTATAGGGGGGATCCAAGTCCCCGTGATTTTCTCTACTCCTCTTTTCTTGCCTTTATACTTAGGTTATTTCTAACCTAAGTATAGGGGGAGCCCCTCTTAGCTCCCGTATATTCTTCTATATCTAAATGGACCTATGTACTTGTAACATCTAGTGCTATGAGGACATAGCAAAGTTTAAGTATAGGGGGGTATACCGTATATACCGTATATTTACTTTAGCTATAATCTGAAAAATTTTGAAAAATTTAAAACTTTTTGGCTAAGGTAAAATTCTTTGAACTAAGAGGACTCAATTGACTTCGCGGCTTTTCGATATTATGTTACGCTATTTTTATAAAAATATTTTCGAAAATGATTTTTGAAAATGTTTTGAAAACTTTTTTTATTTTGTGTGACATGGTTTTGAAAAATTGCCTTCTCTTTTCAAGGAAAGTTGAGTTTAACTTGTGTTTTAACTTTATTAAAATCCATAAAAATCATAAAAATCCTAAAAATCCTTTAAGAGTCATTGGTGACTACTAAACCCAATTAAGTCAGCCGCGTTCAGTGAGGGTTCACCCTTAGCAGATTGGATGGTTTAGAGGACTTCGCGCAAGGCCCCGTCCTCAAGCAACGGGCTTCGGCCTGTACTTACATCCATACTGGCTGAATTGCGGATGCTCAATTGATCTTAGAAAGTTCTAATATCTCTTGAAGTTAAAAAAAAGTGTCTTGTTTTTGAATGAAGAAGTTGGATTAGTCCTCTACACTTACACTTTCACCCAGGATCTGAATTGGGTCAAGGAGACTTAGCTTTTTTGAGGTCTTTGAGATTTAAGGTTAACCAGCCTTAGCCATCAGGGTCTTAGACTTAATCATCCACATTCCCCTAAGTTTCTAGATTTGCATGCTATATTCCATGCTTAGTCTCAGACAGAAAGAATATGATCAGCACATCACATACACGACTGCGGTTTTTGATGAGATGAGTTGATTTTTCACCTAAGGGATTGGGATGGGGAAGTCGAGTTTGGACTTGATCTAATGATGCTCGAGGATGGGATAAAATCTTTGGAGGCTTCATGAAACCTGAGTGTCAGCAATATTAGCCAGTATGGGAACTTGATTCTTATACTAATCTCTTGATATTAACCTAAGTGCCTGGGTGTGAAAAATAAATAAAAAATGTTGATCAGTGTGCGCCAACTCTTGGTAAAAGCAGTGGAGCTAGCCACAAAATTTTACAAGTCAATGAAATTCAAAGAAAAGCTCTCATTCCACAAAGTTACATATCAAAGAGCTTCCACCAAAGGCGAGCGCTCCCAACCATTTCAAAGTGTCCACTTGGACCACCGCTATTAGGACCAGGAGTCGGGCTTGCACCAAAAAAGGGCTCTGCATCGTAAATGCTACAAGTCTGGGTGTCGAAGGTACGATAGGTACTCAAAAGAGACACACCCCGGTGTACTCCCAGGAAAACAAGTGCAGACGGCTCCAACTTCTCTTGATGGACGCACTGATCAACACCAACAAAAATGTGTTGCGTAAAAGGCACTAGAGAGAATCCTTGTTCCAATGAGAGGGAGAGAAGAATTGACACAATCCCATGCCCTCCATTTCTGGCCTGCCATCTACATTCTCTAAGTCTGACAAACTAAAGAGACGGTGGACTGAATGCAAGATTTGATTGATTCCCTAGTGTTGAGGATTAGGTCCTTAGGAGACTTTCTCGGACCAAGATTTTGGGTGACGAATTGACTCTACTCTCAGAATTGCAGTCAACACTAAATTTCATATCCTTTAGCTTATATGTACATCAGAGAGAGTCTAGAGAAATAGAGGAATTGGAAGCCTCTTGATTAAGGCTGGGTTGACTTCTAGAATTTTGGATCTCTGAAGCCGAGTCGACTTGATCAGATTGGATCCGGTATTCACATGCACAAGGGGGTTAATCCAACTTAGTCATTCTTTTTGATGCTCGAGGACAAGCATAGTTTAAGTATAGGGGGGCGATGAACCTCAGTTTCATCATATTTATTTCCCATAATTAACCCCCTTGCTTAAAAGTTTGTCAATAAAACCCTGTTAATGCCCTATAATTAACAGAGCCCTAAATAAATTAAAAACCACAAAAAAATGACAAAGCAAAAATTCGTGGTATTTTTGGACTTAAAAATACCTTCAAAAATATTTCGGGCCCTTGATTTATCTCTTTTCCAGTTTTGGTCAACATGAAACTTGTAGATCTCGTCAAGATCTACAACTTTCATGTTTTGGGTTTTCTCAAATTCGGCCATCTTGGCCCTCAAAAATAAAAAATTCCCTCGAATAAATCTGATTGGGCCACGTGGCCCATTCTGGAGGCGTCACGTGGCCCCGCCCTCCTTGTTTCAGCCGCCTGCTTCCTTGGCCGTTGGATCCTTCTCTGATCCAACGGCCCAGGCCTCTCCACGTACCCGCCTCTTCTTCAACCCTTCGATCAGACCCGCACCTTAATCTCCACCGCTCGTTGCCGCCGCTCTTCCCTCACGCCACGTGGCGGTGTGCTCACCACTGGATCGCTCATCTGATCTTTCATCACAGCCGTTCTGTCGAAGATCGCGTCCCTGCCATCCTATCATTCCCACGTCTCATCATCACCGCATGCTTGCGCCTCACCAGGAGCGCGCCACGTGGCGCTTTGAAGACCTTCTGATCGTGCGCCAATTCTCTAATCTGAGCCGCTAGATCTTCCCTTATTTTCAGCCATCGGATCAGAGCTTCCTTTGCATCTAGGCCGTCCTTGAGCGCCTCGCTCTCGATACGCCACGTGGCACAACCGACGCCCTCCATTCGCATCGCCCGATCTCCCATCAGGACCGTCGCTCCGCGCCCACTTCTCCACCGTTGGATCTCCAGATCCAACGGTGGAGCTTCGTCGTCAACCTCCAGACCACCCTCTCTCACACGATCACCACCTCGCACAACCCGCTCCCCCTTCCTATTACTCCAGCTACTCCGACCACCATCCCCACTAACCAAACACCTCCCGGTCTTCCCCCATCTTCCTTCTTCCCCGCGCATGCCTCCACGACCCATAACAAACTCCCAGTCGCCCCATGTTCATCACGAAACCCACGACCTCCAGCACTTGCACCGCCGGCTACTTCTTCAAATACACCGGTCCCCCCTCCATTTGCCGGTGTCCACCTTTACGTGGGAGGGGGCCCAGCCCTCCTCCGCCTCTCTGTGACAGAGAGGGGCGAGGGGATTGAGCGATGACGACCACCCTCTCCGGTGTCGACCCTCCGCCGTTCTCGGCGGAGCTGCGGCGCTCTGCGACCGCTTGAGCTGCCTCTAGTTGCTGCGGAGGTTCAGCGATGACCAGAGCTCGACCACGAGCTCGAGCACAAGCCCTCACTCCGCCGATCTCCGGTAAGTTTCTTTCCTTCCTCCCTTGTATTTTCTTTCGATTTCGTTAATGTAATCAGGCCTCTCTGGCCATCCCCTCGCTCCGCTGACCACTCCCTTAGCTTCGCCTCCGTTCCCCCTTTTTCGCGCAACCTTCCGCTCACCTTCTCACTCTTCCATACCTCAGACCACTGTCACCCACCTCCTTCGCCACCCACGGCGGAGGAGCTCCGAGCTCTCCACATTCTCCACCCGCCTGAGCTCTCACTTCACTCACGCACGCACTCTATGCTTCGGCTATGCATTCCTAACCTGCAGGTACTCACGAGTCTTCAATGGTCGGAGCGCACGCTGGAGCCATCTTCGTCAACTTCACTCTCGACGTCCGAGCTTCAATGGGCCAATCCAAGAGGCCTAACGTCTTCCCCGAGCTTCGAGCGACATCGACCTACTTTTAAGATGGAGGAGCAGTTGCCGTCGGATGTTCATCATCTGACGGCACGGATTCAGCCACGTCGCTCAAGACCTGCCTCTCCAGCGACCGTTGGATCATCTCGATCCAACGACCCCAGTACAGCCACGTCGATCCTTCAGAGGCCCACAGTGACCATCCGATCACTACAATCGGATGGCTCATATTCAGCCACGTGTCCACGCCATAGCAGCACCGAGCCTCGGCCACCGAGCCTCCAGGCTTGGATGTTCCGTGCCTTCTCCGAGCCTGCAGCGGACCCAAGCCTACAACCGAACCAGCCGAAGCTTCATCCGAGCCTCTGCCGAATCCGAGCCTCCTTCTGAGCATGGATAGCACGTGCTGCGCACGTGCTAGTTGGGAATTTTGCAGAGACACCCTCTGACTTCTCCAGCTTTGCAGAAAGGTCCAGTCCTCACATGCGAACCACGTGCATCTGGGGTTATTTGCACTTATACCCTTGCGGGTTTATATAATTGCAAATATACCCTTGCGCGTGGGGTTCATTTACAGGGAAGGCCTCACATTTATTTCTTTTGCATTTTAGTCCTTTCCAGGGACCTTTTTGTAGTTATCTTTTCATGTTTTATTGCATTTATGCCCCTGCTTTCTTTCGTGCATATCTTGAGCTACATAGCTCCAATCGAGTTGATTTCAGTTTCATTTTGAAGCTCTTCTCATCCTCTTCATTATGGCATGCTTAAATTTTAGATTTGACACTAAGATCAGTAGTGTATTATTCTATTATCTAAGTGTCCTGAATGCTTTATTTGACATGCTCATTTGCTTATTAAATGTGGAATGCTTATTAATGCCAACTCAGTTTAACTCGCATTTTTTTCTATGGCTCAAGTGACTATGATTTTGGGGCATATCATTCGCTTTGCATGATCATTTATTTGCACTATAAAAATTGATAAAAAAAATGCATGTTTATTTTGTTTTAGTGCATTGCTTTGTATTGTCTCTTCATGAATTTGACCTAGATGCTTTAATTCAACACTTAATTAAATAAACTCAAATCCGATTAATACGAGAGAGGCTCGTGTCCCTGAGTTCGACCTTGGTTTCTTGCCAAGTAAAATAAATTACGATCATCTCATTTTGATTTATTATTGCATATCTTTAAATGAGTGGATCTTTTGACGACCAAAATCGGCCCGACTGCTTCGACATGTTGAGGTGCTAGAAACGCACCCTTAAAGGGCCGATTTTGCGGTTCGTCAAAGGTTAGAACCAAAAACCCGTATTTCTTGCAAAATACTACTTAGTCTATGCATCTAATCACTGCTTTTCAGTGGGTACGCTCGGGTAGCCGGAAACAGTTCGGGTTTACTTAGTAGAGTGGGGGGTTTAGAGGACACTGCGTAAGGCTCCGTCCTCAAGTAACACGGGTAACCGGAAACGGTCCGTACTTACTCCCATACTGACTGAGAGCAAGTGGTTTTCTATAAAGACTCGAGACAGTGTTTTGAGAAAACATCGGGCACCTATCAGCTCGCGTTAACCGAAATTACACTTGTTTGCTAATACAACCCTAAAACCGACAAGATAAAAGACCGAACTCTTATGGTCATCATCGGGTTGTGTTGGTGAAAAAGGGGTTTGCTTTGCGTTTGTTTGTGGGGCATGAGTTACCATGGCTTTACGCATTTCTCATCTTTCTTGAATCATAAATCGTGCTCTCTCGATTATTCTCTTGACATTGAAGACGACGACTCGATGGCTTTTCTGCTCAGACTCCGTGAGCTCTCGACCGTCCACCGTCCGTTGTACATCTTCACAAGCTCAGGATGACCATCTTCCTGAGTTGGTCCCATCTAATCTCGAGGAGAGTCAGACCTAGACTCCCTCGCCTCTCGGCCAGTCTATTGAGGCAGACCCTTGTCTCAATACATCATCGATATCTCCAGCTGATTTTTTGCTGAGTTCTTACGAGATATTTTCTTTCTCAACAAATCTAAAACATATGGCTCGTGGCAAAGGACCAGTAGAGGAGAGGCCACCAACTGAGGATCATCATGACAGAAGACCAGATCCAGCCACAGATATAACGACATGAATTCTCGATACTTTACAGCAGATGAATTTACAGATCTGAGAACAGTTTAGAACTCAGAACGAGTTGCCAGCTGAGATAGCCGTGTTGCGAGCAGGGGTCGGGAACCCTTTACCGCCTGCAGTGGTTTCCGCCACTTTACGATAATAGTATGACCCAGGCACGAGAATACTACATCATTGGATTCGACTACCACCGAATTGAGGGACATACGAGCTGAGATCGTCCTTCATCTCATTGCTTCCCAAGTTTTATGGGAATGCTACAGAGGAGCCGTTTAACTTTCTACAGCAGTTCGAAATGATTTGTGGTACGACTAGTTATCTAGGAGTTACGCAGGAGGCTATTCACCTCAAAGCCTTTCCCTTCGCCCTAGCTGATAAGGCACTGTACTGGTTGAGTCATCTAGGAAGGGAAATTTCCACATGGGACGATTTGAACTCCACATTCCTGTGTAAGTATTTTCCTCTAGGGAGGACAAACATGATGAGGAGTCAGATCTTCAATTTTACGCAGCTTCCGAATGAATCTTTCCATGAGATGTGGGATAGATTCAAAGCTCTTATGGAGAGATGCCCGCATCATGAGATACCAATGAACGTGCTAGTGCAAAACTATTTCAAAGAACTCCAGCCGGGCATTCAGGGGCTAGTGAGTGCCGTATGTGGCGGCAGCTATTTGAATAAGGATGACGAGTCAGCCTGGTCCATCTTTGAAGGGATGGCAGAGAACTCAAGAGTCGTCGACTCTACTCGGACATTCCAGAAAGTTCCTCAGCCACCACATCACGGAGAGCATCATAAGGTGGCTAATATTTCAGAGTGAATCAAACACCAACATGGGCTTCATTAGCGAGAAATTAACATTAGTGGATGTGATTCAGAAACAAGTTCAGGACTTACAACCGCTGCAAGAATTGGAGAAACTCTCATCTCTACCTCAACAGCTGAGTGATTTCACGAAGAAGGTTTCAGAGCTTCAATTTCAGTACCAGCAGGCCCAATCTTCTTCGACTGCACAACCTATACGGAGGACTTTACCCGCTCCACCCACCCGTCAGATACATTTTGTTCAGAGCGAACCCGAGCCTCCGTAGATTGATTGGCATGAGGAGCAGTCTCATGCCAGTACCGATCAGATCATCAGTGCTGTAGATATGGTTGTTGAGCCTCAAGCCACTCTTGAGATCAATAGGATTTGGTATACTCCGATTCAGCAATCGAGTGTACCGCATCATCAGCAGCAACAATATAGCCAACCGCAGCATGGACGTCCACACTTCCAGCACCGACAGAACTTCACGCAGCACAGTCTCACCAGCATGCTTATAAGAGACCGCGTTCATACCAGTATCCTGCTAACCATTCATAGTCATATCATTATCAACAGCAGCAGCAGTCTTCCTTTACACCACAGAGATCCTCCCAGCCTTCCACCTTACAACAATACACGCCAAGGCAGGAGAGACTAGAAAGCCAGGGTCATCACACCAAACATGAGATGTCTTCATAGGCCCAGGCTCTAAATCAAATAATGGATATGCTGAGTACGCTCCAAATTATGCACAAGACAGAGATGGAGCAAGTTAATCGTCGTCTGGACGAGTTAACTGCACCGAAGACCACTCTCCCAGCCCAGCCTCAGATGAATCCGAATAACAAGAGGAGGCATCCAGATCAGGTAGACAACACTACATGTACGATCTCTTTTCCTGAATTTTTTATCTAACTTCATTCATCTCAAGAGCGGTAGATCACCGCAAGCACTTGCTGGAGTAGAGGAGAGGGCACTAAATGAAGAGCAAGAGCAAATACATGAGCAACCAGATTCTGATGCTGAGGAGGAGAACCAACACATTGATGAGGACCACCATGAAGATCAGAGAGAAGGGAGCGATGCTGAAATAGTTGACATGGACACTGGCGAGTCAGATGATGATATCACGCCAGACCATGCAGATAATCCCGACAAAAATATGTCTTCCCCTATTTTAGAGTGTTTTGTATGTAATTCTGAAACTCTCGATGTACAAGCTGATTCTCAATTGAATAAAAAGTCTGATTTTCTCATTCCTGAAATCGTTCCTTTTCCCGACGCTTTGTTTGGAAAAGGAAAGAAAAATAATAAAAAGAATGTTGTGAGTCCAGAAACTGAAAGACTATTGAAAGATCATATCTTTTCGAAGATTCCACTTCATAATGCCTTGGATCATTTTCCTACGCTTAAGAATCAGTTGAAAAGTCGATGCACCACGTGTAGGAAAAAGAGATCACATATAGAAAAACATGTTTTGACCAAGGCTACACCCTGTGCTATTCAGAATAAGTTACCGAAGAAGAAGAATGATTCAAGAGCACATTATGTCAGATGCGAGATCGCAAATACTGAATTCGATCGCACTCTATTAGATAATGGTTCCTCGATCAATTTGATACCATCATCTTTACTCGACAAGCTCGGGTTAGGTCCTCTTTACAAATCCTGAGCGATCTTCAGTTTGCTGATAGATCCGTAAAGAGACCTAGGGGCATATTAAGGAACATTATCATAATCGTACAGGGTCTGCAATTCCCAGTGGACTTCACTGTCCTGGACATGGATTGCCCTACACAATTAAACCTTACCCCGATCATCCTTGGGAGGCCTTTCTTAGAGACCGCGAAGGCTCTCTTCGATTATGATACATGGAAGGTATCTTTTCGCATCGAGGGCGAGAAGGTACATATAGAGTTGGCAAGAGATTCAAACACATCCAATGATGCATCTTCCGATTTCTTGGGTTCTTTAGCCACCTGTGATTACATGGATGAGGTTTGTCTTGACGACTTCAAAAGGTATCGAGTAGAGACCCAAGATTGCTCAACTAAGGATGGGTCCGAGACTATAGTTGGCAGTTCTTCAGAGGGTACCTTATATTTTAGTATGGATGACGAGAAGAAGATGGATCATAATTCTGAGGAGTTTATTACAGATCTTTCAGATTCAAAGTGTTTACATAATTCCTCCACCTCAGATGAATTAGAGATAGAGTTTCATTTAGCAGAGTTGTTTTCCTCTAGTCATTCTGAGGATGAGCATAGTATCGAGTCGAATGATGTTTTAGACATCTTCTATAGTTCGACTCTAGAACCTATAGAAATGGTGGATAACCATATTGAAGATAAATCCACTACTGATACAGATCCCAGAATACACATAGATGAGGATTCAGCAGAACCAGAGTCTACTTTACCAGAGCTGAAGATATTGAAGGATATGGTTTTATCCTCAAGCGCATCACGGAAGCGTGTGCGTCGTATCGAATACGACAAGGAGCGACTAGTCGGACTAGTTGCTCGATGCAGCGGAATTTAAAAAATTTTATACGACGAAACCACATGATCCAAGAACACTTCTCGAATCATTTCGTCTAAACCACAAACAAGTAATAGGATTACCTCTTGAAGCGTGGTTGCGATCGAGTCTCTAAACGAAGAGACCTCCTGTCTCAAATCCGATCCGACGGAGGAGACGCTTGCGAGTGCGGGGATGAACCGCATGCTTCTCGCAATCCATGTTGATGATCCAAGCGGCGGATCTCCTGATCTCGACACACGAGATCCGTCGTCTTCTTCACGAGCGAGGCGCATCGAAGGAGACGGAGATCCACGAGCAGACGATCGGGCAGCATACCGACGATGCTGCGGCGACGGAGAACCTCTCCATGGTATCCATGGTGGACGGACATGAGAGGGATAGAGAGGGCTGACATCTAGAGAGAAAGAGAGAGAGATGCTTCTCAAGCAATTTGTGTGTTAAATAGAGAGCATGGTATGCCTCTCTATTTATAGGGTTTTGGGATCCATGGATCTCAATCCATGTGACATATAAAATCAATGGATGAGATTGATTTATGTCAATCCAATGGTCAAGATTGTTGTTGGTAAAAACCAACAACTTGTGATTTAATTTTGATAAAATATATTTGATAAATCAAATAAATATTAATACCAAATTAAATCAATCAAATAAGGAGAGAGAATACAAATGATAGATCTTTCCCCATAAAGAAGAGGGGACAGCCACCAATTCCCCAAGGGAATTGGGTGCCGCCCCTTCTATTCCTAATGGGGAGTGCAATCTCATGGATTCCACGAGATTGCACATCTCCTTGATTTTCTCTCTACTTATTTCCAACAACTATATGTTGGGATTTTATTCTTCAAAAATAATTCACAATTATATTTGAGAATATTGCAATCTTGACATTGGAAAATTGTGAATCACATTCACAACCCAAAACAACATATAATTTACATTATCAATTAATTACACAATGTGTATCCAATACACATAATAATTAATCAACAAATATAAATTATAATTAGCTCTCTCTAATACATTATAAATCACATTTATAATATATTATGTATAATTGGATATTACTATCCATATTATTCTTATCCATAATAATTAAATCACATTCAATTATATTGGATAACTTATTCTCATGTGCCCAAATAATATGAATCACATTCACATTATTTACATCTTTGATAATCAAATCACATTTAATTATCTAAGATAACTCTCCTTATAATATGAATCAAATTCATATTAGTCATTAAATCACATTCAATTACCCATTTTCTCAATGCTCGGATACATATACAACAATAGAATTATCCATGAACCCTTTCAAGGATAATGCGCTTTCTCCGCGAATACTTGGAGATAAGGACAGGGCGATTGTATTGTTCCACGTATAGTGACATGGATATTGAGATCATATCTCAAATCCAGATCGCGGGTCTCCCATAGATGCCTGATTAAATCAAGACTGCAAATCTAATCTTCTCATTGCATCTGAATCACATTCAGATCAATGTCCAACATTTGGACTAAGATCAGATTACTTCTCTACTGAGAGGAGTCACTAAAATCCAGACCCGTTTCATCACTCCCTAGGAATGGAAGCGTCATGGTTATACAATCGTTTATGATCACATCACCCTCAGGTATTCCTAATACCTGTACATCCTGCATACTGGAAGACTAAGATTAAACCCGAAGTATTGGATCAACTTTATACTGTCTACTTCATGGTTTTATCAGTAAGTTTCTCATTCGATCATTGGGAGTCGGTATTGATCATATACTTTCCAAAAGCATATATCATACCTAGGTCTTGATCATATACTTTCCAAAAGTATATATCAAACCAACAAATTCAGTCAAGCTTCCAAAGCGAGACGACCGTGCGCATGGAATTTGATTCTTCCCAATATCTCATGAGTGAGCTCATGTCTTCCGGTTCAGTAGTGAACCTGTATGATCCCTTTGAGAGATCGTATTACTCATATGCCCTTATATGCACACCAGCGCGCCGGTGTATAGACCTTGATTAGGTCATCAACCTATTGGTCTGCCAAATGTACATACTCAGACATATAGTAACACATCTGTCTCCGGTCAGAGGATGTGTGCCTGTACCATGACAGCATATGATATAGGACTTTGGTTATCTCAATCTCGTTAAGTCAACTCTTTGACCTAACTAATCTGACACCTTCGAATCTCTATTCCTATGCAGAGGACCTGCATCAAGAGGTCGGTCAGATATCAGCCTAACTGAGAAAGGATTGCCATCTCCTACTCAGGCTGGAGATCATCTCTTAATAATCATTTGACGGTGCTTGATGAGTCCTCAATCTAACTCATTAGATATTCATCTAAGCACCAGCCTCTATGATTCAATAATTGAATCAACAGCTGTATGATCATTAAGATGGCCATGGTACATAACCCTAATTGCACTAAGGGACCTATTATGCAAACTATGTACTCATTATTTCAGATTAAGGAGTGAATTGCAATAACATTTATTGCATAATGGCTCGCCGTGGGCTCGCATGTCCAACAGATATTGCCACCAAATATGTAGTATGCTTTCCTTGCAGGTCCACATCGATAGTTTCCGGTCATTATCAGCTCATCTTTGACCGACGAACAAGAATCTCATCTAATGGAGGTTCTGGAAAGAAACCGCAAGGCTATTGGGTGGACTATATCCGATCTCCATGGGATTAATCCTACTTTGTGTTCTCATCATATATATCTCGATCATGATAACAAACCTTCCAGAGAATATCAGCGTAGGCTGAATCCGGTTTTACGAGAGATTGTCAAGAAAGAGATTACGAAATGGTGCGACACAGGTTCATTTATCCTATCTCCAACTCTGAATGGGTTAGCCCATTACATGTTGTCCCGAAGAAGTTCGGAATTCAGATGATTAAGAATGAGAGTGGAGAGGAGATTCCAAAGAGAGTAACCACGTCGTTGCGGGTGTGCGTCGATTATAGGAAATTGAATGCTGCAACGAAGAAGGATCACTTCCCTTTGCCTTTTATAGACCAAGTCATAGAACGGTTGGCAGGGAAGGAATACTTCTGTTTCCTTGACGGTTACTCCAGATACAACCAGGTAACCATTGCTCCTGAAGACCAGGAGAAAACCACCTTCACATGTCCGTTTGGCATGTATGCCTTTAGATGGATGCCCTTTGGATTGTGCAATGCCCCTGCTACTTTCCAGAGGTGTATGCTTGCTATTTTTGCAGACATGGTCGATGATTTTCTAGAGGTCTTTATGGATGATTTTTCGGTCTATGGGAGTCCTTTGACGATGGTTTAGCGCACCTAGACCAGGTTCTTTAGAAATGTTGTGAGGTGGATCTCGTTCTGTCTTGGGAAAAGAGCCATCTTATGGGTACACACGAGATCGTGTTGGGGCACGTCATCTCCCAGCGAGGCATGGAGGTTGACCCTGCCAAGGTGGATGTCATCAAGTGCCTCGAACCACCATCCAACATTAAGCAGTTACGATCATTTCTCGGGCATGTCGACTTTTATCGACAGTTCATTCAAGATTTCTCCAAGATTGCCCGACCGTTAACTGAATTATTAGGCAAAGACATCGAGTTCTTGTTAGATGATAAATGTCTTAATGCCTTCCTCACATTAAAGGAAATGATTATCAGTGTTCCTATCCTACAGCCACCTGATTGGTCTCTACCCTTCGAGATCATGACGGATGCTTCAGATTTTATGGTCGGGGCTGCTGTATTAGGGCATAGGAGGAATGGACTTCCTGTTGCTATCCACTATGCCAGCAGAACTTTAGATGATGCTCAGCGTAATTATACAGTGACAGAAAAGGAGATGTTGGCAGTGGTGTTCGCTTTAGATAAATTCAGATCTTATCTTCTTGGCTCCAAAATCACAATATATACAGATCATTCTACTATCCGATTTTTGATGGAAAAGAGGGATGCCAAGGCATGCCTTCTTAGATGGATTCTCTTACTTCAGGATTTCGATTTGGACATTAGAGATAAATCTGGGGTAAAGAATGTGGTAGCTGATCACCTCTCCCGATTACAGACAGAACAACCTTCAGATGAGTACATGCCAGAGACTGCAGAGAGATTTCCCGACGAGAGCATCTTTGTAGTTACCGAACTTCCATGGTATGCAGATATAGTAAATTTTTTGGTTACACAGAAAAGTCCTCAGGGTTGGCCAAAGAAACGAGTTGATAAACTAGTTTCCAAGGCACGATACTACCATTGGGAGGATCCGATTCTTTTTCGTGAGGGACCGGATTGTGTTTACATGCGTTGTATTCCTTAGGAGGAATATAATAGTGTCCTCACTTTGTACCATTCTTTAGAGGAAGGGGGACATCACTCAGGGAAGAGGACAACACAGAAGGTACTTCAAAGCGGATTATGGTGGCCGACTCTTACTAGAGATGCTTGTACATTCGTGAAGAGTTGCCTGGATTGTCAGAGAGCAGTAGGGACAGTCAGTGCTAGAGATGCAATGCCGATGCGACCCATCATTATTTGCGAGATCTTTGATGCATGGGGCATAGATTTCATGGGACCGTTCCCTTCTAGCAGTGGATTTGAGTACATTCTACTCGCTGTAGATTATGTTAGTAGATGGGTGGAGGATATACCCGCACGAACCACAAGTAGTAAGATAGTTTGCAAGTTCCTAAGGAAACACATTATTTCACGGTTCCGGTTTTCACGTGTTCTTATTTCAGATGAGGGTAGCCATTTCATTAATAAGGAGGTCAAAAAACTAGTGAAGCAATACGACATTGATCACAGAGTAGCTTCTCCTTACCACCCACAGACGAATGGCATGGCTGAAGTCTCCAATAGGGAGGTGAAATCAATTCTTCAGAAATTAGTACGATCGGATAGGAAGAACTGATCGCAGCTTCTAGATCAGGTTCTTTGGGCATATCGTACTGCATATAAAACTCCCTTAGGTACTTCACCATTCAGACTGGTTTATGGAAAGCCATGCCATTTGCCCGTAGAGATCATGCACAAATCTGAGTGGGCTATTCGAGAAATTTTACTTGATGCACAGAAAGCATGAACCAAGAGAAAGATAGATCTGAATGAGATAGTAGAGATTCGAAATCAAGCATACGAGAACAAACTCATTTATAAGGATAAAGTGAAGAAATGGCACGATAGGCATATTCGACACAAGATCTTTGTCCCTGGGCAGAAAGTCTAGTTGTTCAATGCAAGATTGAGAATTTTTCCTAGCAAATTAAAAAGAAAGTGGGAAGGACCTTACATAGTCAGAACGGTGCACGACAATGGAAGCATAGCTATATCAGATGTGTCACCTGGTGCAGAACCATTCATGGTTAACGGGCAGATACTGAAGCACTTCGTAGAGACTACTGATCATCTGGCCCGTATTGAAGTGATCTATTTTGTACAAGACTCATTATCATTCTTTCATTTCATCTCATCCTGTACAAAGACTTTTGAGACATTCGATTTTTGGAAATCAACAACACTTGTATATTCTTCGTAGACCACAATCGTTCCCATTTTTGCTCGTCTTCTATGCGTAGGATACCGGATCCTAAGTATAGGGGGGACTGATGTTCGTTGATTAGCGTTTTCTATTTTGTTCTTTCACTTTTGTATATCTTTCTTTTTCACAAATCACTGGTCTCCGATTTTTGGCTACACTCTTTTTTATACTTAGAATGCCTTATCCTAAGTATAGGGGGGACCGGGTGATTTCGATGATCTCGTGTTCTTTATTCCTTTTGTGTCTTCGTTATATATTCTTTTCACTCAGTCACCTCGTTTTTGCTCTTCCATTATACTTACGATGACCTAATTGTAAGTATGGGGGGGGGGGTTGACTGACTTGTATTCTCTTATTCTTTTTCACTCACTTTTACTTAGCACGAGTTATGTCCTCCTTTTTCTCTTTTGACGCTATGGGGACATAGCACAAGCTAAGTATAGGGGGGTGCGTATATATTGTATATATACTTTTGTCCATAGCTCGTACTTTTATGTATTTTCTATATCTATAAAATCTATAAAAAGTGGGTGAGAGTTAATTTAAAATCCATTTATACATTTATCTATTACTTATAAAATCCTTGTAAATAAGTAAAATATGTTTAAAATTTGTAATTAAAATATGTATTAAAATATGTCTTTAAAATTTGTATAATACTTATTTAAAATCCTATCTATTAAAACATGTGTAAAAATCGTTTAATCCTTGTAAAATTCTCTGTAGATAAAATATGTAAAATACATTAGATATTTAATTCAAATAAAAAAACATACCTTGTAAAATTCATGTACAAAAACTTGTTAATAAAAATCAGAAAATCCATAAAAAATACAAAGTCCTAAAAGTCATAAAAATTACAAAAGCCTTAAAATCCATAAAAATGAGTAAAATTCAGAAAATATACTTCACAAAAACATGGTTGCATTTGCATTCGCATTTTTCAAAATAAGTTTGATTTCTAGAACTAAAGGATTGAGTCTAGTCTAAAGGATGGAGCTTGATCACGGCCTTTAACTTTCATTGTAAGGAGCCTAGTTAGGATCTGGAATTTAGACTCTTCAGGTCTTTGACTTAAAATCTTTGGGTTCCATAAGACCATATTTGGGAATTCAACTCATATGTGCTTAAGTAGACCATTTGGTGTCATCCGTACAACTCTGCACCAGTGAACCAATCTTGGACACATGCACTCTACACTTAGCTCAACTTGTATGGAGTTGCGAAGTGTAGTACATCTTGATAGTGTGTTTCTATCCTTGTCTTTGCAGCATTGACGTATAAAGATGGGAGCGATTGGGGTTCCGATAGTCACTTCGGATAAGGGAAGGATCTGCTGACACAATTTTTTCTAAGACCTCAAAAAAGGGACGGAACAAAAGATGATATATCCGTCGAGGCACAAAGAGATGAATGCAGTGCAAGCAAATTACAAAGACAAATCAAAGAAGAAGCCACCAAATACAAATACGACCACAATGATCCAAGCTTCCACCAAAAATGCCTGCACATCTTAGTGGATACTTAGCTTCACCGGTTGAGCTTCACAAGGAGATGCGTCTACACTGGTCACACTCCACTTCTTTTCTCATTCTTCTACCTTCTCTCTATACTCGATTGTGGACATAGCACGAACTGACCTCAGAAGGGAATACCTCCCTACCCGAGGAAAGAGTAGCTGGATGAGGAAACAATAGAAGTGTATAGCCGAGATGGACGGTTTCTTCATTTCTTTAAGCAGGCAGAGCTAAATCAATTAACACACTGTACAAATTGACTTCACGGTCGATAGAGTTTGCGATATGAATAAGTGACTCTGAACTAGCTGATGAAGTGATCTTGAATAGCAGTTCTCTACACCGACAATGCAATCACTTAATCGCAATCGGATCCGAGCCTAATCAGGCCGCTAGAATTCTTTGGAAGCCTTCAGGAGACATGAAAGAGCAGATGACCTCGAGCTTTTGCTTATCAAAACTCGCCTTGCACGGGTTCTTCATGCGTTCATCCGGAGCTCTCCAACACCGTTAGATCCGCTCCTGTTCTTCGTGAGGTACAGCTACTGTCGGATCATCTCCCCACCCAGTCGTCAGTTCCTCTGAGGCGGTCTAATCTTGGTCGTTATTTGTGAAGCATCATCCTCTGTCCATTTGCCGCCATGTGTCCAAGTGAGCTCCATCCCGCAGTCAGCCCGTGCCTCTTTGTTGGGTATTTTGCACCTTCCACCCACGCGTTTTTGTATTTACTATTTATTGATCAAACATTCCATGACCACTATATATTATTTGTAATATTTGCAGAACTACCCCATTCTTTCTTGTAATATCATTTAGGTCCTCGCCAGCTAGGCTCACGTGTCTATACACGTGAGTTTGGAATTTTTGCATCAAGGCCTTCGTAGGTTATGCATTTTGTATTTGTTCCAGGAACTATTTATTTTAGTTGTAACTTGTTGGAAAAAATGTAATATGTACCAATGATTGCATTTTTGTGTGTTTGTTTAATTTATTTAAAATAGGTATTGTACTCCAAAATCACAAAAAAATAGATGCAAGTTCTTAATTGCTTCTAGATATACACCCTATTTTTATTTTACAATTTTGGACCCTTTTATTATTTTTTTAAAAAATTATTTAGAGCACAAAAATCCCCTATCTACAGTAATAATACCTAAAAAATATAAAATCTTTTTGAAAAATTCCAATTTTTTTCGTGTTTACTTATTTATTTTCTAACTTCAGAAATTAAAAACCTTAAAAATAGAAAAAGAAAAAACATAAAAATCAAAAAGCTCCAAAATCCAATATAAAAAAATAAAAAATTCCTAAATATCCCAAAAATAGTTTTTTATTTTATAATCTTATTTATATTATTATCTATCTATTAAAATTGATTTGAAGAATTTTGGACATCATTTGCTATTTTTCATCTTCATTTCAAAATCGACTATTTATTTAATCCCTTATTTGGGATATTTTTGCATTTAAAAATCCATAAAAATGAGCAAAAGTCCTTTAAAATCCAAAAAACAATAAAAATATTTAAAACTCAAAACATTTAATTATATAATTTGTAGTTATTTTTAGTTATATTTATATCTATAATATCTTTTATTGTATATATAGTCTTATATAGCTTTTATTACTTATTTAAAAGAAATAGAATATAAAAATCTAAAAAGAAAATATGAAAAATATAAAATTTAAAACAAAAATATAAAAAAATATAAAACAAAAATAAAATAATAATAATATATAAAAATTAAAAACCCACAAAATTATACTTTGGCAGATACATTGTGCTTGATTCTTCCTTCCACTTTGCTCTACACCATTGCTTCCTGTGTTCGACCCCTACTTGCTTGTCACTATACATTTTTAGAAGGGCATAATAAATTTTGATTCACACTATTTTGCTTGATTCATACATTATATGGCTTAATTGTTTAATTAGCATAGAAATTTGAGTAGTCGCGTCAACAACAAGTGAAGCTGATTTGTTAGCTCATTTAAGCGTCTTTGATTTTTCCGTTTTTCAAATGGCGCCATTGTCGGGGAGCATCGGTTTGTAGAGTAGTTTTTGTCTCTTATATCGCTTAGCCATTCCTGCATTTATTGCTTTCTATTTGACTAGCAATTTTGAACTGTCTAACATCTCTTTTTTTGTCTTCTTGCAAGGGACCTTAGAGAGAGGAGGATAGCCTAGGCGATCCTACGCAACCTTGGGACGAGAAGTCGACTATTCTGACCTAGCCGATAGGTGAGAGCATGAAGATCTTGAGAGAGAGACAGTAGCCTAGTTTAGCTTGTGAGAGAGAGACTTTTAATTTTGCACTATTCATTTGTAATAATACAGATACTTTGGACTTAGATACTCAGGCCTAATTTCCAAGTGTTTTCCACTTGGGGTCTCACCATGTTTTCCGTGTTTTCCATCACCTTATTTTATTTTGTTTCTCATGATTTGTGTTTTCGCTTTATTTTTATTTGTTTTGTGGAATGAGCCCTTAGTCTTTAGGTGTGCTTGATCGAGTAACCTAAGGCCAAACACCTAATTATTTTGTATACACATATAGTTCTCACATTTGGACTTAGAATAATTAATTGTAAATACTCAGCTTTGAAACTGTGTGCTGAGAGAGGTCGTATACAACGCTAGCAAGGCCCGTTGTGGTGGGCATCGATCGACATTGAAGACTGGACTTAGATTTCATTCTGAGTATTTAGCATTTGGTTCTTCACAAGTAGCAATTGACTGCTTAGGACGATTTCTGTGTGCATATTGGCATATAATATATGTTAAAAAATTCTTGTTTTGCATCCTGCATGTAGAGAGTTGGGAAGCACTATAAGTCTTCTTACTGAGAATTCATCATTTAGACACTAAGGTGAGATTTCCATGTTAGTGTCACCTTGCATTACTTTTACGCTATCTCCCTCTATTTTTGGATCACATAGGAATCAAAGAAGATACAAAAACGTTAGGCGCTTATATTGAATCTACTCAAAGCAAGTGAAAACACAAAAAAATAAAAAAAAGGACCGTTAAAAATACTTGACATATATAAAATTGATTATTCGGATTCATTGCCTTGGTGAGCAAATCCCTAATTTGTTTTTAGGTTGCATTGGAAGGACTCCTTCCCTGAGAGTGAGCATTATTGTAAGAATAGAGCCCCAAACCCAGTCTGTTACTACCTTGTGTATCACCTGGATTTCCTAAGTATTGGCGCTTCTATCGTACGTAGACGAGTAGGGATTGGTCAACAATGATGTTCTCTATTGTGTAGAGCATCGATCTTGTCCAAAGTATTGAGCTTAGGCCACGCCTTCACTTGGGTGTCTGTCTCATCGTCTTGCATCCGAGTAGGTCCTCACACGCTCACTAGTGATTCCATTATGACCGAGGTCCGAAGTAGTGGTTTCGCCTATCAGTTTCCTCCATCTGTTTCTTTGGTAAAGTAGGGATCCAGGAAGGGTTACAAGGACCTTAAAAAGTGTAGACTACTGGTTACAAAGGAGGAGGACGAGTACGTGATACTTTTCCGACAGTACTCTCCCTCCTATAGGCGTAGCGCTATAAGGACTCGTTCAAAGATAAATTGCCTGAAAATCAAATCTAAAACTTACAAAGATAATTGCCGAACCTTCATGGCTTCATGGGTCGAGTTGGTGAACCCATTGCTTTGTGTTTTATTGATTAGTTCTATTCAAGTCAAGATCAAAAGCATCGCACACTTGCGTAATTTTGCTCTCCTTCTCTTTGAACCCATCTCTTTGTAAGTCTTATACTGTTTTACACTCCTTTATTCCTTGTTTGTCTCTGTGCTCTTCATCCATCATCTATCTCTTTTGACCATCTCAAGATGTCGTCACACGGATGGTTTAGTCGAGACTCCACCGACACCCACATCGATTCCATGTCACAGACATCTCCAATATACAGGGTGATCTCCATGAAGCCAGTTCGGATCTTGCAAACTTTTCCTTGGACTCCCTGATTCTCTCTTCTTTCAATACTTGCCTTTCTCCAATAAACCTACTGTTCGGGATGGACTCGCATCCCGAGTTATCTCTTCCTCTCCAAATAAATCAGGATTACTCTTGTCTCAGAATTAACCCTTGTGGATGGAAATCTATTTTAGTCATTATTCTATGCTCCATTCACAACAATCTGGGATTGACCTTAATTCCAGATTCATCTCGGTAGTTGGTATTCAGATAGAGACTGATAAGGGTTTAGTCCGTCATGTAGATCATCAACCTGTTCACGAGCCAGCAGTTCAAGATGATTCAGAGATGACTCCTACAGTAAGAGGGAAGGGACCACAACCCCAATCGACCGAGTAAGAAGATCAAGGGAAATGACAGTATACCACGCAGAACGAAGTCAATAGTCAGGTGCTTGCTTCAGTACATGCTATCTAAAAGCAACTGACCAATCCGACCCTAGCCCAAACCACCTTCCAAGAGACGCTGAATGAATGGGGAGGAGGATCGATGAGAGAGATGCCATGAGGGATGATGAACCAAACCCGGAGAATGAGTTTAATCAAGGAGGTGCAAGAGATGCCCTTTTTGTGGAAGGACCCTGTTACAAGATATAGGAGGCAGGACCATCGCCGCCGAAACCAACTCCGAAGGAAACTTACAATCCTGGGTAGGTCGAGTCATTGAGTGGATCCAGATTCCACCAATACATGCCCATTTCGAGTCGAAGCCATAGTTCCTGTCTCTGCTTCCCACCTTTCACGGTAACACAACTGAGGAACCATACATCCACCTAAAAAAATTGGTCGCATCTGTGCCACCGCATATTACCCCAATATTCCTCGGGGGTGATCAAGATGACTGCTTTTCCTTTCAACCTCTAAGACAAGGCCCTGTATAGGGTCTATCATTTAGGAAAAGTGGTGACAACCTAGGAGGAGTTAAAATCATCATTTCTCCATAAATTTTGAAATAATCATTTCTCCATAAATTTCACCCTCTCAGTTGCCTAAATCAGATGAGCGCCCGCATCTCTAGCTTCTGTCAGCAGTCCCACGAGATGATACATGAGGCATGGGAGAGATTCAAGGAGTTACTGGAAAAGTGCCCCCACCACGAGATTCCAAAGACCAGTCTCGTGCAACATTTCTTTGGTGGGTTGACACTGGAAAGCTAGAGGCTCATCGATGCCGCTTTTGGTGGCTCGCATTTCAACAAGAATGAGGTCGTATGGAATATTTTTGAGGAGATGGCTGAAGGAGAGGCCACTCAATCCTTATCACACTCACATATGAAGATGCCCACCACCATCAACAAGCCTGTTAACATGGATACCCACCCCAAAGACAAGGATGAGAGCTCCAACCTTAGCATCATTGGGACTTAATGATAATAGCTAAAAATCAGTTCGCGGCTTTTTTTAGAGAATGAAGGTGTCGGTGTAGAAAAAGCCGCGAAAATCCGATCTTAGATCGTATCAAACAAATTTGGTTTTCCGAAGGAAAACCTACACTAAATATTTATCTAGGTAAGTGTGCCTGGGTCGAACTCAAGGAGGCATAATAGACTATTTTGATTTTTTAAGGAGTATTTTTGCGATTTTATTTTTATCTCTTCTTAAAGTTATCAAAGAGAAACACTTTTTGTTTTATTTTTTATTTTTAATTTTTTATTTGTTTTTATTCTTTTCAAATTTTTATTTAATTTTCAAAAAGGGATATTTTCAAAAAGATTTATTTATTATATAATAGATGAATAATATGTAGATGATACTAGATAATAGGTTGACGATTCGAGCAACGGGCTCGAACAAACTCACGAAATCAAAACAAAACGGATGCTGTTTTCAACAAATTAAAACACGATGAAAACACGACAAAAACTCACGAAAATTTAAACAAACTAGATGGGGTAGTTGAGTAACTATCCTAAAAAATCGTCAAGAAACAAGGTCAAACGTGGTCCAAATAACCCCTACAGCCCAGGGGCATAAGCACAAGAAAACTATAGAATTTGTTCTGTAAATAGGTCCTCAAAGGACTGTTCTGTAAGAAAAAATAAAAGAGCTTTTACATTTAGGTCCCTATGGAGGGACCTAAATGCAAATTCTGAAAACCTTAGGAGCGGGTACAAATTCTGGAAACGTTCTAGACTTAAGTTGCAATTTTCACATCGGTTCAGAATGGATGGTCGAGATTATAACGTTCTGGGCGCGATATGACGTTCCTGCTTTTGCCATGTGTCGAAGAACTGTGCCTCGTCTGTTCTTGAGCGGTTCTTGATTCTGTTGGAAGTCTGGTGACGAGCGCGCCTTCTTCGATTTTCCCGAGCGATCGGCAGAGATCTGGGCACTCCGACGGGGCCAGAGGGGTGGCTCCTCCACCCCTCGAGCTCGCCCGCGGTAGGGGGCGGTCGGCGGCGCTCCGAGCGGCGTAGAGGCGCGGTGAAGATGAAGGTCCACGAATCCAAGAGATTGTAGATGTATGATGATCCTTCTTTGAGATTGATTTTCGGGATAATCGAAAGCTTCCAGATCTATATCTTTTGCTCCTTTTTGAAGATTGATCTGCAAACAAGCAATGGATATGCTCGATTCTCGAGGAATCGGCCAACTGATTAAAGATTGCAAGATCAAAACATGGCCAAAAGTTTAGTTTCCAGAATTATTGCAAGGTGTGTAAGAATGATGATGAAATGATGCGTGATTTGGAATAGATTCTAAACGATATGAAGATGGAATTTGGTAAGCGTCTAACCTATAAGGATAAGCTATCTAATCACGTAATTTGCGTTTCTAATCAACGCACGACGATCGAGGAAGAAATCTGAGAAGATGGAGGGATAGGTCTGTGGGTTGTCAAGGTATATTACCTTGACTGAAGCTCGACGGGCGACCTTTGACCGAAGAGAAACGCAGCGATGGCGCGGCGATGCAAGGCGGCGAGTAGCCTTGGAACCTCCTCCGATGGCTCCTCCTCCACGCAAGCTAGTCGTCGAGCGCTGTCACCATTGGGACGAGGCCGAGCAAGGCTTGGAAGGTAGGGAGTCGGACAACTGGAGCAGAGCTTCAGGTTGTTGGAGAGTTAAAAGTGCAATGGCTGATCTTTGAAGGTTTAAATAGAGAGATGGTGTGGGCTCCAAGAGAAGATCGAATGGCTAGCGACGGTCTTGGTTGTTAGGAGATTAAGATCGAGGGTTTAGATGGCTTGGAGGAGTGAAGAGGTTCGCGGGAAAAATTAGGGAAGTTGGCCGGTCAGAGCAGTTCGGCTGAACTGCTTCTTGGAGAAGACAACCCAGGTGTTGACAAGTGTCAGCACCTGGTTGGCCCTGATATTGGAAATGATTGTAAATTCATTAATAAATAGTAATTAAGGTTAGTTTAAATAGGTTTAAATACAAGAAATGTAAATAATTAAATAATCTTAATTATCGAATAAATACTTTTAATAAATAATAAATATTATTCAAAATATAAATATTATATTAATAAATATGTATTTATAAATAGGTTTTAGATTTTTAATTTAATAAATAAATAATTAAAAATTAATTTTATATTTTCTTAATTATTAGAATAATAAATAAGACTTGTGTGATTTTTTATAGATTTTAATAAATTAATTTACATATTTTAATAAATAAGGGCATAAGTTAGCTAGTTCATTTTTACCTATATTTTAGGTTTATGATTTTATAAAAATAATAAATAAGCTCCAAAAATTATGAAATAAATTAAGGTTAAACTACAATATCATGAAAATATTTAGAAATTATAAAATTAAGAAAACTATAAATAAGGTGTGTTATATAAAATAAATAGCCCAGAAACACCGTTGTCTTTTGGTCCCAAAACTGACTTTTTGCAAACAGACTCCGAATTCGATGAAACCACCTTTATTAATTAGAGAATATTATTTTATGAACTTTAAAGGTGAGTAGAGTTAAATTGGAGTTCGTATGAGAAAGTTATGATATTCGGAAGTTGAGATTTTAACAATTTATAGGCTGGGTTTCTTGGCATATATACAGGGTAATATTTTTAACTTATTTTTATATTTTTATATACATTTTTAAAAATACTTAGGAAGAGAGTTTGGTGAAAAATATATACATATTAATTAATTAAAAATCTTTGAATTTTTGTATTTATTTTATAAATAGTGAAAGGTGTATACATCATATTTTTACAGTTTTCTTTCCTTATCTCCCCCTACTTTTTGGTTTGTCGACATATCCATGCTGACTTGGTCTCGGGGGTTAGGCTATAAATATACCTTTCAGTTATATTTATATTTTAAGTCATCTTGTACATATATTTACATATATTCAATATGCCTTTGTTCTTTTCTTGTTCTTTATTTATTTACATGATTTTTGATGGTTAAAGTGAGTTTTTATTCATGAATGAGGTTTTTTTAAAGATGGAATTTAATGACTATTTACATGCATTTGTTAAGGGTTTTCAGACAAAATATGACAGAAAAGTTAATGAATCATGGATTCATCACTTACCTGTCCAAGGTGGATATTATTGAGAAGAGGCCACAAGACCTCGAAAATCTGTCAGTTATCGAGAAGAGGACACAGGTCTCGGAAAAGCTCGACTTGATTTCCAGCACCTGGAGCATCTCATTTGAGTTTGAACGCCAATGCTTGCAACTCTGTGTCTGCCACTGTCGAGACTCCCGCTGAGCAGAAGGAGCCAACACCGATACAACCTCCTCAGTTGAGTCTCCCGCAACCCCAACCAGTATAGCACGTGTACTACGTGCAGGTTCCGGAGCAACCCTCGCAGTCCCAGATTCAGATGGTTATTTATCAACCAGAGATGTTGCCAATCTACCCGGAGAAGTTTCCTCCACCTCTGTCACAGATCCAAGAGATAAATGGTGTGCGGGAGCATGAACAACTACTGATCCGTCCTCAGGGATACTCTCAGGGTCAGAACTCTGCCAATTAGCCACACCACCAGCAAGAATAGGGTGGGAGGAACTTCCAACCCTACCCTCCCCAGAAGCAGTAGCCTCTGCAATATGGGAACACTTGGAGGCAAAGGTATCAACAACAGCAGTCCGGCTATCGTCATCAAGGGTATCCTCAGCAACAGCCGGTTGCACCATATCAAAATTTTTATGATTCTCAACAATACTCATAGTACTCTTATCTCCCTTTCCTCACCATTATTCTCAGGGTTACCGGCAACAACCTCCCCCGCACTATCAGAATCAAAGGCCCCAATTGGGAGATTCTTCTGAAGATGCACCAGTGAACCCAACCCTCCATGCTTAGAGCAACTAGTCAAGAATATGACTGAGATGACCCATAAGATTGATGACCTGACGGCTGCCAAAACAGTCATACCAGCCCAGGTCGAGGCTAATCAGAATAATTTCTGATGCAAGGAACATGTAGTGTGCAGTGATCTACCTGATTCAGGAAGAAATAATTTGTATATATTTATTGCTGTTACTCTCAGGAGCGGTAGAGCACTACAACCATTGATAACTACAAAGGGAAAACATATTGCATATGATGGGGAATCGTCAGTCCAACCAGCACGAGGGCTAAGCAACATTTTTGGAGAAGCACCATCTGCAGAAAGATCACAAAAAATGAAGAACATACAAAAATACAAAATGACAACAACAGACCCAGTGGAGACCAGCCAGCATTGGAAACGCCTACACGTGCCGCATAACCCACACCAGCCTTGAAGAGTCTTACACCTGCAGTGGATCCAAAGCCAACACATGAAGCCGAGCCTGCATTTTTTGGTCCATAACTTGTAGATGAGTTTACACATTTTTGCCATCTATCTGTAAACAATGATATGGACAAAACTTTGAATGATACTATTTCAGATTATGTAAATATTCCTTTTCCCAAAGCAATGAAAAAACACTAAAAAATGAAAAATTTAAAAATGCTTTGTCTGATCCTGCATTGTAGAAATTATTCAAAATTTAGTCTTGAATATGCCTTTGATGAAAGCTCTTGAGTACATGCCGGTTATGAAGAAAGGATTAAAAGATGCATGTACAACCAAGCGCATGCCTCATCCTCACAATGCAAGAAGCAAAGGTGGCAAGTCTGAAAAGCATATTCTTACAATGGTCACAATCAATGCCATCTCTGGGCCCACAGAGAACCATCCTCAGTTTCACCTGTTCCCCTACTCTGTTTCTGCTTCGGAGAATCGACGACCTCTCAGTAATCTTATGAAAAAAGCCAGATAAGGGAGCACCACTCATTTGATGTCATATGTTTAACCAAGAGTTTGAATGCACTTTTCTCGACATCGGGTCTTCTGTCAATTTAATGCCAGCTTCACTGCTTACTGAATTTGGGTTAGGAATGCTCAAACCTACAAAGATGACTATGCAATTCACAGAAAAATCCATCAAGCGACCTAGGGGAATGCTGGAGGATGTAATTATCACGGTTCACGGGATGCAAATCCCTGTCGATTTTTGTGTGTTTAGACATGGATGTCTCCACGCCTCTACTCCTCACTCCATCGATAACAAAGTCAAGATAGAGACCGTGCCCGAGGCGAAGCCTACGAAGGAAACACCTGCAACGGGTGTGCGAGTGATCAACCATTTTGAAGACTACGACATTCTAGTTGAAATTCAAGATACCAACCTATTTATGGATGATCATGAGATCCATGAATTCCTCTACCCTGAGGAAGGAATGGAGAATGCAGTCAAATTTCCCCTTGTCGATCATGATGAGATTTTTGCTAATCACTTGATGAGGTTACTGTGGAGATCATGTCCTTCAATACCAAGAGAAGATCATTGAGGATTTCTGCAATGTAGAGGAGATTATTGAAAACTTCTGTAAATTTTTGAATGAAGAAGCTGAACAAAGTAGGGTGGACACCGAATAGATGAAAGAACCACCACCTGTTATGATAGCCAAAGTCACCGTCGAAGCAGCTCCCACTCTGCCTAAGCTAAAACAACTACCCTCCAATATGAAGTACGCCTTCCTAACATGTGAACCTAACATTTACACAATCATTATCAATGCCCATCTGACCGAAGACTAGGAATCTTGTCTGATGGAGGTTCTTGAATGAAACCACAAGGCTATTGGTTAGAAAACTTGGCTCTTTCATGGGATTAGCCCTTCCCCTTGCTTGCATTGCATGTTCCTTGAGGAAGATAGCAAACCCTCCCGCGAATTTTAGTGAAGGATGAATCCAAACCTTCAGGAGGTTGTCATGAAAGAAATACAAAAATGGTGCGATGTAGGATTCATATATCCCATCTCCGACAGCAAATGGGTGAGCCCTCTACATGTTGTACCGAAGAAATTAGGATCACCATCATAAAGAATTAAAAAGGAGAGGAGATCGCTACTAAAGTACCCACTTCTTTGTGAGTGTGCGTAGATTACAAAATACTCAATCTCTCTACCAAGAAGAACCATTTTCCGCTGCCCTTCATCGACTAGATTCTTGAGAGACTGGTCGTGAAGGAATACTTCTTCTTCTTGGATGGATACTCTAGATATAATCAAGTTGCTATAGCTCCTGAAGATCAAGAGAAGACTACGTTCACTTGTCCATTTGGTACATTCGCCTTCAGACGGATGCAGTTTGGACTATGCAATGCCCCAGCTACATATCAGAGGTGTATGCTTGCAGTTTTCACAAACATGGTGGACATTTTTCTTGAGGTCTTCATGGATGATTTTTCGGTCTACGGGGACTCTTTTGATCAATGCCTTGATTATTTAGACCAAGTCTTACGGAGGTGCTGTGAAGTAAATCTAGTGATCTCGTTGGAGAAGAGAAACTTCATGGTGACTGAAGGAATTGTGCCGGGTCATGTTGTATCTAAACGTGACATGGAAGTTGACCCAACCAAGGTGGAGGTGATTTCCAAACTTGAGCCACCTACCACTATCAAACAAGTCAGGTCATTCTTGGGCCACATCGGTTTCTACTGGTAGTTTATCAAAGATTTCAACAAGTTGGCCATACCATTGACAAAGCTACTAGGTAAGGATAATGATTTCATCTACATCGTGTGCTCCTTGCCCTCCATCAATTGAAAGAACTTATCACTAAGGCCCCTATTTTGCAACCACCGATTTGGACACAACCTTTCGAGATAATGACAGATGCGTCAGATTATGCCATCGGTGTTGTGCTAGGATATAGGAAGGATAACATCCCATTTTCTATTCACTACGCTAGTCGAACACTCAATGAAGCTCAAAGAAATTACACAGTCACTAAGGAGGAGCTGTTAGCAGTAGTTTTTGCCTTGGAGAAGTTCAGATCCCATCTCTTCGGGTCCAAAGTCATTATCTACACATACCACTCATCCATCTGGTACTTACAAAAGAAGAAGGATGCCAAACACGTTAATCCAGTGGATCCTTCTCCTCCAGGAATTTGACCTTGAAATTTGAGATAAACCTGGAGTTAAGAATATGGTGGCCGACCACTTGTCCACACTTCCTAACCCCAAATCTCTTGATACGAACTTGCAACCCATCAGAAAGACCTTTCCAGATGATGCAATTTTGTTAGTCACCTCGCTTCCTTGGTACTCCAATATTGTGAACTATCTTGTGACCAAGAGAGATCCACAAGATTGGCCAAAGCTGAAAGTAGATAATTTTTTATCTAAAATCCGTTTTTACTAGTGGGAGGATCCATATCAATTCCGTGAGGGGACAGATTGCATCTGGAGGAGTTGTATTCCTCAGGAGAAAATTATGAATGTCCTTACACTTTGTCATGATAAAGAATCAGGAGGACACCATTCAGGAAGACATACGGCATCAAAAGTTCTTCAGAGTGGCCTTTGGTGGCCTACATTATTTAAGGACGCAGAAGATTATATCAAGCATTGCATTGAATGCCAGAAGATGGGCGACACCAAAGGAATGAGAGATACAATGCCTCTGAAGTTCATACAGATATCTGACGTCTTCGATGCTTGGGGCATCGGCTTTATGGGCCCATTTCCAAATAGCCAGGCTACGAATACATTCTTTTTGCTATCGACTATTTGAGTCGCTGGCTAGAGGCTATTCCCGCCCGAACCATCGACAGTCGGACTGTCTATTGATTCTTAAGAGGTCACATCATTGCACAATTCGAGATCCCTAAGATTCTAATATCATATGAGGGTAGCCATTTCATCAACAGAGAGGTGAAGAAGTTAAACATCGTGTCGCTTCACCTTACCACCCACAATATAGTGGCCTAGCTCAGTGTTCAAACATGGAGATAAAGACAATTCTACAAAAGCTTGTTCATCCGAATCACAAGAACTGGTCTCATCTACTTGATTCAGTGCATACAAGTCTCCTTTAGGAATGTCCCCCCTACCACCTTGTCTATGGCAAGCCATGCCATATTCCCATTGAGCTAATTTACAAATCTTTATGGGCTATTAACATATGCAACTTGGACTCTAAGAAAGCCTGAAAGAATTGAAAAGTGGATCTGAATAGATTATTGGAATTTAGAGATTATGCATATGACAACATCCTGATGTACAAGGAGAAGGTAAAAAAGTGGCACGACAAGCATATCCGTCGCAAGTCCTTCGAGCCGGGTCAGAAGGTGTGGTTGTTCGATGTGAAATTGAAGATCTTTCCAGGCAAGCTGAAGAGCAAATGGACTGGGCCATTTAGAGTGAGGCATGTGCATGACAATGAAAGCATGATGATATCTAGTTTGTCAGCTGATGCATAGCCATTTGTGGTCAATGGACAGCTTCTGAAATTGTATATTGAAAATGACACATTTCTGTTTGTCGTTGACACAATCCAAGTGATTCATTATGACGAGCTTAATACGTCCATAGCTGCAGTCGAAGACAAAGCAAATCAAAACATTTTTGAATGACTTTTCTTTTTTTTTTCTTCTTTTCATTCTTTAGTTTCTTTTTCTCTCGAAATGGTGTCATCCCCTTCATCATCGCTATACTTAAAAGGTACTTTGTCCTAAGTATAGGGGGGTGTTCACCCTGAGTTGTTCGATCTCTTCTTCTATCTTTATCTATCTTTTCTTCTTTTTGTTTTCATTTTTTCTATTGAAAAGGTGTTGCCCTTTTTTAACAGTCTTGTATACTTAGGATGTACTTTGTCCTAATTATAGGGGGGTGTGCACCCTGAGCTCTTTCATTCTTTGCTCCTCTTTACTGTCTCCTCTTATTGTCTATACTTAGGGATATCTTACCCTAAGTATAGGGAGAGACAGTCTGAGTACGATCTGTTCATTCCCACCCTTGACCCTCCCTGCCTTGAGTACAATCTACTATACTTAGGATTATTTGATCCTAAGTATAGGGGAGACAATCAACTTCTCATTTGATTATTCCTTCATTCATTCATTTATCTTTATGCCTTTCTATACTCAGTACGAGTTATGTCTTCTCTTTTTCTCTCTGATCCTATGAGGAAATAACTCAAGCTAATTATAGGAGGGTCGTACATACTACGTATATACTTTAACCATAACATGTAATTTTGTATTTTCAATAAATATGGCTAAAATATTATATAAAGTACTATTAAAATCATTAAAACACTTAATAAAAAGATGTCGATTATTCCTCAAATTCTTCGTGTATATATTGATTAATAAAACATGTAAAATGTTTTGCAAACTGTTTGAAAAATAGTTTGAAAATCTTATTGAAAAATCTTTTGAAAACTATTTGGAAAATGTTTTCAACCGATGTAAAAATAGTTTGTTTGTAAAAATTTCTTCTCCTTGTATGAAATAAGAATGTTTGGAAAATGATTTGCAAATGGTTGTAAAAATATTTTGAGAATATATACATATATACGGTTTGAAAAACCTTTGCAAAATGATTTTCAAATGTGTGTAAATGTTTGTAAAAATTATTTTGGACTATAGTTTTCAATATTGTTTGTAAAATAATTTTCAAATAAAATTGAGGAATATATACATCACAAATAAATAAATAGTCTTTACTAACTGTGTTTACTTATTTATAAAAAATGATCACATATCCCTTGTAAATTCTTAAAAACCCAACTCTTGTAAATATAAGATGCATCCATGTGTAAATATTTGCACCTCTTTTTATCCAAAATCTTTTGTTTTCAAAAATCACAAAAACATATGCAAAACCAAAAAATACCAAAAACATTTGCAAAATCTTTTTGAAGAATTGCATAAAAATTTGCAAAATCTTTTCCGAAAATCCATAAAAAGTTCAAAAGTTTGAAAAATGCACCACAAAACTATTTTTCTGCATTGTACATAGCATTTGCATAGCATTCGCATCTTTCAAATTGAGTTTGATAATATAGTCTAAGTAAAATTCGAAGATTAGAGCTTGGTTGGATTTTTAATTACTTGTTTTTTATTTATTTAAATGCATTAAAAATTGTAGAAAAAATTGGATAAATTATAAAAATATTAGAAATTCATCAAAAACACCAAAACAATTTTAGTTTATTTTTTGATCCTTTCTGATATAATTGAAAAATACAAAAAGAGAGGTTGAGTACATGTGTTTTTATATTTCTTTACTTATTTCATTGTTTTTGAAAATAAAGAGATAAAAAAATTTCTTTTGCATAACAAAAAATTAAAAAAATTAAAAATTAGAAAACCAAATAAAAATTATAAAATTAAAATTTAATAAAAAATTCAAAATCTAAAAGAATACATAACAACCGGCTTACCGTGCATATAAATTCCTTCATTTCATTGATTTTTCATTGCATAGAATAACCCTCGGTATTTGTGTAGCCTCCCTGAGTTTGATCCTATTAGCTATACATGTAAAATAAATAGTAAATTATCTTGCTACATTCTTCTTTATTTATATTTGCTTGGGAATTGAATAATTTTTGTATGATGCTTCTTTGGGTTGTAACGACCACAATTTCACTTGTGATTAATTCATTGAAACAAAAGCATGAAAAAGTCTGCTCAACACCAGGTTGGGGTGAAACATGCTCCTTAAAACATAAGCAAGTCAAAGTCTTTGATTACATAAGAGAGCCCTCGAATGAGGACCTCTATAAATGTAATTATTACATATATATATTATATATATACAACACAAAAAATGCTAAATAAATATCTTGATGCTTCAAAAAGTACTTCTACATCTCCTCGTAGCGGGAGATTCCAACTCTACACCTCCATGTTTCCCGAGCATCTCTAGTCTCCATAGACCCTGCCATAAAAGTTAAGTGTTAGATGTTCACCAAAAATAATAATCAGCTTCAACAACAACATTGAATGATGTAAAGACATCACAAATAAACAAAGCAACCTAGGTATCAAAAAATTATCTTAATTAAATATTAAAATCCAAGAAATAATAAAGAATGAGCTGTATCCCCGACAAAGGTGCCATCTGATGAACATATTTTCATCTCTTTAGTATTATTGAATTGTCGTAACATTGGAGGAGAAAATAGATCTGACAGAAACTACCCCTTTTGAATAGGTGGATAACTTTTACTTGGCAAGTCTACCAAGGTCGAACACAAGGACACGAGCCTCCTCGATGATTATTCAGATTTTAATATCTATACTAAGAGATCATTTCTCTACCTAAGTCAACAAGCAGAGCAATACATAAATGATGCATAAAATGATGAAAATATATGATGAATGAGTGATATGCATTTTTAATTAGTTTTTATGTAAGTTTAAAATGCAACAATATGCCAAGATATGCAAACAGAATGCAACCATGAAATAATGTACAACTAGACCCCTAATTTCATTAGTTAATTGAGCAATAAGTTAGATCAATTGCCTTGACTATTGGCGCATCAAATTTAATAAATTAATAAGCAAATGACATTAAAGATGAATAAGCAAGTGACACAATAATTATTAATTTTAGAATACTAATTTAAGTGTCAAAACATAAAATAAATTATGGCATTAGATAGAAAATTAAATAAGCAACACAACGAAATTGAAATCAACTAAATTGGAGTTTGGATGCTTAAGATATTCAATAAATAGTATATGGGCATAATGTAAAATAAAAACATGAAAATAAATGCCAAATCATCATAGAAAGGTCCCTAGAGGGGTATTTTTGTAATTTTATAAAGCCAGCAGGGCCCCAATGCAATTTTCCTAGGTACAACACATGAGGTACACACTAGGGAGGACCTGATTGTAATGTGAAGAAACCCATGGGGCGTGTTTGCAAAATCTTCAAGCCATCACGTATGGGTGATGACAAAGGTTTCATAGAAGTCATGTCAATCCACAAGGCAGACTGACAGTCGTCGAAGCGACCTCAGACAAAAACCTCTAGTCAATCAACAATGAACCCACATTACGAATTAAGCAATAAATATAAAAAATGTGAATTTAAAAGTTATTATAACTCTACAACAAAATGTGTATAGGTGTAAGTATGTGTAGAGGTCGATCTCAGGGAGCAAACAGTAGACGGGGGAAAAATAATGTGCACAAAAATTTGTCTTTCATCTCCTGTCCATTTTTAATGTTTTTGTGGGGTTTTGGATTTTATCTTTTTTTATTTTACAATTGCTTTATATTTTTGTATTTTGTTTTTAAATTTTAAATTTCCTTTTTATATTTTTAGATTTTTATATTTCTTTTTCTTTTAAATACACATATATAGGATATATAAGACTATATACACAATGTCGAATAATTCTATTTATAAATGCTAGTAAATAAAAATTAAAAAGTGTTTTAGATTTTATATATTTTCTAATGTTTTTGTAATTTCTTTGGAATTTTTTCTAATTTCCATGGATTTTTAAAGTAAAAAATATTCCAAATCAGAGGTTTAGTAAATACCCAAAATTGATTTGAATGTTAAAAATAGTAAATAAGGTCCAAAATTATCCAAATCAATTTTAACATATAAATATTTTTATAGATAAAATTATAAAATAAGAAAATCGAGTTTTGGATTTTTTTATTGATTTTTAATGATTTTTTAGAATTTTATAAGGAATTTTGGGGTTTTCACGTTTAAGCTCTTTCTTTTTCCATTTTTAGTGATTTTTGGTCTGAAGTTAAAATAGGGCAACATATACAATATATAATTTTCTTGGAAATTTTTAAGATGTTTTTATATTTTTTGGTATTTTCTAAGCCAAATAGAACAAAAATAAGCTCCTTTTGATTTTTAACAAATGCTTAAAATGCCCAAATATGTGAAGTAAATACATGGTGTGGAAGTTCATGGCAAGAGGCATCTAACCCTATTTTAGCATAATTTTAGGACATGAGGTGCTATTTTTAATAATGAAACCCAAGAACCAAAATTCATGTACTAATAGGGTATAATTGTAATTAAAATAAACAACAAGGGCTCAGATGAATTTTTCCAAGAAATATACACATATTTATAACTTTAACAGACTAAAAGCAAATAAAAAAAGCCACAGGGGTGTCCCTGTAACTCACCCAACTCACGTGGGACTACACGTGAGCTGAGCTGGACAGGCCCAATTGCAAATAACATAAGTACATGGGCCTTTCATAAAATGACCTTTTTATTACAAACTAAATTTTATTTACAGGACTATTTACTAAATACAAAAATGTTGGGGAAGTTATGCAATTTACCCAAAACATGTCCGAGATCGAAAGACACAGAGCCATCCACTTATCCACGTGTCTGCACCTGAGCGCCCGATGATGGTTCAACCTTGGATGGATGAGATCAGATCTCTAGCGGGAAATCTACGGCTATGGTGAACTGTATCCAACGGTTGGCCCTTCATCTGTAGCGAGGCAATGATCGAATGACAGAAATGAAGACTCGAAGAATAAGGAAGAACTCCCTCATCCCTGAGCTTCGATCCGATGGTGCGCGTGCGTTCGACCACCCCTCGAGAAACTACATGTCCAAAAAGATTCTCGGGGTCTTCGTCTATCAACAGGGCGGCTCAAAAGGACCTGAGGGGTGCCGGAGCTCTCAAACGAGGGTGGAGTAGCTAGACGGCTCCATGTACCTCACAAGTGCTCCTAAATCGACCCAGGTGGGTCCTTGGTGCTCCAGACCCTGCAAGGAAGTTCACACAAGCAACAAAAAGGTGTTTGAGCAGTTATTAGATGGATTCAGCGGCTGGATGAAGGTGGCGGCGAGACTTCCGGTGAGGCGACGGAGGGAATCCTTGATTCGCAGAACTAAGGAGGTCCTGGTTAGGCTGATGGCTCAGGAACATGGAGATAGAAGTGTGATGGTAGGCAATGGTCGGATATGGATGTACGACGGTGGAACACGATCGGAGCTCTAGAGCTCCGACGAGGGTATCTTAGCTACAAAGTTAACTAAATCGAGAATAAAATACATAAAACTACTGCTAAGAACTACATCTACCTAGAAATAACAAAAACACATCTCTTATACCTGGGATTGGTCCATGGAGCAGGGCCGCCGACGAGGTGGCCGTGGGTGCACCTCCCTCCTCCGCGACCCGATCCTAACCTCTAGGGATACACCAACTGTCACTTGGAGATCTGCTTGTCCAGAGGCAGGGGCTCTAAGACTTGAGGGATGACCAAATTCGACAATCGAGGAAGGAGATTCTTATTTAACTACAAGTGGAGCACCCTTATTGACCGACCATTTGGCGATGATCGAGACTATGTACAAGCAAATAAAGGAGTCGACATGGATCCTGGAAGAATCATGATGATGTCCCATGAAGGGATCGAAAGCGATAGATGGATGGAACACCCTGGAAAAATGGGAGGAAAATGTGGGACTTGACATGCACGTTAAGTCAATAGATGGGGGAGGTAGTTGACCAAGGGTCAACGATCGGGGCGATGGGATTGGGCCACGTCAGCTCACTAGAAGACATAATAGCTTCTTTATTCGAAAATAATTATTAAAAATATTATTTGATTTATTAATTTTTGAATATAAAAATAAAAAAATGTTTATTATTTTATGTAGTATTTAATTATGATATTTATTTATTTTTTGGTGTTATTTATTAGTAGTTGATTTTTAAGTGTATAATTATAGGTATATTTATCTATATTTTGGTTTATTTTATTTTGATTTTTATTTTTTATATTTTATTTTATTATTTTATATATTTATAACTTATTTTTATGTGTATAAATATTATTTTATTATATTTTTGTGATGTTATTTGTACACTTAAATAAGGGTATATATTATAGGTATACTTATAGGTACTTCATTTATGATTTATATACATTAATTTATTTTAATGTATTTTATTGGGTTTTAATTTCTATTTATATTTTTATAAAATATAAATAATATTTACAGGAGTATAAAAATATAAA
The DNA here is from genome assembly GCA_037367405.1 of Ottelia alismoides. Lineage (NCBI taxonomy): Eukaryota > Viridiplantae > Streptophyta > Magnoliopsida > Alismatales > Hydrocharitaceae > Ottelia > Ottelia alismoides. Next base: position 12,472 of record JAZKJV010009652.1, on the reverse strand, counting down.
AGAATAAAGAATAAAAGAATAGGGTTCACTTTTATTTATGTACAAGTAATAACATAGGTATTTTGCCTATATATTTATATAGATTTATTTTATTTTGTGTTTTCTTTTTGATTTTATTTTGGTTTTAATATGTGTATAAGTTATAAATAATCTTTACAAAATTATAAAAATATAAAATTATAAAAAGAATAAAGAATGAATAAAATGAATATTTTATTCAGGCTTACTCTACAATAAGGGTCCAAAACCTAACTTTCACATCTTAACTCCAAAAAATATGAAACCACCTCCATTAAATAGCTTATTAAAAGTTATATACAATTAGAGATGATTTTGACACATTTTGAGTTTTTATTTGGAAGATATGGGTTTATGAAGTTGGAATTTTGGCTTTTTATTTTGTGAGTAAAAGGTACACAGTGTATTATTTTTGTACAAACTCAATTTTGTATTTTTATTTACATTATTATCTATAACGTTTATGTACAAAGTTTCTTCATTTAATATATAAAGAATAAATAATAAAATAGGTGTAAAAAATGCTTTATTGAATGGACAAAATAAATGGGTTTTCATTGTATTTTTGGCCATTATCTCCCCTTTATTCCTTGTCGACCAACTCAATTCTTGACTTGGTATCAGGGTTTAGGGACATAAAATATCTTTGATATTTTATTCCTTTTCTTTTCTTCTCTTTATTCTATAATTTTGGTATTAAAAACAATATTATTTATATAATAAATGCAATAAATGATGGATGCTATTTTGTACAATTTTCTGCTATTTGTATGCATTAGATAGGGGTTTTAAGGCCAAAATAATAGAATAAAGGTGATGAAATGGAGATTCATCACCCCCTATACTTGCCTTTGTTGGTCCCTTGCAAACACTTATGCAATAAGTATAAAAAGAAAAAGAAGAAAAGGAAAAAGAAAGAATAAATGGAATTGACTTTAATTATTAAACTTGTCTTTACAAAATCAAAGTTTGGAGCTTAGGTCAGACCTTGGTGTGAGAATATGTGTGGAAGCTGGATGGGAACCAACACAACAGCCTTCGAGAGTAACAGAACTCGGTTCAGACCACCTCAATAGCCATGTCAGAACTAGCCTACATCATACGTAAACCCTTATGACTATGAAGCTGACTTGTACAATGTGAGTGATAGTGGCTCTCCCCAATTGAAATGACAAAAGAACTAACTTCTCCAGAATGACAACCCAATGATCCCCCAATCCAGCAACTCTTTCCTCGAGGAGCGGGGTATTCCCTTCTAAGTTCAAGTGGCATCCGACTCAAGAGGAGGGGGTGAAGAGAAGAATGGACGGTAGTCAGTGTAGCTACCTATTCTGGGATGCATGATCAGTGTAGTCAAGTCATCCAACTACATGCTCACATGGTATAACTTTGAGGTTCAAGCTTGCTTATTGACTATACAACATATATACATACTCCGACATGCATTTTATTTTCAATCATTCCTGTCCACGCTTTTGGAGTTTTTTTTGAAATACTATTTACAACATCATTTACATAAGGAGTTTTCCTCTTGATCCAGAAGACTATCCCTCTTTTGAGGCATTATTGCAACCCACACTCTCCTATTTTTAGACCTCATGGCAACTGGACGGGTTGGGGTGCACTTCCCTCCCTAGACGAGGACGAATGTTTCCACCCATGTGCGTCTCAAATTAGAAAATCCAATCCCCTTGCCACTCTAACTGAGTTGAGCCAAGTGAAAGGTGCAAGTGTTCAAGTTAGGTCACGACCGACAAGAGTCATGTGTGTGTCTCGAAAAGTTCTAGTTAGTCAATTGAGGTGACTTGAACCCAACCCTGAGTCTCAAAGAATTAAGTCTGAATAGACCTGAAGTACCTTAAATCTAGTTACCATAATGTTCCAGTGAAGTTAGGTGCAGTAAGGTCTAACCAAGCTCTAATCTTCGACTTTATTTGGACTAGTTCAATCATCAAGCTCAATTCGAAAGAATGCGAATGCTATGCAAATGCTATGTACAATGTAGAAAAAATGTTGCAATTTTCAAAGAATTTTTGCAAATAAAAAGAATTTTGGCACAATGATATAAAATATGTACAACTATTTACACGGGCATGCCTCTTTTTATTTATTTAAAAGGATTATGAATTTAAAGAATTTACATGTTTAAAATATTATTTATTTCAGGTATATGTATACAATTGGTAAAGAATTTTATTTTGTATGTATATATTTAATTATTATTATTATTTTAATAATGCATATATTCCTCAAATCTATTTGAAAATAAATTGAAAACTGTAGTACAAAATAATTTTTGCAAATATTTACAAACATTTAAAGCCATTTTGCAAAGATTTTTCAAACAGTATATATAGATTTTTCAAAATATTTTTACAACTATTTTCAAAATTATTTAGAAATAGGTTTCAAAACTTTTATTTCACACAAATAAAAGAATTTTTACAAATCAAAACATTTTTACAAAGGTTAAAAACATTTCACAAAAAGTTTTCCAAACGGGCAAACCATTTTTCAAATCATTTTACAAAAATATTTTTTTACCTGATTTTATAATCAGTATATACAAAAAAGAATTTGACGAATAAAAATGCATTTTGTTATTACTTTAATTTAATGAATTGTATATTTATATATAGTATTTTAGCCATATTAATTATTAATACGAAAGTACGAGTTATGGCTAAAGTATGTACAGAGTATATACGATCCCCTTATACTTAATTTGAGTTATGTCCTCATAGATCGAAAAGAAAAAGAGAAGACATAACTCATACTGAGTATAGAAAAGCCTATACTATAACGAATGAATAAGAAATGAAGGAATGAAGAGATAAAAGAATCAGAAGTTGGCCTTCCCCCTATACTTAGGATCAAATAATCCTAAGTATAGCAGACCGTGCATAAGGCAGGGTGGCTCAAGGGTGGGAATGAACAGATCACAGCTCGGCCTGTCTCCCCCTATACTTAGGGTGAGATATCCCTAAGTATAGTAGAGCAAATCAATAAGAAAGAAGACAATGGAGGGGATCAAAGAATGAAAAAACTCAGGGTGCACCCCCTATACTTAGGACAAAGTACATCCTAAGTATAGAAAACTGACAAGAAGGGGCGACACCTCTAGTAGTAAAAGAAAAATGAAAATGAAAAGAATAAAAGAAGAAAAGATATATGAAGATATATGAAAATATCACAGAGAATGTACACATCACTCCCCCATACTTAGGGTAACAGATCCCTAAGTATAAGCAATGACATGAGCGATGAAATAGAATGGAGAAAGAACAATACGGGGTGTACCCCCTATACCTAGGATAAGGTACATCCTAAGTATAGTCACACAGATATGGCAATTGATCTAGGTTACACATGACATACGAGAGAAAGAAGGAATGTATGACAAAACACATATATACAACAAGTATGGACTGGTGAAGTATAGGAAGGTATCTGATAAGCGAATACTGTGCTCTCATCCTCATCTCCCTGTGAGAATGATAACATAGTCAGATAGAGAAAAAGACACCCGGGTATACAATCAAGTGGATGTCAGCTATCGGGGAAAATAGATAGAAAACTAAACCAGGTTCCGGTAGCATGAAGTAGATCGTCAACTCATAAAGAAGGAATGATAGATCGGAGCTGATAAGGTAGGACATGGAGGAAGAAGGAGCAGTGTAGAATCCTCCAGGTCAATCATGGTATCAGAAAGGTATAAGAAGTGAGGAACATGAGACTCTCTATGCAGCAGGGTAGTCGGTGGTCATAAGGTCAACATGCTCAAGGATACACCGAATACCACAAGACATGGCTCCATCTTGCGAGGGTCCTCAAGGTGAGCAGACTCAGATGAGTCAAAGATCCCAAAAATAATAAAGAGACCCAGCTCTGTACTCCAACAGATCGGAGATGCAACCAGAGAGGAGACTGAGTACACATGTCAGGTGACTTGGCTTCGTGCTCCACCAGATAGGAGACACCAGAAGTGAAATCGAGTATCTATAAAATGATGTATCCTCCGGCAGATAACCCTCAGGGAGCGGTACATACTAATCAATGAATAATCATATATAGCTCACCCTTACGAGGGCCGTCAAGGTGAGCAGACTCAAAGGAGTCAGATCCAGCAACGGATCATCAGAAGCAATCTTGGTAGGCGATAGATCAACTACCAGCAGAATAGACCAATAGATCGAGAAGATGTGGCAACGTCCCGCAGATAACCCTCGGGGAGCAAACTGTCAACTAAGCAGTGAATAATCAAAGGAAGGTGGCTCATCCTTGCGAGGACCATCAAAGGGAGCAGACTCAAAAGAGTCAAGACAAATCGATCCCATGATCTAACAAATCAGATATACATCAAGGCACGGAGACCGATGGTACATATCAGACGACTCAGTTCTGTGCCCTGCCAAATCGGAGACATAATCAGCAAGTGGAACCGAGCATAAAGAATGTGTTTCAACCACCCACAGAGAGTCCTCAGGGAGTAATGCAAACTCAAGAACGAATATCGAGATAGATCTCAACCTTGCAAGGATCGTCAAGGTGAGGGGACTCGAAGGAGTTAAATTGGTCTCGGTAGACGACAAATTGGCTACACAGAAGAAGAGATCAAAAGATCGAGAAAGTGACATAGTCTCCCATAGATAACCATCAGGGAGAACTATGATCTTGGTAGAGATTAGTCAGAAAGTATGACCCATCCTTGCGAGGATCGTCAAGGAGAGCAGACTCAAAGGAGTCCGGACAAAATAGGTCTCACGCTCCGATAGGTCGGACACACAATCGGACAGTGAGACCAACATCATACATCCGACGAGTCAGTTTTGTGCTCCAACAAATGGACATACAAGCTAGGAGTGAAACCAATTGTAAAGAAAATGTTTCATCCTCTCGCAGATTGTCATCAGGGAGTAATGCAAACTAACTCAATCAAATCATGGGAATGCTGACATTACGTCTTAGGTCCTCAAAAATAGTCTATCAATCCTCAGTCGGAGGGCATAAGATCATGTGAGGGGTAAGACAATCAGGTCAATCACAATACGGTCCCTCAAGTTAATCTGAGATGAGTCAATATGTCAGCACAAATCCTCTAAGTGTTATAGGTGGATAAAAGAATCTGGGGCTGGAGGATGGATCAATCAGGGAGATGAATGAGACCATGTGGATTCCGTACACCGTCTCTCTGAAGTACAAATCAAGATAGTCAATCAAAACCTTTAAATCAAGACAGAAGGAACTGTAGAATTGATTATCAAATGATAGCTCATGAAATCATCATCAAATCATCAAATACATCACATCCTCAATTCGGCGTGCTTGATCAAAAATCCTCAAATAAGAGTCACACCTAGTAATCATACCAAAAATAAAAAATCCTCAATACTATCTATGCACATATCGAAGGTAAATCCACCCAAAGTAGCATACCAATCTCATCATCCTCAAAACATAACCGGTTTACTCAAATAATTAATGGAAGTCATAAAGCTTGATGTAGGCTCTATCTACAAGCGCAACAATCCTGGGTAGAAGAAGGGATGATACAGAGAGATCAAGGAGGGTGGGCAAGATAAAAGCAGACACAGACAAAGATATGGACCATATATGGGTGATATGGGCAAGGAGAGAAGTCGCAAAATACGGCGAAGATGTTGAAGTTCAAGACCCAATATCACGACTCAGATGCAAATGAGGAAATAAATACACAAGAGAGGTAGAGAGACTCAATGATAAAAAATGACGACTCACACGGATGGGATCAAAAACTCAAAGAAGGGTGAAAATGCAGATTGATTCAAAATCACAATCAATGTATAAAGCAAACCCCCAGCTCACCTACCCAACGCAGTGAAGACCAAGATTATGGTCTTTTATCTTTTCATTTTTAGAGTTAGTTGATTTCAAGAAGTTGTACATACCGAAGATAGGCCTGGGATTTAGGTACTAATCCTTAGTGTGTACGTAAGAATAAAACGCTCAGACAATGATGGGGTTGCTCTCCCAAAAGCAATGAATCCATTTTATTTTTAAAGTCCAATAGAGTTAGCAGTCTCAATTTTATTTAGGTTATCACTTTTTTTGTTATTTTTTCAATACATGTGCCTAGCGATGTTTTCAATTCCATTTAGCATCCTAAGTGAGCAAAATCAGAGGGAGAAGGTCGGAAAAGCCGTGCAAGTCAGAAATCGATGATGCATGCAAAGTCAGAAGACTTACAGTGCTTCCCATCTCTCTTCATGCGGGATGCATAATAGAATTGAAACCTATACTACATGTAAATGCAAGTCGATTAAATCACCCTAAAATAGTAACTGTTATTAGCGTGAAGAATGATATGCTAAAGAGCTAGAGATGAGATCCAAAAGTTCGGTCTCTGAAGTGCATTGGTGTCCACTGATGAGCACGAAGAACCGAGCGACTAAGGCAATCAGGTATCTCTACAATGGTCGTCGCGACCTCGGTCACTCGATCGTGTCGATCAAGAAGATTAGACCACCAAGATAGATAAAATCAATCAAAAATGCGATAGCGGTCTCGCTATTAGATTAACCTGGTATAGCGACCAGGGTCGAACTCAAGGAGCACGGGTTGGCCTCTCGGCCTACGAAGTAGTCAAAAAGAGAAATAAAATAAAAGAAGCAAATATTTTTGGTGGTTTTTAATTATTTAATATTTTTTTTGGATTTTTAATGTGTTAAGAAAATAAGAAAAGCAACTAAGCACACACTTCAACAATTTATTAAAAGCACTAAAAATCAACCAAAAATTCAAACAAAAATATTTTTATGTGTTTTATACTTTTTAGTGTTTTTGGTGAATTTTTGATAATTTTTTGATGTTTATTTAATTTTCTAAAAATCAAAAAGTGACTAAAACAATAGGTACTGTCCAGCCGAGCTAAAAGGGCCTAGATAAAATATCTAAAGCCCCAAATTAGCTGGGAGGTAATTTTCCTGTAAAGAGAATAAAACAAGGAAAAATTTAGGCACCTATTTTATTATTTTTGGATTTTTAATTGATTTACTAGAATTTTTATAAAATTTTGAGTGTTTTTTAATTTTTAGTGGTTTTCAGTAATGAAAAATAGCCAAAATTGGCTAGAAAATCAAACACAACAAAATGGATAGTAGACAATTTTTTTGTAATTTTTAGACACTATTTAATATTTTTTTGTGTTTTTTAAAGTTAGACAATGAAGAAAATAGATGTTTTTGAATTTTTAAAAATATCAAATGAAGACAAAAATGTCCTCAAAAATCCTCGAACATTTTACACTATGGCAGGAGCCATGTGTCCAATTTTCGTTGGATTTGGAGGTATTTTGCTATTTTATCCAAAAATAAAGAAGGGGCACTGTGCACAGGGACCAAAGTGCAAATACCCGAGAGTCTGGGGGGTCTGGTGCAATTAACCCAGGAAGTCACGCGCGTCGCGTGTGCCTGAGGCACTCAGGCACCCAAATGTGAGAAAAATAAGTTCCGAGGGCCTTTTGGTAACAGGTACCAAAAGCCCAAGGGCTTATCTGCAAATAACCCAATATATAACGCACATGCTCAATTAAAATACGCACAGGGGTATAAATGCAAATAAACAAAAACTTTCATTCAATTGATAACAACTAGAACTACAGGGTAGATAATGTAAAAATCCCAGAAGAGCACGTGTCGATGCACGTGTCAGACCACACACAGGGGCATATCAGTAAATACATGCAAGCACACGGATCTCTATGCAAATATCCCAAAACTAAACAACTACGCTAGATATTTACAAGACTAAAAGCAAAATAAAATAACAAAGGGGGCCTAAGGGTAAATTACCCTTTATTACGCGGACCGCAGGATGGACGCCACGTGTGGGATCGAACGGTGGTGGGCGACTAGGGATCCAACGCTGCGCTCCTCGGGGTAATCCAACGACGGGGCATGGCCACGTGTCTGATCAAGCGGTCGAGGACGTCAGGGACCACACCCTTCACTGGACCAACGACTGGGATTGCCTCTCCAAAGATCTGGCGGTGCAGAAGCCTCCTGAGATGGACGGTCTGGATCAGAATTGGAGGGCTGAGGCGATCGGACGGCGACGGAGGATGTTGGATGAACTGTTCGTCAGCGAGATTTGCCGGCCTCGGGCGTGCGCTAGGATCCTCCTGGAAGCATGCTGAAGGTCGGAGAAGAAGCATGGGGTGCTTCCGCGTCTGCCGGTAGGCTCCGATGACCCAACCGGGCTCTGGAGAGCTCCGGCGAGGTCGGCGGAGGTACGCCTCCTGGCTCGATGTCGAAGGACCTCAGATGGCCCTTACTATACCTGCAAAACAGTCCAGAAGGCTCGCGGGTCGAGGGGAAACTGCCTCGACCCGGTTAGGTGGGGTGGCGGTGAACGATGGGTCGCAGCGGACGAGCTCCGGCGAAGTGGGGACGGTGGAGCTCGAATCCCAGCTCCTGTGCGAGCTGGGTTGGATGGAGGTATGGATAAGATGCGCGGGAAGGAGGCGATGATGAATGTAGATTCCGATGATCGAACAGAGCTATGGAATGGTCGGAATCGGCGTAATACGGCGGAGCGGCGATTTGGGCGAAATGAAAAATCAAGGCGAAAGAAGGGTCTAAGGGATTACCTGGGTGGACGAGGAGACTGGGGAAGAGCTAAGGAAGCTCTGGGTCTTCGCCTCGAGGAGCGTCTCCCTCCGAGGCTCGGGCTGCAGCTGGTGGCGGAGCAACGGTGGCGAAGCTCGCCGGATCGATGGAATCTGGTCCCTCTCCTCGCTTCAACAGCACGAGCAGTGAGCTGTCACTCTCACGCACACACCGGAGCTCACAGGGGGCGGAATCGAATACCCAAAGATGAGATTCGAGGTGGCGGAGCTCGAGCTAAATATGGGTGCGGGTCCGGCTAGAAGAGGTCAGGTAGGGCGATCGAGCGCGCGGATCCCGATGTGGATACCCCGGCGAGGGTCTCGGATGTAGCATTAAGGAGTCGGACCCGGGGTTTAGGTGGTAGGCGATCGGGTTTAGCGGGGAAAAATCCGAGAAGATGGGTACCCGCTAAGGACCCGTGTGAAGTGGTCCTGGGGGGGGGGGGTAGTTGACCGGGCGGTCAACAATCCCCAAGACCAATGAGAAAAGGCCACGTGGCTGGATTTTGAAATTAAAATTAAGGGTAGAAAATGGCCGATTTAGTGAAAACTTAAAACATGAAATATTTTTATTTTATTTTTTTTTCTATTTTTAATGATTTTTAATTAATTTTTCGAAATAAAAAAAAGAGGTATATACATAATATGTTATATATAGGTATATATACAATAGGTAGGATTTTGATTTTTGATTTTTAATTTCTTATTTTGTGAAATTTTATTCCTATTTTATATTTTATTTATTTTCATTATAAAATAAGGAATAAAAAGATATTTTTATTTTATTTTAATTATTTATATACATAGGTGAAATAAATACATATATACATTTATATACATGGTATATTTACAATATATTTTTGTGTTTTTAATTTTGTTATTTTTATTTTGTTTTTGTTTTAATTGATTTTATTTCATTTATTTACACTATATAATATAGGATATTTACAAGAATTTTGGAAATTAATTTTATTTATAAGGCTAAACAAATATAAAGGTGGTTCTATGTGATTATGTACATGAATGAGATCTTTGGTTTCTTTTTAATTTTTTTTATATTTATATATTGATTTTATATTTATAAATATATATAAATATTTACAAGCCTATTTTTGTGAGGAAAATACTTTTATTTTATTTACATATATATTTACACACATGAGCCCCTATCTCCCTCTACTTTGGCTTTTATGCGGTCAGGCCCATGCTGAGCCCTCCCTTGGGTTAGGTTGCTCAATATTTATTCTAAATATTTCCCTCTTTTTCTTTTTAATCTTTCAAAAAACATGCTAATTATAGGTTTTTACACAATGCATGCTTTTGGTAATTATTTGTATTTACACATATCTACATGCATTTGCAAAGGTTTTTGTAGCTAAAATATAAGAATAAAGAGTGATGAATGAGTATTCATCATCCACCACAGCAGATCCTGCAAGAATTGTATAGCACTTCTCTCGTCGCTCGATCTCAAATCCAAATAAATAGCAATTATGATTTGACTAGGTCCAGAAGTGAAGCTATATGTACATGCAAATTTATGAGGGCTTTGGACCTTAATTTATCGATCAAGCAGTTCCAAAACTAGGGCTCATTCACACAAAAATAAATAAAACAAAAATCAAGAAACAAATGAAAAGAAAGCGGGAAAACACGAGAAAAAGCCGGTGAGGCCCTGATGAATCTACGTTTCATCATCTTTATTCTATCATTTTGGCCTTAAAAACCCTAGTAAATGCGTGTAAATAGCATTAATTCATGCATTTTAGCATTCATGCATGGGTGTGTAAATACTGTATAAAATGCGGTTTTTAGTGCCAAAATTATAGAATAAAGAAAAGAAAAGAAAAAGAATAAAATATTGTAAATATTTTATGACCCGAAACCCCGAGACCTAGGCATCTTGATGAATAGGTCGACAAGGAATAAAGTAGGGGGAGATAAGGGCCAAAACACAGAAAAAATACCTATACATTATATTCATTCTTTATTCATTTTGGGACCTATTTTTGGTTCCACTTTTTATACATCAAATAAAGAAACTTTGTGCATGAAAGTTGTAGATAATTTTATAAAGAAAAATACAAAATTGATTTCACAGAAAAATAATGTACAGATAAAAAGTTATGGTCTGAATAAAAATCCAGAATGCCAACTTCCCAGACCCGTATCTCACAAATAAAAACTCCAAATGCAGCGTACTCACCTTTAATTGTATATAGAAGAAAATAATCTAATTAATGGCGGTGGTTTCGCATTTGGCGGAGCTACGGTTTGAAAGTTGACTTTTGGACCCACATTGTATACTTGTACATATTAAAATATTCAATTTATTATTTATTTATTATTTTTATATTTTTATAATGTTGTAAATAATACTTATAATAATAATGTACATCAAAATGAGAATAAAAACCTAAATAAAAACAAAAATAAAATACTTAAAAATAAAAGACATAGATACATTACCTGTACATATACCTATACAAACATATTTATATTTTATTTAATATACAAAATAAGTCAGAAAAATAAAATAAAAATATATTTGTGTAAATAAAAGTATTCTATAATTTTATAAAATACTAAATAAAAATAATAAAAATAAAATACCTAAATAAAAATAAAATACTTAAATATATAGATATAGATACCTATAAGGGTATAAATGCAAACTTGTAAAAATATACTCCATAAAAATAAATAAAAATCACCATAAATTAATTCATAAAATAATAAACATTTTTTATTTTATAATAAAAAATTAATAAAATCATTTCCTATTTTTAATTGAATTTAGAAATCTTTTTTCCAAGGTTTTTTCTTGTTGGTCCACGTGGACCAACCAGACTTCTCCCTTGGTTGACCTCGGTCAACTCTCTGACCGAGGTCTGATGCCTGTCAGAAATGACTTTTCTTGGATTTCGCGGATTTTTCCCGGCCTCATCTTTCACCGTTTGGGGTCGCGTTCTTCACGAAATTTGTAGACCATCATGTGATCTTTCACGCCCAGGCATTGGCTTGGCGTTTTGATCGAAAACGCGCCCGTGATTCATCCTCGAAGTACGCCCCTCGGCCAAGTTCAAAACCGACCCCCAAAACTCCATTCCCCTTTGAACCCTCTTTTGACCCTTGTCTTGCTTCTACCTTGCCACGCTCAGGACTGGAGGCGTGACAGGCCTCCTCCAGCGAGCAGGAGGAGCCCAGGCGAGGATCGAGGGGCGGCTCCAACCTCCATCTCCGGCCTCGCGGCCGTGAGGTTCAATCTCGGGTATATCCCTTGAGATGTGTGTGTTTTTATTTGTTTTCTTTCTTGTATTTTTAGCTTCCTGGTAGTTGTAGAAACCATACCCTACGTTCCATTTCACCTCGCGCTCATCCGATCATCCGCGAAACCTCCTCGCCGGAGCTCGCTCCGACGAGCACCTATTCACATCCTCCGCCGCCCGTTCCCTCAAATCACCCTCGTTTTCGCCCTGGAACCACCCTCTCTCGTCTAGTGTTTGATCTGCAGGTGCCAGGTGTGCAAAGACCCGCCTGGGGGGCGTCGATTTTGTTTCCGTTCAAAGCTCCTGGAGGGCCGTCCTCCCTCGCCAATCCGCAGTGAAGCCCCGGCCGTTTAGGCCATTTTGAAGCCGTCACCCCTTTGAGGAAGCTCCCAGGAGGTGCCGCGAGTTTTTGGAGACTGAAACGATCACCAGGGGAGCGGATCTGAGCCGAACTAAACTCGCCGGCGGCGAGTCCCTTCACCGTTCTTCCCCAATCGTCCACGTCGTCGGATCGGTGAATGTTCTTGGTGCAAAGCAGCTA